>CAJNDT010004379.1:0-390000 GCA_905221615.1 Symbiodinium sp. CCMP2592 | reverse complement strand
AGCGTGGAGTCTCCTCCTGGTCCTGCATACCCAGAATGTAGGAACCTGATTATGAATCCCTGGGCCTATAACCCCCAATATATTAGGATTCATATAGAGAACCCTAGTAAAGGCCCAGTGTTTCATAATCAGGTTCCTACGTTACATTAGGCTCCATAGTAATTCCTTTTGGGATTGCCTGTATAGAATCCCACTTAATAAACCACAAAAAGGAACTACTATGGAGCCTACTTAGAGGATCATGGGACTTAGTACGTGAGTAGGTTATAACTAGGCTTATAAGACCCCTAAGTGGGGTTATCCTAATTATAACCTACTTATGACCCTACTTACTAAGTCCCATGATCCTCCAAGTATGGGTAACTGATAGCCTGGCCGAACCCGGTCGTGACTTCTTTGATTTTGTCTGGGACTCGCCCTGGTCATGTCTCGGACCTCTACAGGACACAAACCGCTCTGCAGCCCTGCAGCAACTGCTGTGGGGGCCTTAATAACAATTAGAATAATGGTTTTGGGGCCCAGTATACTATTATAATATGGAGCCCCCAAAACAGTACCGGTAATTATTAGGGCCCCTGTAGTGCTGTCTTACAGGGCCGGCGACAGGGCAGGTTCCGTCCCGAGAACAGCTCAATCCTTGAAGTGTCGCGCTCCGATTGATGATGTATGCACCATGCGATCCCCAAAATCCAACCGGCCATTCACCCCACCAGCAGTGTGAAGGCTCTGCTTTTAGGCGAACTGGCGCATGTCCCTTTCTTTGCTGAGCCCAAGATGATTTGTCTGATCTCATGCCGCACTTAGGAGGCAAGGTTCCTTTGGGACCACCTACTATCACCGTCAGCGTTGAGCAGACGCCGGGGCAGGGGCATCGTTCTCGGGAAGGTCTGCCCCAGGGACGCGCCTTCGGCGCTCCCCAGAGAATTAACGCGAGCTTTGCAGGGACAAGGGCTGCGTCCCTGCATGAAGTGTAGTTTAGCTTGACATGACCCTAGGTCTGAGAATCGGCCTACTGTGCTACTCCGGCACATGATATGACGTAGGTCTCCGGGTTTAGAGTTTAGGGCACTATTCAACGGACTGGGTTCCCGATTGGCCTCTTAATTCTACAGTGCCCCCTTTTTCTACCATTTGGTTGTCATAAGGGAACCCGAAAGGGGCAACAGGGTATATAAAACCCTAAACGCTAAACCTTAAACCGCTATAGGCAACACTCCTACAGCAGCCGGCTGTGCAGCTCAGAGCCCAGAGAAGAAGCGCGCCGCCTCCGCCAAGGGGCCAGCATGTCGATCCCTGCTTTCCCCACTTAGAGGATCACGGGACTTAGTACGTAAGTAGCTTATAACTAGGCTTATAAGACCCCTAAGTGGGGTTATCCTAATTATAACCTAATTATAACCTACTTATGACCCTACTTACTAAGTCCCATGATCCTCCAAGCAGGGTTTAGGTTTCGGGTTTACGGTTTAAGGCTCCAGATACCTTTCTAATGGGTTACTAAACCTGGCAAACCCCTGCCTTAAACTTCGGGTGAGAGAAGCGATGGACTTCATGTCTGTATGGCAATAAATACATACGAGTAGTGTTGCTTAGGACTCCTTACTCTAGTGATGCTATAGTATACTCAAGCCCTGCATGTCTATGGCCCCTGATACTATAAAGTAAAAGCCAGAAAGTTGGAATATGATTATCCTAAACCCTGTATGGTAAGTTATAAGGTATCCCACCCTGAAACCATATTCCAACTTTCTGGAGTTCCCTTTACTGAATGGTTCAGCTGCTCCAACTCAGGTCTGGAGCCCTACCCGACAGTGGGACGCGAGCTCAAGCAGCCCAGAAAACTGTCTTAATGCAGCGATGGAACAGGGTTCTGCGCTTATAGAACAGGGATCTGGGCTTCTTTATAGCATACTTGCAGAAAGGAGCCCTAAGGAATGCAATTCTATTGGTAATTCTTCCATCTTCTACATCTTGGAGGGTCGGGGGACTCAGTAAGTAGGTAGTAAGTAGACTTATAAGTACCCTAAAAGGGACCCAAACTGAGGTTATGGTACTTATAAGTCCCTAAACTTACCAGTCACTAAGTCCCCCGACCCTCCTAGATCAGTCTGTGGAAGCTCTTCGCATGGCAGCTCATGAAGCAAGGGTTTCGCGACGATGCAGTTCTTCAACACTCACAGAGGAACAGTCCTAAACCCCACACCCTACTTAGAGGATCATGGGACTTAGTAAGTAGGTTATAACTAGGGTTACCTACTAAGTCCCATGATCCTCAAAGTAAACCACTAAATCTTGAATCCCACCCCCTGAAGTACTAAGCGCACTTCATCTTACTTCCGTGAAGGGCCTTGATCTTAAAATCCCTTGCTTTTTCCTTAGTTGGCTTTAGGCCTTAGGGTTTGGGGGAGGGCATTAGTATATAGGCGTCATTAATTAGACTAGGGTTGGGGGATTTACTACAGTTATAATAAGAAAGCCCTGAATAGTATCGGTATTTATTAAGGCCCCTATATTATACTATTATACCAGGGTGGTTGTCAGAATTATGGTCCGTTTTTGCGTACCTAATTTAGTAAGGCACCTAATATTTAGGGTAACCAAAAACGGACCCTAATTTTGACAACTACCCTTTTGTAACTCTAAACCCTAAATCCCTTATAGAACCCTTATGGATCCCTTAAAGGAGCCGTATTTGGGTATAGGGACCCTTAGGGTTACACCTGAATCCGACATGGAACAGAAGATCCGCTGGCCTGCTGCTGCTTCTGATTTCCGAGGCCCCCTGTTTAGGGTTTCTAGGGTTTCTAGGGTTTTTAGGGCTTAGGGTTTATAGGGTTTACGGTTTTAGGGCTTTAGGGGTTTCGGGTTTTAGGGTTTAGGGGTTTAGGGTTTAGGGGCTTAGGGGTTTGGGGTTTCGGGGTTAGGGTATAGGGTTTCCTACTTGTCGGGTATCATGGGCAACTAAAGGTGAACCTTTTTGGTTATATAGGGATTCTATAGGGACTATACTACCCAAAAAAAAAGTTAAAGGTTACCTACTCGACTACTAGGGCCAGGGATTAGGGTTTAGGGTTGCGGGTTTAGGGTTCAGGTTTTAGGGCAGTCGGGGTTGAGTTGGGCGAGGTTTAGAGGCCTAGGGGTTTACGGAGGAAATAAACTCAAAGGGGTAAAGGAGGGGCCCTTAATGGGGACCCCTACCCCTATAATGGGCTATATAATGGGTATATAATAGCTATATTTCAGGGTATATACCTAGGGGTCCTTACTAAGGGTCCGTCCTTTTACCCTTGGATAAACCGGGTAAATAACACCGAGGGTGGTACTTTCCGCTCTGGTGTGTCCGTGTCCAAGGCTTTGCCGGCTCAATTATGGCCCAAAGGCATTCCAGCAGGCAATGCAGGTTCATGACGACGTCAAAAACCCTAAACCCTAAATCCTAAATGCCCCTACATCCGAAACCATAAACCCTAAACTAAAGTTTAGGAATTTAATTTGGGGTCTGAACCCAAGATACCGCCAAAACCCAAGCCCTAAACAGAAGTTTACATGGTTTGGGAAGTCAGCCACGGAAAAGGCTCCCCTACCTTCTCACCACTCTTCCTCCCCTAGGGTTTTGGGTTTAGGGGTTTTAGGGTTTAGGACTCCTGCCTTCTTTCTCCCCAAAGTCTCAATTCACAAAAAACGAAAGGTCTCGACGATTGAAACTGACTTTTTTGGGCACTATGCTATAAAGGGCTTAGGGCTTAGGGTTTTAAGGTTTACGGCTTAGGGTTTACGTTATGCTATAAGCATAATAAAGAAACCTCAGGAATAAGACTGCCAACTACTATCCCGGCCTCCTGGTCGTTTTGAGCCCAGAGACCCCCCGGCCTTCAACCCAGAGAGCCCAATTTACCCTTTAATTCAGGAATGTAGCTATTATAAACCCTAATATGGAAAATATAGGAACCCTACAAAAAAATAGGTTTTGGGAGGTTAAGGTATAGCTTAAATCATAATATGACGCCCCTCATAACTTAAGGTAATATTGCTTAATTAAGAAGTATTGGGCTCTCTGGGAATCGCACAGCTCCAAAGTTGCCCGGTAACATAGCAATAATGATAGCAACATAGTAATAGTAATAATAAGAATGGTAATAATAGTAATAATAGTAATACTAGTATGATAATAGTAATAATAGTAATGATAGTAATTTCAATAATAGTAATAGTAATAACAGTAATAAATGGTAATAATAGTAACTCGGCCTGGAGCCGCCTTCTTCTTCTTCCGCTTGTCTTTCAGCTTCTGGCGCTTCTTGGGCCGCTCGTCCTTTCGAGGGGCTTCAACGAGGGCTGCGGTCGGGCTTGCAAGTTTACAAAATGCGCGAACTCTACAGTGCTCTTCGACTTACCTTTGGCTAGTAAGGAATGGAGGAATGGGGTACAATTATAACTACGATTACTACCATTCTTCCATTCCCTACTAACCAAAGGCAAGTCGATGCAGACAACATGTGCCTGAGAAGTTCCTCGGGTTGCAGGGCACAGCGGGGTTGAAACGAGTCCACCCTGTTGCCTCGTCGCTGCTGTCTGCGGCCTCGTCATTTTCGGCCTCTCCGGCCGCAATACCAGAGGCCTCCTGAAGCGAAACTCGGGCTCAAGGCACTAAGTTGTTGCTGCCGTCGTCGTTATTGGTTGCGTTTGCTATGGCTACTGCCTTGTGCTTAGCTCTCGGGCTGTACACATCTTCGAGACGCAGGGTTTCAAGCCTTCAGCGCCGAATGTTCGACCTGCAACCCTGCCTGTGAACCTCTGCGCTGAGGTATCGGATACCGAAAGTGAAGTGAAACTACTATATAAGATACAAAAAGCATGCATCTTCGGAAGAATCAACAAAAACCGCTGCCACACCCAAAAACTCTCCAATAAATGGGCCTGAGTCATTCCTAAGCCTCCAAGCCCCTAAACAAAACCCAAAATCACTCAAAACCCTGAACCGCTAAACCCTGAAACCCCAAATCAAAAAAAAAACTAAACCCCGATCGCCCCGGCACCTCCATAACAGTAGCAATAACAACCATGATACAATAATGATAAAAGCAATAGTAATAATAGTAACAATGGTAGTAATAATAATAATAATAACAATAATAATAGTAATAATGCCTGTAACAATAGCAACAATAACGAGACATGCTCTGAGCCCCAGCACCTCCCCGAAGATTTCGGCCCAGGTCTCGCCGGCCAAGAGCCGCCTCGCCTCCTCCGCCGAACGGGACTTGCACAGGGTTTGGGGTTTAGGGTTTGGGGGGTTTAGGGGGTTTAGGGTTTGGGGTTTGGGTGGTTTGGGGGGTTTAGGGGGTTTAGGGTTAGACTGCTTGAGGTTTTACAGGGCGTTGGGAGTTGTTGGGCTTAAAAGGGATCTAGAAGGATTCCTTTAAGGGGTCTACAAAAGGGTCTGGGGTTTTACAGGGCTTTGAAGGTTTAGGGGCTTTTGGGGATCCTTGAAAGGGTCGATAATAGGGCTTCGGGGCTTCAGGTTGCAAGTGTTTGAGGGGTTTAGGGGGGACTTTGGGCTCCTTTGAAGGGATCTACCAGGCTTCTTTTAAGGGGTCTATAACGGTGCTTGGGAGCAGATAAGGTCTACAAGGTTTAGGGCCAGATCTAATCCCCCAAACCTCAAATCCTGAATCCTCAAGCCTAAACCCTGCATCCTGAACCCTAAACCCTACACCCTGAAGCCTAGAGTACTTCCTGCATCCTAAACCCTAAACCTGCAATCCTACGGTAATTCCTGCATCCTAAACCCTAAACCTGCCTCGGTGGACCAAAGCAGCACAGAGGGCTTGCCGTGCGCCGTGGAGGCCAGTAGTTTCTCATCCTCAGGAGGATTCCTTCAATGGGATCCTTTAAGAGATCCTTCAATGGGTTTTTTGGAATAGGGTTTAGGGGTTTAGGGTTTCGGGTTTAGGGTTTAGTTCGGGTTTGGGGTTTAGGGCTGAGTGCTCGTATTCCCGGGATCCTTCAAGAGATCCTCTAATGGGTTTCTTGAATGGGAGCCGTTAAGAGATCCGTTAGTGGGTTTCTCATTTTTGGCAGGATGCCTTTACAGTAGAAGCCCAAAAGTTGGAAACCCAAGATCCTCCATCCTTAAGAGTAATGTATAGGGAATCCCAGCACTATTTGGCCTTAATCCGGTTTCCAAGTTTATGGGGTTTACTGTAATGGGAAGATCCTTTAATGGGTTGTTTTGATGGGCTCCTTGAAGGGATCCTTACAGGGTTTCTGGCCATGGGTAGTTCTCTAAAGCAGGGTCCCTTTCTAGGAGCCTAAAACAGTATGGCACCCTTATGTACATGGACCCCTAGAAGGCTTAAAGGGCCACTGATTTAGAGAACACCCCATGGTGATGGCTACGAGATGCTTGCGAAATGGAATTTTGATCACCTAAGCCCTACTTTAACCCTGAATAGCCCACCCTTTAGGGTTCCTTGTTATGGTTTCCTTATATAGGTCCTTAAAAAGGTATGTTATTCCGGGTTCAGGTAAGCCCTGTCAGTATGTCTGTTAACTAGGGTTACAATTAGGGCAACTATACTTATAGCCCCACCATGATCCTCTAAGTAAGCCCTGTTTCAACGTCGCTTCGAATTGAAAGACTCGGCATCACGGACTCCAAGAACAGGTTGGCTCTCAAAGGTTCGCGGAAACTGGGATTTTGTTGATCAGGGATATAGTTTAGGTTACCCGTCGACTTAGAGGATCAAGGGCCTTAGTAAGTAGGTTATAATTAGGGTTATAAGTCCCCTAAGTGGGGTTGTCCTAATTCAAGCCTACTTATAACCTTACTTACTAAGTCCCATGATCCTCTAAGTAGGGATCTATAGTACATAATATGGTTGCTTTTCCTTTTGCTAAGTTATGTTGCCATAACAGGGATCTATAGTAAACAACATGGCTTCTTCATTTTGGTAAGTCAACCTGAGAATAAACCCCGTAACATGTCCACCACTATGGTAACTGAAAAAAACGTCCCTAAACCCTTAAAGGAACCCTTATGGATTCCTCAAAACGAACCCTAATGTATCCCCATTAAAGTAACTTAAACCAAATCCCTATACCCGTAGAGGAGCCCTCATAGATCGCTTGAAGGACCCATTATAGTTCCCTTGTTTCCGTAACTCAAGATAAATCCCCTAACCCCTAAACGCTTGCAGAACCGTTAAAGGAACCCTAAAAGGAATCCTAAATTATGGTAACTTAAATTACATCCTTTAACTTATAGTTTCCTTATGCCTGTAACTAAAGTTCAACCCTTTAACCCCTAAGCCTAAACCGTTATAGAACCCTGAAAGGAACCCTAGAAGGAATCCCAAACTATGGTAACTTAAAATCAAAGCCTGTGACTTATAGTTTCCTTATTATGGTAACTTAAGTTAAATCCCTTAGCAAGACCCAGAGATCCCAATACCCCTTCATTAAAGAACATACCTTAAATTATGATGGGATCCCTGGCATGATTAAAGGTATATTCCTTAATGAAGGGGTATTGGGCTCCCTGGGGAGCCCAAGGAAGCTGAGCCCTGCGCCGCAGAAAGTGCCAAACGCTCCATGGGGTACTCGGCACTGCCATGCCTTGCAGAGATGGCGAGTCTAAGTCTACCCCGGTTTAGGGTTTACATAAACCCCCCAAAGTAGGTAAAATAATGGCCCAATACTTATAAAAAGCCACTATTCTACATAATTTGGGAGCCAGGTAGGGTTTAGGGAGGATCATGGGACTAAGTAGGTTATAATTGGGGTTATAAGTTATAAGTTCCCTAAGTGGGGTTATCCTAATTATATCCTACTTATAACCTTGTGGCGAGTTTTATCCCGCTACTCGGAGTCTATTTGGGAGTTTCCGGACAGAGGGGGGTATCTGATCGTGGGGTCCTTAAAATCAATATCCTGCTATTTAGGGTAGGAGCTGAAAGCTGCTGAGTTTTCGGGCATTGAGGCCATGAATCTCCAAACAGAAACATCTCAAGATCTGGGCCGGCAGGCCTTGGACCCTGATGCATAAGCTCCCTAGACCGTACACCCTATTGTACCCTACTATGACCCTTCTACTTAGAGGGTCATGGGACTTAGTAAGTAGGTTATAACTAGGGTTATAAGTCCCCTAAGCCCTAACTGGGGTTATCCGAATTACAACCTACTTATGACCTTACTTACTAAGTCCCATGATCCTCCAAGTACCCCTGACACCCCACCCATTACAGAGTCGACAAGCAGATTCTGCACAGCGATCCCACGCAATTTCTCCAAATTTCTGCTCTCTGTTTCGCCTTCCGACTCTAACTATTCACGGCCCTATTGATATGGGTCGTTGTCAAAATTGTGGCCCTTTTTTGGGTACCCTAATGTTAGGTGCCGTATTATGATAAGGACCCCAAGAAGGGACCCTAATTTCGACAACCACCCATATGTAACTCTAAATCCTTTAAAGAACCCTTGTAGATCCCTTTAAGGAACCCTTGAAAGGATCCCTCTTGATATCTTAAACCCTCCGTAAACCGATAGATCCTAAAGCCTAACCCCTAAACACGTGGATCCGAAACCCTGCCCGTAAGCCCGAAATCCCAAACGCTGAAGCAGTAGACCCTAAACCCTAAGCCCTATGGAACCATTATTAAGGGAACCTTATTTACTAAACCCTAAACCCTCCAACTAATCCTGGGGCGCTAACTCGCCAAGCAGGCCCAGGACGCCGCTGCCAAGACCTCGCGGACGGCCCGTGCTCGTTATTTCGAGTTTCGGGCTTAGGGCTTAACCCTAAGAACACTAAGAACCTACCTTTTGGGGTTCCCAATTATGATTTTCTTCCAGAAGCCCTTAAAAAGGGTAGGTTCTTCCGGCTTAAGGTAGTAAGCATGTTGACATTTTTGTTGAGCTCCTGCTTATGTCTGCCCTACCATCTAGTAGGGACTTGAGGTTTAGGGGTTCAGGGCTTTAGGGTTTAGGGCTTTAGGGTTTAGGGTTTAGGGGTTTAGGGGTTCAGGGGTTTAGGGGTTTAGGGATTTAGGGCTTAGGGTTTGGGGTTTTTGGGGTTTCGGGTTTTGGGAATAGGATTTGAATTTTTTAGGATTGAAGGTTTCGGATTTAAGATTTAGGGCTTCGAGTTTAGAGCCGTTTTCGGGCTGGCTTGAAACTTAGCAGTTTGAGTTTGGGTTTAGGGTTCGGGGTCTTCGGGGCCTGGGGTGTATAGAGGACATGGGAATATGGAAGTGTAGCTAGCGAGATATCGTCATAGCATGGCAAAACTACAACTAAGGCTTATCAGCTCGACTTTCCCTAAACCCCAAACCCTTAACTCTAATTAAATTCAGGCTTATATGCTTGAATTTGAAGCTTGGAGCTTCGCAGGTGCTTTATCGTTAGCATTTCGGAGTTTCCGAAAATAGGGGACCCGAATAGAGTACCCCAAATAGTAGGGTCCTTATTATAAGGACACCCAAATAAGGTACCCCTAATTTTCGGAAACTCCCATTTAGCCGTATAGTTGATTGAGCCGTTCCGGACGAGGGTCTTGGGAATCTGGTCAAGGATGTGCACATGCTCCGGCGATAGGGTTAGTGCGTAGGGGTCCTTTATAGGGTACTATAAGGGCTCCTTTAGATGTTTGAACCTCGGGGACCAAATGACCCTTACAAGTAGGGGCTCTATACCCTTATGCTATGAATCCCCATGTAGTATATGATTCTTAAACCCTTTTGAAGTTCATTTCGCCCTTAAGGAAGGTTGAATGCCTTCTGGTGACTACTCCGGGATACTATTTCTTATTCAAGAGCCCCCCTGCTGTGGGGCACCATCATTAATTAGTCGGAATATCCCCATGTAGACCCCATCAAGCTGTACCCCCAATTTGCAAATGAAAGCTGTCGGAATGCTCACATCCCAAACCCTACAACCCTAACCAGCAAAACACTAAAAACCTCTAAAACCCTAAACCCCGCAGCCCTAAAACCCTAAACAAACAAACGCTAAACCCCTAAACCGCTAAACCCTAGCACCCTACAACCCTAAACCCCTACTGAACCCCTAACGCCCTAAAACCCTTAAACCCTAGTCTAGATCCCTTAAAGGAACCCTCCTAAATTCCTTTAAAGAACCCCACCACCAAAAAGAAACACGAAACCCCGTGGGGCGCGCATGGGCTCTCCGCCTTTGCTATGGACGGCCACGACGCGGATCTTTCCGTCCGAGGATCCGGTGAGGATGCCATCCTTCCCAAGCTTCATTCGGCTTAGGGTTTATGGGTTTAGGGGCTTGAGGGGCTTTAGGGTTTAGGGGTTTTGGGGTTTAGGGCTTAGGGTGTAGTTGCCATGCTTCCGAATCTTCGTTATAAGGGTTTTTGGAAGGGGTTTAGTGTTGATCTTCGGCTTAGGGTTCAGACATGCTTCGGTTTAGGCTTTTTAGGGATCAACAGTAGGGGTGGCAAAGGGATGGGGTAGTTCTACGACTGGGCTCCTGAGTGGCGCCTTTATAACAAGGGCAACCTTTTTGCTACTAGCCGGTTCTAATATAAACAGAACAAAAGGGTAGTACTCAGGAACCCTTATAGTACACATATAGTGTCCTTATTATAAAACCCTTAAAGGGCCCTTATACTGGTGCATAGCCCAGTTTCTGGCGACGGCGCTGGACAGAGCGAAAATACACTCCACGTAAGCGACTGTGCTGCAGCGGACGCTGCAGCACGTCGCTACTCGACATGGTCGGGCGGCAGCGGAGCGAGAAACAGAGTCACGTGAAGCCCTGCATGGGCCATGCAAGGGGAATCGGACCCCTCGAACCATTCGGCAACGATCTGAAGGCCACCTTCTGTGCAAGGGAGACTCATGTAGTTGGTTGATACATTGTCGGAGCTGAGCTCTGCCACTTCCACATGAAGGTATACCATGTGCACGTCAAGGATGCCGAGCTCTGAGTCATCTAGCGGCCGCGCCGACAACACGACCATGACGTGCTGCCATGGTCTTGGCACTGCTTGGTAAACAAGAATGCTGCCGGCGATCTCGGCACAGTGCATTGGGCGCCGTGGGGTGCTTCTTCCTGAGGACTTTATGACCTGCCAACACCATGATTGCAAATATTTGCTAACAGAACGAAGACCGTTCAGAGGCAAAATTTGGCTGGTTTGAATCATTACGTGCCTCAGCTGTACTTGCTGACGCTCTTACTGCATGGGTTAACTGCTATCCCTGCTGCATGTTGCCAGCTGGATCACCGCTGCATGTTCATGTTGCTGCTGGCTCGCTTTCGTTGGCTCCGGCTTGCACCTTGAGCCAAGGGTTTGAGGTGCAGGGTTTACGTGCTGTTAGGGTTGAGGGTTTAGGGCTTAGGGTCTATGTGCTGTTATTGTTTAAAGCTTAGGGCTTAGGGTGGATGGTTTAGGGTTTTCAAAAAATGGGACCCCGCTGCAGATGTAAGGTGCAACGGCGGCAACAAGGAGACTGGCCCTTGACCTCAAAGAAACAGTGACACACCTAGGTTCCAGTATGTAAACCCTGAGCCTAAAAATCATGGGCGTTCCAACTCACTCCCTGTATGCTAGCACAGTTCTGCAGTAAGCAATCAGCAAATCTGGACCCAAACTGTGTTATTGTCAAAGGGCTTAGCTTACGTTGCCTCACGAAGCCCAGACTGGCTTCCTTTGCAAGACGCAAGACCCAAAGGGTCCTGGGTACTATACTGATCTTAGAACCCTAGCAAAAATTGTAATTTTAGCTGTTTCTTAGGTATTATAATCACCAAAAATTACAAAATATTTCTAAGAACCCCTAAGGGTCTTGTTATGGGGGATACTTCCCCAAATCATAATCGTAATTCCTAACATCGAAACCCTGCATTCTACTATTTGGGTGGTTGTCAAAATTGTGGTCCCTTTTTGGTGGCACCTAATTACTAGAGTTCCCAAACAGGGACCTTAATTTTGACAACCATCCATATGTATATGTATGTCTGCATTCTACTATATGGGAGTTTCCGAAAATAGGGGACCCCAACATAGCACCCTAAATAGTAGGATCCTCATCATAAGGACCCCAAAACAAGGTACCCCTAGTTTTCGGAAACTCTCAAGCCCTTTAAAGGAACCCTTAAAGTGCCCGTATAGTAACCCTTTAAACCCTAATCATAGGTGCCGTATTATAATAGGGACCCAAACAGGGACCCCTAATTTTGACAATCACCCATATGTAACTCTAAACCATCAACCCTTTATAGAACCCTTTAAGGATCCCTTTAAGGAACCCCTTTTAAGGATCCCTTGATATATACATATATACATATATACATATACATATACATATATATAGAGAGAGAGAGGTACTTTGGGCCCTTTGGGAGCGCCCAGCAAAAGCCCCCCCTAAAATCGCAAGCGCCTCGGCCAGTTTCACCATGGCATCCACGGACATCGGATGGCCCTTTATTCGGTCCTCCCGGTTGATGAGGGTACCATAGACCCCTTATAGTATCCCTTAAAAGGAACCCTATTCTAATTATGAAGGCCTCTGAGGTATTACGGCTGATGATCTAAGTCCTGGGCTTCCTTTGAAGGGATCTCTAAGGGTACCTTTAAGGGATCTGTAGGGGGTTTACGGTTTAGGGATATAAATCCTGCACTACCTTGAGGACCCTAAACTGTGGGAGCCATGGTATATGTATTCCTTATTAAAATCACCTTAAGGACCCTAAACTGTGGGAATTATGGCATATTCCTTATTATGAGTAATGCAGAATTTATATCATCAACCGTCCCGGTGAGTTAGGGTTTAGGGTTTAGGGGTTTCAGGAATTTAGGGGTTTTAGGGGGTTTAAGGGTTTTAGGGGTTTAGGGTTTTGGTTTGGCGCAGTGGAATCGGGTATTGGGGGAGCCGTTTTTATGTGGTTCTACCAAAGAACCGACGGAATGGCCTTGGGAAATCGAGGTCACTGTGGGACGTTCTCCTGCATTTTGGGATGCGGTCGAAACTCAGCAATACTTGGATGATCCGGAGGGTCGGTGTGTCAGCACCCTCAGAATTGTGGTTCTGGTATCATAGTACAGTTATAGTAAGGAGCCGCATGGAACACCAACAACACTGTAGGAGCTTGGTTCTGGGATATGCTACTGCTAATATTATCATTTATTGCCACCGGCGGCAGTCGTGCCCTCTTGAGTAGATCTCCTACCGTTACCCAGAGGGACCCTTAGGGGGGTAGGGGGAGGGAGGTAGGGGGCCTTCATGAAGGACTCTATAAGGCCTTTTTTGAGGAAGTATACTCCCTTACCCCCCTCCCCCTTAACCCCCCTAGGGTCCCTTAATGATTCGAGCAGGGGCCGTAAACCTGAAACTAGGACTTTGCTACCTAACCCGAAAGGAGGCTTGGCAAGTAGTTTCTCAATCCCCCATCACCCACCGAACCCTCGGACCTGCCACCCCTTAAACTTAGTGAAGTGGCCTTAACAATGAGAATAGGGCTTTTGGCGTGTACTTTGCTCCAATTGTTGTAAAGAGAATCAGGGGGATATTGGCAGCAAGCCCCCGGTAAACCCCGAAAGACATCTATAAACAGGGAACTTTTCTTTACAATCCCTGATAGAACCTTATAGAACCTCAAAGAGACGACTATTACTACCTAATATAGGAACCCGATTAAGAAACCTTAGCGTCAGGTACTGCCCCCAAACAGTAAGAGTCTATAGTAGGGCTACTAGAAAGGTCCTACTATATCCATATTATGAATATTCTTCAACTATTACTGAGTGGGGGCCGTACCCAAGCTCTGGGTGTTCTGCGTTGCAAACTCCGGAATGACCCCTTTCCTTCTGGTCTCCGAAGTCGCCCCAGCTGAAGATAGGAAGGGGACCTCGTGCGAAGCTGCTGGCTGGGTTTAAGATGGGTTTAGGGTTTAGGGCCTAGGTGATGGGAGGCCAAAAGGGGGGTGTTAAGATTCTTAGGGTAGCCTCCTATCACTAGGGTTCAGGGCTCTGGGGTTTGGTTTTCAGGCCTTAGGGTGGGGTTTAGACGTGAAGGTTTCGATTTAAGGTATAGCGGCTTCGGCATGCAAATGATAAGCTTCTAGTGTAGTTATCACCGAATACACCCCGAAACCCGAGTTTTAACATACTCCCGTAAATTTTCCTTCCAGCATATAAGTTGCGTCAGACCTGAGCGCCCCGCCTGTCTGAGTCCCACATATGACCTGCCAGTGCATCTTCAGGTTCGCATCACGACTACTAGTGCTATTAGTATTACTACGATTGATATATTCCTCATCCTCATTATATTACTTGTCAAGTTAAGACGTTACATACAACATCAGTGGTCAGGGGTGCGGGCAGCAAACCTATGGTGGCAGAGGCGGTTGGGGTTTGGTGACAGCGTCTCAATGCGGTCTTGCGGGGTCCTCCGCAGTCCTAATCCTTCGGTTGCCACAAACCCTAAACCCTAAACCCTCAATGAACCCTAAACCCTAAACCCTCAACCCTAAACCCTCAACTCTAAACCCTAAACCCTAAACCCTCAACCCTAAACCCTAAACCCTAATCCTTCGGCAACCTTCGACGGCTCAGTTCGTTGCCCTGTTCCTCAATCGGTGATGAGATTGATCTCCCAAGAGCCTCCAATAGCCCGTAATCTACCTTAAATTTTATTAAGAATCCTACTATGATTTAAGGTATGTTCCTCAAGTAAGGGGTTTTGGAGGCTCTGGATCCTACTATGATTTAAGGTGTATTCCGTAATTAAGGGCTATTGGAGGCTCTGGGCAAAGTCTCAAAGTGCCAATCCCCCGAACCCTTGTCCCCAAACTCTTCAGATTCAAGACCCCCGAACCCCTACCCAGAAAGCCCCATACCCCTGAATTAAGGCATATGCCTTAAATCATATTAGGGATCCTATAAAAGTCTAGGGTTTATTCCTTAATCCCTGGGTATACACACCCCGGACTCCCCAAAACCCCCTCGAACCCCTCAGCCGGAGCCGCGAAAAGCACCCAACACCAACCCAGAGAGCCCAATACTTCTTATTTAAGCAGCATAACCTTTAAAATATAAGGGGCTTGCTTCACATTATGATTTAAGCAATGTACCTTAAATCATAAGGGGCTTCATATCATGATTTAAGCTACATTCCTTAATTAAGGGGTATTGGTCTCTCTGGGAAGACATGAAACCTCAGCCGCTTGGTTTGAAAGCGCACAGGTTACGGCGTATGTTCTGCTAATATGTCATGGGGACCACAAACGGGGACGCCCTTAGTAATTACTTCGGGGGACTTAGAAAGTAGTTCTTTTTTGACTTATAAGTATCGTAACCCTAATTAGGATCCCTTTTAGCATACTTATAGATCTGTTTACTACCGACTTACTACGTCCCCCGACCCTCCAAGTACTCCGACTTCCAGAAAAACCAACCATGCGGGTCGACCTTTGAGCCCTGCTTCACGATAGCGATCTTGGATGCAGAGGGTTTGCTGTTTCGGGTTTAGGGGTTTAGGGGCTTAGGGATTAGGGGTTTAAGGTTTAGGGTTTATGGCTTTGGCTTTAGGGTGTAGGGTTCAGGGTTTAGGGTTCCGGGTTTAGGGCTTCGGGGTGCTCTTGGCTGTCGGACTTTGCAACACATGGGTTCACCACGCGTAATGCAAACATATGCATGTACATAAAGTTACATACGTACACACGTACGTACATACATACCTGCCGACCTACGTATACGTACATACATACATACATACATACATTTACATGCATGTGCTTGCGCATATGCGTATGTGCATACACATGTGTGTATGTTTGTTTCTACACACGAAAATTTGCGCGCGCGCGTAGATGCATGCATGCATATGCACATACATGCCTGCTTGTATGTGTCTATATACATACATATGCATGCACATAATAGCTGTGTATATATGCATGTATTACTGTATTTATGCATGTTTAGGTATGAGCTTTCATCTTGTAGAATCGTAGAACACATCTTGCAAATGAGCGCTGAAATTTCACACCCCTCAACCCTTGACCCTATATACAGTGCTATGGCCCTAAACTCCAAACCGACTTCACCAAAGGGGCAGAAAGGGGCTGGTTCTTGCCTACCCTAAAGCCTAAACCCCAAACTCTACTAGATTCGTATATGGGTAATTGTCAAAGTTAGGGTTTAAGGGTCCCTCCTTTTACCCTTGGATAGATGATACATACACTCACCAAAATTCAAAAGGAGCCCTATCTACACTCACCAAAATGGTAATATAAGCCCTACTTCATATGTGATTGGGGCCAAAAGGGCAGAGAGGAGCTCATCGTCTTGGAAGTCGGACATGGCGATGAGCCCCTGGCCGCGGGCAGTTTTAGGGGGTTTAGGGTTTAGGGTTCTGCTTGACGAGTCAGTGGACCGAGTATGCTTTGGGTGTACTATAGAGCCCTACTTGGAGGGTCTTTAGGGGACTTAGTAAGTAGGTAGTAAGTAGACTTATAAGTACCCCAAAAAGGGACCCGAATTGGGGTTATGGTACTTATAAGTCCCTAAAATAACCAGTTACTAAGTCCCCCGACCCTCCTAGTAATGTGGAAACCCGCCACAATATAGTTCAGTAAATATTTGGGCCCCCTACTTGGAGGATGATTGGACTTAGTAAGTAAGGCTATAAATAATTACTGAATTGAGTTTGTATGTAATACAACTATAGCTACCTGATCTATAAGCCTACTTACTAAGCCTCGTGATCCTCTTAGTTGGGTCTAGGGTTTCGGGCTTGTGAACTTCAGGGTTGTGAGGATCTGCAGTTTATTTGGACAATAATTACAGCTGCAAGTAAACAATGCCGTTAGTTACGTTGTCTATGATCTATAACCCTAGCTACTATAAGTCGAATGATCCTTCAAGTAACATGCGAAAATGCCGAGTCGCGCTCGATCCACGCCTTCAGAGGTCGTGGGTGTACCGAGACCCCAACTACCCTGTCTTCCACCCCGGTGGGTTTTTCAAGGCTCCATTCAAGATGATACAGGGCCGGAAATAGAATAGAAGCCCCTTACAGGTGGGTAGTTCTTCTTCCATAGTACTCCCATAAGACCCCCTTTACCTTATAGGAGTGGCTATGGGAAGCTTATGGGAAACTACCCACCTACTAACTACCCACCTGTAAATGGCTTAGAATCTAGGAGTTCTTTTGGATTAATTTCTTGACTACTATTTGCTTAAGAACACCAAAAAAATAAAAAATATATTCCTTATGGGGGTCATATAGGGATTATTTTTTTTATTTTTTGGGTGGTTTCTTAAGCAAATAGTAGTTGAGGAATCCTGAGGCCTGAGGAATCATACGGCTGAAGATGTTGGCTGCTATACAGTAGAAGCCCAAAAGTTGGAAATCCCATAGCCTCAATCCTTAAGAGTAATGTATAGGGCCTAGGGAATATTTGGCCTTAATCCGGTTTCCATTTTTGTGGGTTTACTGGAAACCCTAAACCACTAGGCCCTAATCCCTAAACCCTAAACAAGGCACCCTATACCCTTGACCCCATGAACTCCTAAAGCCTAAACCCTGTCACGCCTATATAAACCCTATAATAAGGGTTTACTGTATTCGGTTCCGGTTTTGCCGAGATCCGACTGTTTGGGAGCCTTCTCACCGCTCTTGCGGACATCGTAGACGGCCAGAGTACCGTCGCCAGATACTGCACCTTGGGATCCCGCTTTTGGGGCGAGGGCCTTGGGTTTGGGACTTGGCGTCGCGGGCTATGAGGGTGGAGGGATTTTGGGTTTAGGGGTTTAGGGTTTAGGGATTTGGGTTTAAGGGTTTGGGGTCTAGGGTTTAAGGTTTGGGGCTTGGGGGTTAAGGATTTGGGCTTAAGCTTGGGGCTTTAGGCTTACTTGGAGGGTCGGGGGACTTAGTAAGTAGGTAGTAAGTAGACTTAAAAGTACCCCAAAAAGGGACCCGAATTGGGGTTATGGTACTTATAAGTCCCTAAAATAACCAGTTACCAAGCCCCCCGACCCTCCTAGTAATGTGGAAACCCGCCACAATAGTTCAGTAAATATTTGGGCCCCCTACTTGGAGGATGATTGGACTTAGAAAGTATGGTTATAAATAACTACTGAATTGAGCTTGGGGCTTTAGGCTTAGGGTCCAGTTCCACCCATTCCGATCCTTGCGACGACCTCAGGTGAAGGCCGCGCTTCGCCGGGCCACGATAATTGAGGAATACAGCCTCGGTACTGTCCCATACAGTAATCGTCTATAATATAGTCTATAATGGGGCTAATGTTAAGGTCCTAATATATCTGTATTGTGAACATCCAACTATTGCTGAGTGGGGGGCCGCACCCAAAACATAGCCTAAATCACAATATAAAGCCCCCTGCAGTTTCAGGTAAATGGCTTAAATACGGGGTATTGGGCTCTCTGGGTAAACCTCTGAAGCCCTAAACAAAAAGCCCCTAAAGCCCCTCCCAACACTCCTAAACCCTAACACCCCCAGCGAACCCCTGAACCCCTAAACCCTAAACCCCCAAGCCCTTAAAGCCTACACCCCTACACCAAAAACCCCTATGCCTTTCTAAATCCTGGAACCCAAAGACTCTGTAGGCCAAAAGCCTGGAACAGATCCCCGAAAACTGGACTAGGATAGTCCATCTGCCCCCACCCTGTAATAGTGACTATAAGGATTATATTAGGGCAACATTCTATTTTCTTATCATACCACTATTACAGGGTGGGGGCCCCTTCTAAAGGATACTGTAGAAGCCTGAGCAACTACCAATAAAACTTGTTGCTCCGTAGGATTTTTTGAGATACTTGTACTAGAATACACGCTAACCCCAGTGTGACTACAAAGGTTCCGATGTTAAATATCGTATATGTGAGCCAATCTGGGAGTTTCCTAAAATAGGGGACCCTGATATAGTACCCCAAATAGTAGGATCCTTATCATTAGGACCCCCAACAAGGTACCGCTAATTTTCGGAAGCTCCCATCTAGGTGTGGCCGCTTAAGGTGTGGGAAGATTAGGGTCGAAGGGCTAGGGTTTAAATTTAGGGGCTTGGGACTAGGATTTAGGGTTCAGGGTCGGGTTCAGGCTTTAGGGTTTAGGGTTTGAATTTAGGCGCTTGGGATTAGGGTTTCGGGGTTTACGGATAGAGCCGACGCGACCGAGCTTAGCTTACAGACTGGGGCGCAACGACGGCTCCGTGCCCGTCTTCGAACTTCCCGACACCTTAGAGTTAATATTAGTCTTAATATTAGTATTATTAGTATCAGTATAAGTATGAGTATCTTGAATATTAGTTTTAGTATCGCTAGCATTAGTAGTATGTGTCATACTATAATACATTATAGTATTAGTATATTAGTATCGCTAGCATTAGTATGTATCATACATTATAGTATTAGTATATGAGTAATTTTCGCTAGCAGTAGTATGTATGATATACTATAGTATTAGTATTAGCATCGCTAGCATGAGCATGTATCATACATTATAGTATTAGTCTTAGTATAGACAAGGAAAAAACGCCCGGCATCCCGAGAGCCGCGCAGAGGCTGGTTCCATCCGCTCCCATGGCCAGGTCTGCAATCTGTCATGTCAAGCAGAAAAAGGGGAAAAGGAGGGACCCTTGGGGTTTTATTTGGGTTCCTTTAAAGGGATCTATATGGGGTTACTATAAGGGGTCTATAAGGGTACTATAATACTGTAGGAACCTGATTAAGGTTGGGCAAAGGGGACAAGCAGGGACCCTTAATGGGGACCCCTACCCTATAATGGGCTATATAATGGGTATATAATACTGATATTAAGGGTATATACCTAGGGGTCCTTATTAAGGGTCCCTCCTTTTACCCTTGGACAAGCGAAAGCTCGCAGGCAGGTAGGGTTTAGGGACGGTTTCGGGTTTGGGGCTTAGGGTTTAGGGTCTGCCCAAACTCCTTCTTGAAAGAATACTCGAGACCAGATGAACATGGGGCCAGCCGCCGAGAGGATCTCGATGCTCACAGCTTTAGCCGGAAGCTATGATACCCTGACACGCAACACCCCAAACCGCATAGTCACAAACCCAAAGTGTCCATGATAGTATATACATTGGCCTTAAAGTAGTCCCTATATAGGTACTTTGGGCCCGAAGTATATACTACTTGGATACATGGACCCCTAGGGAAACCCCAAGCTCCCTGTTTTTGGCCCACACCTGGACCAGATCTTTCCTAGTTGGGAAAACAATTTCCACCCGAAGCAAACCTTGAATCCCCTAATCTAGCACCCAACTAGTAGGATCCTTATTACAAGGACCTCAAAACAAGGTACCCCTAGTTTTCGGACCCCGCTAGAAGCCAAAAAGGGAAGCGTGGTTTCGCCCCCCCGGAGATGCTCCGGTGTGTCTTGAGTGGAGCTTAGCCTGTCTTCCGTAACTTCATAGAAGTTTCCGAAAATTATGGGTACCTTATCTTGGGATCCTTGTAATAAGCATCCTACTACTTAGGGTACTGTTTTAGGGTCCCCTATTTTCGGAAACTCCCACATAGGAGTTTCCTACGGGAGATCGCTGCTGGAAGCTTTAGCATGGTGACAGGGCGGTTGCTTGGATGAAACATGGGAGTTTCCGAAATTAGGGGACCCTAATGGAGGACCCTAAATAGTAGGATCCTCTAAAGAAGGTACCCCTAATTTTCGGAAACTCCCAAATGGACCGAAGAAGACGAAGCAGAAATATGGAGTCATGCAGGGCCCGGATCCATTGCCTCGAATCGGTATGTGAATCAAACATCGTATCGTCGGGTGACATCTGAACCCCGGTTTAGGGTTTAGGGGTTTAGGGTTTAGCGACTCCCAAAATTGGCTGGAATTCAAAGCTCCGCATTTGCACGCATGTTGCCGGCCTCTAAATGCTTGCGCGGGTCTTGGTCTGTTCTCAAGCTAGCTCCGCCTGCAAAGTCACAGGCATTGAGACCTTCTAAACAGGCTTCAGCTGATCCTGCACAGCACTACAGTCACCGCCGCAGTCAGAAGAGCCACAGGTGGCGACCGATCCACCGCCTAGAATGGCAGCAAAAGCACATTCAGATGCTTGGATCTGCTGCACAGTCTTCAGCTGATCCTGCACAGCGCTACTGATACCCTGACCCCAGGTGACGACAGATCCATCACCAAGAATGGCAGCAAACGCGTCGTCAGAGGCTTGGATCTGCTGCACATTTTTCAGTTGGTCCTGCACTGCACTACTGTCGCCACCTTCAAGAGCATGACCCCATGTGACGACCGATCCGTCGCCGAGAACGGCGGCAAAAGCACGCTTAGAGGCCTGGATCTGCTGCACATTTTTCAGCTGATCCTGCACGGCATTGCTGTCACCACCGTACTGATCAGAACCCCAGGTCACGACCGATCCATCGCCAAGAATGGCAGCAAAAGCACAGGCGGATGCTTGGATCTGCTGCACATTCTTCAGCTGATGATGCACAGCACTGCTGTTACCACCGGCCTGATCAGCACCCCAGGTTACAACGGATCCGTCGCAAAGAATGGCAGCAAAAGCACGCTCAGAGGCCTGGATCTGCTGCACATTCTTCAACTGATCCCGCACAGAACTACTGTCGCCGCCGCAAAGATCAGCACCCCAGGTGACGACCGATCCGTCGCCAAGAATGGCAGCAAAAGCATGCTTAGCGGCCTGGATCTGCTGCACAGTCTTCAGCTGATCCTGCACAGTGCTACTGTAACCGCCACGGTGAGGATGACCCCAGGTGACGACAGACCCATCACCAAGTACGGCAGCGAAAGCGCTGCCAGAAGCTTGGATCTGCTGCACCTCCTTCAGTTGGCCCCGCACAGCCCTACTGTTGCCACCAAAGTCTACATGACCCCAGGTCACGACAGAGCCATCGCGAAGAATGGCAGCAAATGCATTGTCAGAGGCTTGGATCTGCTGCACATTTTTCAGTTGGTCCTGCACTGCACTACTGCCGCCACCAAACACAGTGTGACCCCAGGTGACGACCGATCCGTCGCCAAGAATGGCAGCAAAAGCATTGTCAGAGGCTTGGATCTGCTGCACATCAATCAATTGGTCCTGCACTGCACGACTGTCGCCACCATAATGCGTAGAACCCCAGCTAACGACTGACCCATCGCCAAGAAGGGCAGCAAAAGCTCCACGACTAGCTTGAACTTCAACTCTGTTTATATGCAAGGTGAGAGAATCACCATCTTGCAGCCTGGCATGCTTTACCGTGGAACGTGCATCCAGAAGGCTTCCAGATGAGCCCACGAGCCGCCCTCTTCCAACTCCGAGGGCGGTCTCTGCCCGACGCTTCAGCGTTGCCACTTCTTCATGGAAGTCTGCTTTCACAGTGGCTGTCTTGCCGCTAAGCAGCCCAACTTCCAAGCTAATCGACATGAAGCCGAAGTTCGAAGCCTTGCTGGGAATGCTAAACCAAGTCTGGCTGGCAACACCTGGTATGCACCGATCGCTACACCCTACACTCCCCGAATATGTAGACTAGGGCTTTGTGGCCCATTATACTATAATTATAAAATGAGGAACCCCCCCAAAATGCACCGATCACTGCACCCTAGACTCCGAACCTTGTGTCTGTAGCCTCCCGGCCTCAACTGGATTTTAGGGTTGGGAGTTGAACACACATAATATGAGGGCCTTAACAGTTAGAATAGGGCTTTGGGGCCCATGATACTATAAATATACTAAGGAACCCCCAAAATAGGATTGGTAGCTTATGAAGGCCCCTATACTGAACCCCCCCCCCCCATGATAGTCCTTATAGTAACACTTATAGGACCCTATTCTTCAGGCCCTGGCAAGAGTTTAGGCCCCTATATTACACATGTCTCTGTTCGGACCGAAGTTCGGACCGAAGGGCAGCGTTTGCGCCGGAAGGTTTAAGGGTTTCGGGTTTAGGGGTTTAGGGTTTTAGGGGTTTCGGGTTTAGGCTTTAGGGTTTAGGGGTTTAGGGTTTTAGGGGTTTAGGGTTTAGGATTTAGGGTTTAAGGGTTTAGGGTTTAGGGTTTTAGGGGTTTAGGGGTTTAGGGTTCAGGGGTTCAGGGGTTTCGGGGGTTTAGGGGGTTAGGGTTCAGGGGTTTAGCGGCTTCGGGGGTTTGGGGGGTTTAGGGGTTTCGGGGTTTAGGGGTTTAGGGCTTAGGGTTTAGGACACAGGCGCAACCACAAAGCTGTTCCCACCTACCCTAAACCCCTACAGCCTGAACCCCTACCTAAACCTCCCAACTAATGTCTTATATACCCCAAACACCCACTATTGAGGGTACTGGTAATACCTACTGCAGAACCTGATTAAGAAACCTTGGGCCTGTATTAGGGTTCCTGATATGAACCCCACTATTTTGGGGTGATAGGCCAAGGGTTTCTTAATCAGGTTCCTACAAAAATTTTGGTCATGATACATTCATGTGACCTAACCTCGGTTTCCATCATCGGCTCGGAGCCCCGTTCAACTCGCGACCACAGAGGCAACATGAACACAAGGATCTCACAACCAAGATTTTCAGAAGTCAGAACTCCTTCATGTCGGGACGTTTTCTAAATGTCGCCCGCAAACGTGTGTTTCTTATGCTCATTTGCTTGGTGTGGTCCCAATCTCCGCCGTCACCACACCCAATTCCAGCCCGAATGCCATGGGAGCCACTGAACTTACCTTTGGTTAGTAGGGAATGGAAGAATGGTAGTAATAGCAGATATAAGTGTACCCCATTCCTCCATTCCCTATAAAACAGGTAAGTCAAAAGCTAAAGTTGTGCAGTTAGCAAAGACGGCCGGGCGGGCAAAGTCATCGTTCTCACTCCAACCTTGGCTTTCTTGAGGGTTTCGGACCCTAAACCAGGTACATTGTGCTCTAGTATACTACATGATGCAACACTGTAGCAACTGAGTGAAAATTATACTATATTATCCTATATTGTGCTGTAATATGTTATATCGTAGTGCATTGTGTCGGAGGTTTTCGTTGTAATCAAGATACATTCTTGTAGGCTATAGTATAACAGCGTATATCCTACTATGTTGTAGTACAGTGTTGCTATCATCACTTTGTAGACTTTGCCAGTTGCTCTATGAGCAATACAAGTGAAGCCAATGTGCGGGTGTACCACAGCCCCAACCATGGAACACAAGCCGAAGATAGCTTACTGATTAGAACAAGGTTCCTTCAAGAATGCCTCTTAAGCCTTATTGTCCAGAAGGGCTTTAGGGTATGCGGTGACATAAGTATGATAAGGAAGCTTTGGAGGTAGACCCGAACACTTCAAACGGAAGTGCTAATACACTACCTCTAAGCATTCACAGCAGTAGCTACTGCCGCTAGATAAAAAAGACTTCGAATTGCTGCGGACACTATCGTCGATGTACGAACGCAATCCTGGTTGCAAAGCTTGACGTTCCTGTGTTGACGAATGCAGCTTCTGCCGCTGCTGCTTCTGCTGCTGCCGCTGCTGCTGCTGCTGCCGCCGCTGCTGCTGCTGCTGCAGGTGACGATGATGATGATGATGACCCAAATCCTAAGCCGTACGCTCTAAACCCCTGACGTTGGTGATGGTCATGGTATGCTGGAGATGATGCAGTGCTGGTGTGGGTCACAGTGCTGGAGCTGGCACTTGGTGCTAGCTGTGAGGCTGATGCCGATTTAGGGTTTAGAGTTGAGGGTTCAGGGTTCAGGATTTAGGGTTTAGAGTTTAGGGTTAATTTTTTGGGATTTAACGTTTCTTTAAGGTTCCCGAAAACTTACAACAAGACCTAGTGCACTAGACCCATACTCGGTACTCGGTCTTGCGAAAAACGAACTCAAGATGGCGATGTCAAGACCTAAAAATGTTATCATACAATAGAAAAAGATACGAAGGAGAAGAAGCTAGTATTCACTGTTCGCGTTCTAGTATAACATCATCCTACACCCTACACCCTAAAGCCTAAACCCCAACCCTAAACCCTAACTAACCCTAAACCCCTAAACCCTTAACCCCTAAACCCTAAACCCCTAAACCCCTAAACCCCTAAACCCTAAACCCCTAAACCCTAAACCCCTGGTGAGGTCGGAACTCACGGCTGCCTTTGCTGCTCGTCCATCGAAGATCCGAAGGCCACCGTTGTCGTCACCTCGGTCCCGGCATCTTGATCTCGAAGGCTCACGTGGGGCTTCGGGCTTAGGCTTAGGGGGTTTAGGGGGTTGAGGGTTGAGGGTAAAGGGAGGTTTAGGGGTTTAGGGCTGTAGTGGGTTTAGGGGGTTTAGGGGGTTGAGGGTTTCGGGGGCTTAGGCTTAGTGTTACTATGGGTAAGGTCTTTGGGTGTCTAACTTGGAGGGTCGGGGTACTTAGTAAGTAAGGTTCCTCAAGAAGGGCTCCCTTTATCAGGGTTCCTCAAAGGGCTCTATCGGGCTTAATCTATTTTAGAGACTGAAAGGTATCCACACCTAAATTCGGGATCTGTTTGGAGGGTCGGGGGACCTAGTAAGTGGCGATGTTAGGGGCTGAAAAGTATCAACAGCCAAGTTACGATCCCTTTCAGGGAACTGGGGGTCTCCACTTCCCAAGACGAGACGATGCGGCTTTGGGGTTTGGGGCTTGGAGCTTACGGTTTGGGGTTTCTAGCTTAAGGCTCAGGGGTCCTCAAAAAAGTGGAAAAGGCCTTGGATCAAACTGTCATGAACCTTCAGACAAGTTTTTGCGGACTCAAAGGAGATCTATTTCCTGATGCTGGGTTCTTGTTAGGGGACTTAATGTAAGTTACCATGATGAAGAAACCCATACTATGTACTATAAATCCCTACTACGGTAACATATGCTAAATTCCTTAACAAGAACCCAGGATGTTTCGACCTCCATCTTCTATACCCCCCTTAGAACCATAATAAAAACACTATATTTAATATTCTCTTGGGATTTATATGAACAAAGATACAAAATAATTCCGAAGGGGACTATAGTGTTGGAGCTTGGGAACCTGCCAGTCTGGAGGCTCAGCGAAAAGCTCGAAGCTAGCGACTTCTCTTACCAAGCCATCGATCCTTTGCCTAATTGTCGGATATCATGGGAACTAAAGGTTAACCTTTTGGGTTATGTGGGGGATTATATAGGGACTATACTACCCAAAAAAGGTTAAAGGTTACCTACTTTGCTACTCGGAAAGCCTCAATTGGCAGACCAACTGCAAGCCCTCAACTCTAAAGCCTCACGGAAGCTGTTGCCCAGAGAGCCCAATACCCCTTAATTAAGCAATATACCTGAAATTGAAATTATACGGGGCTTCATATTATGATTTAAGTTGTATTCCTTAATTAAGGGGTATCAGGCTCTCTGGGTACTCGGGATCCCGGCCCACTGCGAATCGTTCTTTGCCGGCCAACACCAGGACGGACTCAGTGCTCGGGGCTGTGAAACAAGGGAGTCGCTATCGAAACCAGGTTGCTTTAAGGGCTCCATCAGGGTAGTGTAGGCGCCTTTACAATTAGAACACAGTTTTGGGACAAGTTTTGGGGTATGTTATACTATATGTCTACGAAGGCATCCTACGGTCCTAAGGAATCATGCGAGTGGCTATTCAGGCTGCGGTATAGAGCCATATGAAAGCCGTATAAAGCCCGATGAAACCCTGCAAGGCCTTCTGGATCCTTTTAAGGGTTACTTTAACGGGTTCCTTAAAGGGATCTGTAAGGGTTCTATAAATATAAAGGGTTTTAGGGTTTAGAGTTTCCGAAAATCAGGGGTACCTCATTTTCTTACAATAAGGACCCTACTATTTTTGGTACTACTATTAGGGTCCCCTATGTTCGCAAACTCCCATACAGGCTTTGTCCGATGTCTGGAAATCTCTGAGTTTTAATCATAGTTGCTGAGTTCATAAGCCCCAAATAGTGTACACTTTCAGTTTTATAGTGTGTAATATTATCCCAAAACATGTAAAGTGTATCCACTCAGCTACTAAGAATCCATGGTCGTTTTGAAAGAGGATCCCATGAGGATCCGGAAAATATCAGGTATTGTACTATGAAAGCCTCGCTGCTTACAATAAGGTGTTGGGGAGTAGGGCAGTAATACAAACTGTGAAATAACAGTGAGGAATATTCGAGGGGTTCTTCAAGCCAATTTCAATCTCCACCCTGAACGCTGAACCCTAAACCCCAAACCCTAAACCCCAGCTTGCCGGACAACGCCCGCCCCCCCCACTGCAGAAGCCTGAATAATTACGAATATTGGGGTGCCTGGTTTTTGTTGCGCTTATAAAGAAGCCCCAGCGAGCTGAGACTCTCGCATAGCCGGCAGCCTTCAATTTGCAACGCCAGACCTGCCATTGGCGAAACAAAGGTGGCTTTAGTAGGGAGACGAAGGTTCGTTTTCAAACCGCGGTTTAGGGTTTACCTTAACCCTGAATAACCTACCTTTTTAAGGCTCCGTATTATGATTTCCTTATATAAAGCCTTGAAAAGGTAGGACATTCCGGGTTAAGGTAGGGTTTATGAAAGATACTCTGAGGGATCTGCGAAGCCTTGAAGGCGAGAAAGGCCATATGAACTGGAATAGGATTAGGGTTTAGGGTTTAGGGTTTAGGGTTTAGGGTTTAGGGTTTAGGGTAGTGTAACGGACCAGGTCAGGCCTAAGCCCCTATCGAAACCCTAAAGCCCTTACTGCCTAAGTCCCATGATCCTCCAAGTAGCCGGTCGGGTTGGAGGCCCAGAGAGCCCAATACCCCTTGAGGAATATGGGAGTTTCCGAAAATAGGGGTACCTTATTTTGGGACCCTAATAATAAGGATCCTACTATTTAGGGTACTGTATTAGGGTCCCCTATTTCCGGAAAGTCCCATATAGCTTACAACATAAAGATGAAGCCCCTTATGATTCAAGGCATATTGCTTAATTCAGGACTATTGGGATCTCTGGGTTGCTAAAACGGGATTTACCCCGACCTTACTACCCCCGGGTCCCCGATTGAAGAAACTAAATTAGCGGCGACTTGCGCGTCTAAAACCCCCATAGACTCCCAACAAAACAACTACAGAGAACCAAAGTAACCAACACAAAACCCGAATCGGCGACCCCAAGAAAAAATAATGAAAAGAAAAAAGGCATGCAAATGCAGTAAGGGAAAATGGCAAACGGCCAAGGCCCCGCAGAAAAAAACCGATACCGGTATGTTAGATAGGATGCAACAAGGTGGACAGATGGATAATACCCTAAGGTTAGACAACACTACATAGCTAGCTACATACATACACAAACACCCCGTACACAGGCCTACTTACGAGGCGGGTTCTGGAAAAATTGAGCCTTGGCCTTTGCCTCGGCTTTGGCTTTGGCGGTCGCCTTAGGCGCAGCACGCCGGATTTGCCGGAAAATGTAGTTGCGAGGCAACGGAAAATCGCAGCGATCACTTCTCTGAGCGTAGCCTGGCGGCAGACAGGAAGAAAACAACCGAGATTCCCCCAAACGCCCAAAATAATTACTAGACACCAAAACCTTACATCCCCGAGCCCTAAATCCTTAAACGGCAGACAATAAAGTACTAAGCCGAAAACAATCCTAAGCCCTGCAAGCCCAAGCGCTGAAACCCCGAACCCTAAAACCCGAGACCCGGACCCTAAGCCCCCGCACCCAAAGCCCTGGCACCAAAACCACTAAACCCAAAGACCCCAAGCACAAAAAAACTAAAGCCCTGAACCCCATAGCCCCTAAACCCAGAAATCCTACGAAGCCGAAACATGTAAAACCTTAAACCCCGCGAACCACAATCCCCTAACACACAGAACACCCAAAGGCCTCGTGCCCGGTTGGCTAAGCAACGCGGGCATTCGCCGCAGGGCAGGCGCTGAACGTTGTAGGCGTTCCTGTTCCAAGGGGGGAGGGGGGGGGGAGGCGGAAGACGAGACACGAGCAAAGGCCAAACGGCACAACCACAGCAGAACTAACGACCTAAACCGAAGCCCAAGACACCAACAAGCCAAACCCTCGCCTTGGCCCAATTGGTCGCGGAAAGGGCCGATTCGGCCGGCGACGCTTGGTAGGGCTCTCATCCCCGCCGCCGGGATGAATCATAACCTCGGTTCACGCATGCAAGCAAGCGAAGCCCCCCAAAGCATAACTACGAACCACAACAAACCCGAACCAAGGAGCCGGAGCGTCGCTGCTACCAGAGGCGACCTCCTTACAGCCACAAAGCATGCGGAACAAGAAGTACAACGCAAAACAGGGGAGAACACAAAACCAGCCAAGCTACGACGGCCAAACCCGGAACCGCCATGACCTCGATTCACGCATGCAAACAAGCGAAGCACCCCAAAGCATAACTAGGAACCACAACAAACCCGAACCAAGGAGCCGGGGCGTCCGTGCTGCTCGAGGCGAGCTCCTTATAGCCACAAGGCACGCGGAACAAGAAGCACAACGCAAAACAAGAAGGAACAAGAAACCAGCCAAGCTACGACGGGCACGGGAGGCTCCGCCGGAAAGTGCTCTAGCGAGGCCTCGAAAGCAACACGCCAAGCAAACCCAAGAAGAAGCAAGAAACAGCAAAACAAGCAATGCGACCAGGTTGCAGCCACGTCCGCGTCGTGGCGGGTCGCCTCGCAACCGAAAACAAAACCCCAAGCCCGAGACCTTAAACTCTAAACCTGAAACCCAGACACCCTAAACCCCAGCCCTAGAACCCGGAAACCCTAAACCCAAACACCGAAACCCCCAAACCGTAAACCCGAAAACCCTAAACCCTAACCCCAAATCCCGACAGGCCGAAGTCGCCCCCCGTCCACAAGCCCAACTGGAACACTAAGCCGCCCACATCGTTTTCCGGGAAATCCTCGAAGAGATCCGGGAACTCCTCCAGATGCAATGCCCACCACCACAGATTATGTAGAAACGAAAACCCGAAACCCCGAAAGCACAGCCACAGCCCGTCACAAGTAAAACCAAGGAACCGCGACGTCCCAGTCGTAAACCTCCGGCCTCCGATTCCTCCTCCTCGTCCCAGGCTGCCTCGATTTGCGTACCAACGAAACCCGAAGCCCCGAAAGCACGCCCGCAAACCACAACAGCCTAAACCAAGGAACTCCGGCCGCGACCTCGCCGTCGAGGTGCCTAGCGCAATAGGAGGCGAGGGTAGAGAAGGGGACAAAGGGAAGCAGACGAGTAGAGCTCTGCCAGAACGTAGGGGGCTGACTCCCAAGGGACTAGAGGTCGATCGGAATCCGACGACCATAACAGGGATCTATGGGAAATACTATAGAGTTTCTTTATTCTGGTATCTTAGAGCAATCAAATTCTTTACAAGAATGCAGAACCTGACATGAAGACCCTTTAAAGGAACCCTTCCAGTACCCTTATACGGTATCTTAAAGCAAGTGTATTGGGCTCTCTGGGGGGACCTAGGAGGGTCGGGGGACTTAGTAACTGGTAATTTTTAGGGACTCATAAGTACCATAACCCCAATTAGTGTCCCTTTTAGGGTACTTATAAGTCTACTTACTACCTCCTTACTAGGTCCCCCGACCCTCCAAGTAGGGGAGGTGCATTTTTAGGGACTCATAAGTACTTTTAGGGTACTTATACAAGTCTGCTTACTACCTACTTACTGCGTCGGCCTTCAGGAAGCCCTCCAGTTTCCAGGGAACCCTGGGTTTGGGGCTTTTGGGGCTTTGGGGCTTTAGGGGTCATAGGGGTTTAGGGCTTTAGAGGTTTAGGGCTTAGGGGGCTTAGGGTTCAGGGTTTAGGATAGGGGTTTAAAGGGTTTTGGGGTTTAGGGTGGGCTTTGGGGCTTTGGGGGTTTAGGGGTTTAGCGCTTTGGGGGTCTAGGGTTTAGGGTTTACGGATTCGGGGTTAGGGTTATAAGTATCCTGTACCCTAAAACTTTTCTCAACTCATGTAAAGCTGTTCGGAAAGCTTTTACATTGAACAACACGATGGAGACTCAACAAATCTTACATAACCCTGATACGCCCATAAAACCCTCAAACACCTGACATAATTTTTGCTCGGGGCGACACAGATTAAGGCTGATTGACTGGGTTCTTGTTCAGGAGTTATTGTAAGTTACCAGAATAGGGACCTACAGTAACTAACATGGTTTCCTTTTTGTTGCAACTTCAATTAAACGCCTTAAGCCAATATGGTTTTTCCTCATTTTGGTAACTTCAAACAAAACCCCTTAACAAGAGCCCAGTTAAGGTCTGTAGCCCGTCCAATACCAGCCGCAGGCGGCGCAGGCGCCCGTTTCCACGTCGCTGAGCACCGCAAACTTGTCTGCCGAAGTCGATGCCTTTAAGGGATCCTTAAAAGTTCCATTAAGGGATCTATTAATTATAAGGGATCCTTAAGGGTTCCTTCAAGGGATCTATAAGGGATCTATAGGGTTCAGGGTTTAGGGACGCCTTGAAATCTACGTACCGGCCTTTCGCATTGAAGGATTTGAGAGCTGAAGGGCTCAAGAGCTCAATGCCTTTCCAGCTTCGGGCAATATAGAAGTGGGGCTACTTCGACATCCTCTTCTACTCCTCCAATATGCCAGAAAGCACTTACAGGAACCCTAAACCCTAAACTGAGTACAGCTGCCTTACTTAAACCCTGAAAAGCAAGGGCATGCAAGGGCCTTTCTAAGAAATGCACAGGATAATGTCATGTCCGAAAACAACGAAACAAGGTTTTGGTGTATAGTGTAGTAGAGCTTGTATATGATACGGAGCCCTAAGGGTTAGTACTTCCAACTATCCACGATTACGTACTAGGTCCTTGGACAGTCTGACGCTGAGCCCCTTAAGAGGGGTGTTATGGGGCTCATATCGGATGTTATAAGGGCTTACCCCTAGGCCCCATAGTAGTTCCTTTTTGGGATTACCTTATATACGAACCCCAAAAAAGAACTACTTTGGGGCCTTTGGGGAACCGGAGTTTCATAAGCGCTGAACGAGGCCTAGTAAGAACCTGAGCAACCCTTGGTCCGGGAACCCCGGCTAAAAGGTGCGTAGATGACGACCTCAGCGCCATGCCATTTCACTTGAATTTCAGATTTGGGAGCAGTGTCTCTTCTTGGTCTTTGGTCGAAACTAAACCCTTTTGCTGCAGGCTTCCTTGCAAGGACGCCTGGTAGTACTAAACCCCCAACCCTAAACTGCCCTAAACCCCAAACCCTAAACCCTAAACCGCTGAAAGCAAAAGATGCGAAAAATGCGGCCGCTTCGGGGATCAAGGCTAGAGCCCCGAAATCTGAACTCGGCAAGTATCTTAATGTAGGGGCCTTAATTAGGGTTTAAGGTTTAGAGTTTAGGGATAGTTATAATAGGGTTTTGGGGCTTCCTTAGTATCTTAGTGTAGTAGGAACCGGAATGTTTAACCTTTGATTTCTGTAGCTTTTTGGGGAAGTAAGTTACAGGGTTTCAGAGCCTCCAAAACCCCTTAATTAAGGAGTATACCTTAAACTATATTTGGGATCCTATTATAATTGAAGGTATATTCCTTGACTAAGGGGTTTTGGAGGCTTTGGGTAGGGGCCTTAATAGTTATAATAGGGTTTTGGGGCTTCCATAGTATCTGCATAGTATAAAATACCACCAAACCCTCTTCTAATTATTGAGGCCCCTATATTACATGGCTTGCGGGGTCAGAAGGATGCACGGGAAGCGAACCAGAGTATCTCTGCACCGCTGCTGTCCTGAAACACCGCAGATCACCATCAGCCCTCTTTGCATATGTAAACTAATCTAGGGGCCTGAATCATTAATTTCCAATACTCTCGTGGTTCCTTCTTACAGCTCTAGTATAATGGGCCCCAAAACCCTGCTCTGATTATTAAGTGCCCTAGATTACAAGGCGCTTGATGTTCGCGACATTCCGCTGCGAAACAGACAATCAGGTTCGACTTGGGGCGAATCCTTCTGCTAGAAACTGGGGCTCGTGCACAAACTTGGCAGTTCGACAGGACTTCTTGTGGCCTCGCACATGCCACGGTGTATGAGCACAGCCTGAAACCCCTAGACCCTTAAACCCTAAACATTCTACCTAGACCCTAAACCCAAAGCCCTAAACCCTAAGCGCCGACTTCAGTGAATTTCCTCTTGGGAGCTCCCTTCCGATCGAGCTACGGCGCAAAGGAAAAAGCCAGTTTCGGCTGCCTCAACTCTTCGCGTAACTCTTTAAGAGCCACTAGAAGGGTTGCTACAAGGGTTTGAGGTGGGGGCCGTGATAATTTCAAGAGTGTTTTGGGTTATCTGCTAGTTTCATTACAGTAAGGAACAACGTTGGTAATGATTTAGACCCCCATATCGCACAGATACGGGACAGGACGAGGCGGATCGGGCGTCAAGGTCTCTTGGCTGACGCCATCTCAGGCTCCCCTCCGAACCCCTCTACTCTCGAGCAAACCCTACAAGCAGGTACGGACTCTAACAGTACGTGGTACAACTGAACAGTAGCAGAGAGTGGCAATCATCCATAACGTGCTGCTCGGGCATGTAAGGCGCTTACACAGGGGTCTTGTGAAGCAGGGATAGAATGTACAGAACAGTATGGAACCCTGTTCTATGTATAAACGCTCCTCTATCACTGATCACTAATCCTCTTCGTTGACACCTCAGGAATCCCCCTTTGGGTCGAGGCTTTCAATTAGCCGCACTCGCTCCGCAGTGCCTGGGCAGGTCCGGGGTTCCGGGCTTAGGAATTGAAAGTTTAGCGTTGGGATTCTAGGCTCTGGAGTTTTGGGTTTAGGGTTTAGGGGTTTAGAGGTTTAGGGGTTTAGAGTTTAGGGGTTTAGAGGTTTAGGGGTTGAGAGTTTAGGGGTTTAGAGGTTTAGGGGTTTAGAGTTTAGGGGTTTAGAGGTTTAGGGGTTTAGAGTTTAGGGTTGGGATTCTAGGCTCCGCATTTGGGACAGGCGACAACAAAGGCTCTTGTGCTGTGAATGTGCTCGGAAACCCAACGGAAAACATTGCAAACTCTGCAGGCCTATCTAGGTTCCTGAGTAGCTCCTTAACAACAAGGGGCTGGTGTTAACAAGGGAACCCATAAAGAAAAAGGGCAAGAGGGTACTACTCAGGAACCTCACCATTTGAATCGTCCAATCTCCAAAACCCAAGACTCTGGAGGTGTGGATGCCTCTCACTATGAATATTCAATCGCGATCATGTGTCTTTGACCATGTGACCATAATCAACTTAAGGTTGAGGACTACGGAGTTCAACCCTAAACCCTTAAAGCTCTTTTCTGCTGAGGGGTTCGGTCCAACTGGACTCAGAAGCCTTGAGCTTGCTGAAACCGGGTTGGGGGTTCTGATGGGCTCTGGGTTTAGGCTGAGGACGAGATCGCGGATGCAAGGTCTGGGTAGTTTCCTAAATAATAGGTGCCGTCATATGGGGATTCAACAAGGGACCATAATTTTGCAACCACCCATCTGCGACTCTGAGGAGCCAAATGGGAGTTACTGAAAATTCGGGGTACCTAATTTTGGGGGTCCTTATAATACGGATCCTACTATTTAGGGTACTATGTTAGGGTCCCCTATTTTCGGAAACTCCCAAATTCAAGCCTTGCACTAACCATGCTCGCTCGGGGTGGGTGCTTCCAGAATGTTTTATGCTCGCTCGTTTGTCTGCGCCGGCTGCTTGTTTGCATGAGGCGTGCTGCGCAAGCGAGCGAGCACGCAATTATGTTAGAAGCACGCACCTCGAGCGAGCATGCGTTGGATTTTTATGGAATCTAACCCAAATCCTAAACACCTCTTCAGCGAGTCTGAAGCCTCAAAAACGCGTCGTTTTTGCATGCTCGCTCGGGGAGGGTGCTTCTAACAGTTTTGGGTGCTCGCTGTCGCGTGTGCGCTGCTCCGGCGTGCACGTCGGAGCGAGCTCCACAATCGAGCGAGCACGCAGTTGTGTAGGAAGCACGCAACTCGAGCGAGCATGGCTAGCGAAAGCCTTGACAAATGAACATTCGTGTGTACGCCGACTACACCCACAAACTCCTTGCGCAACCAGAAAAACCCTGAAACCTGCAATTCTACCCAATTGATTAAGATGTAAGCCGCCTCTTACCCGCCCCGCCTCAAAAAGAATCAACCTACTTGTCGGGTATCATGGGGAACTAAAGGTTAACCTTTTCTGTTATATAGGGGACTATATAGGGACTATACTCCCCAAAAAAGGTTAAAGATTACCTTCTCTACTACTCGGCTGTTTATAGTAACCCACCCTTATAGATGCCTTTGTAGTGCACCTAATAAAACCTCAGAGTAACCCTGACTGATAGTAACCCTACAGTAGAAGGCAGAAAGTTGGAATATCATTATCGTAACCCCGTTAAGCTAAATTATAGGGGATCCTACCATTAATCCATATTCCAACTTTCTGGAGTTCCCTCCTAAACCCTATAAACCCTAAACCCTGAACCCTAAACCCTAAACCCTAAACCCTGAACCCTAAACCCTAAACCCTGAACCCTAAACCCTAAACCCTAACCATATTATGAACCCTGAGATCCTGGTCAACAATCGCAAAGCTGACGAAGGACTGAGCATCGAGCTGGCCTCCAAATCGAAGCGATGCAACTCCACCTCTGCTGCGAGAGCGCTGTGAGATGAGGGGCCCCACAAGGGGTCTCTATCATATGGGAGCTTCCGAAAATTAGGGGGTACCTTATCTTGGGGTCCTTATAATAAGGATCCTACTATTTAGTGTAATTACTCGATTAGGGTCCCCTATTTTCGGAAGCCCCCATATCAGGGCTCCATAGAGCTTACGAAGCTCTTGCGTAGACAGGAATCTTCTTGACTCGGACACTGGAGGCGAGCGGTGGCTAAATTAGGGAATATATACTTGAATTAGGGACCCCCAATATATGATTTAAGGTATATTTCATAATTAAGGGATATTGGGGTGAAGAGTGCGCATGGACGTAGGGGGTCGCCCGTTTGGGACGCCAGTGGGGCTTGAAATTCTCATCTGATGTCCTCAGTTCGTGTTTCAATCTCCCGTGTCTACTGCCTTTGAGGGTTGCGCTCTAAGAAGCGTTTGAATCTCAAGGACGTCGTCCCCTAAAGTTCTCACGAACTGCAGACTCACGTGTTGCTCATGCTCACTGCCGAACCTCAAACTTGAATTGCTTTTGAGTGTCTGGTTCTTCGTAGGGAAGGGGGGATGGATTGGGGATTATATAGGGGCTACTACAGGGATCCCCAATACTTTGTCGTCCAGGCTTCGAATATCTTTCTTGGGAAAGGGATACCTTCCATCCATGGTGCTGCTGGGATATCCTAGCGCGGCTGGAACCCTGCACCCAAAGCCCAGAAAGCACCAGACCAATCAGGAACAAAGAACGGTCCACATTTCGCATCACTGCTGCGGAGGGATGTCTGTGGCAAACTGGCACGTGGACGGACTGCACGTGGAGATTCATGGGACATGGTAACTATAATGTTTGTAAATAAGGTAACCCTACTGATAATTGGTTTTGACCCCAGTTAAAGTACTTGTTCCTGTATTTTCCTGAGTCCCATGATCCTCCAAGCAAATCCATCGGGTGCTCATCTGCCTCGCCTCAGGGTTTAGTGTCGGCAAGCCCGTGAAACCCTACTTAGAGGATCATGGGACTTAGTAAGTAGTTTATAATTGGGGTTATAAGTCCCCTAAGTGGGGTTATCCTACTTATATCCTACTTATAACCTTACTTACTAAGTCCCATGACCCTCTAAGTAGCTCAGTGCCATGAGAACAAGACTTGCACATGCCATCATCTCAAAATGAACTGCAAAGACATCGCTCCTGCTACAGTCTCGGCGAAACTCGAATTATGCAATCCTGCTCAAGAGAGGAGCCATCAGAGCTATCAGTGCTGGTGTCATGTTCAGAAAGTGGCAACCGGCTATATTCGGTCTTATGAGCTTGCTCAAGTAGTCTTTGTCTCTCTATCTGGGCAAAGTTCTGGGCAGATGCGTATGTGAAGACCAGCAGCGGAATCCCGTGCGATGCCCAAGTCCAGCTGTCACTTGGGACATCTATCGGCGGGCTCCAGAATGCGGCGCAGATGCACCCCCAGCTGAATAAAATGACGACAGTCCAAGCCAGAACCGCCAAAAGAGCGGACAGAACGGGCAGCAACAACAAACAGCAAGGCAAGGAAGCTCGTTCTGCCTTGATCTATCTTTGACTACCTGAAATGGATACGCATAGACATAGGCGATGACCATGGCAGGTGCTGCAAGCGTTGCCGCGAGTGTTGCAAGCTTGACCGCACCGAAGACATCTGCTCCCCACTCCTGCATCAAGGCCACTCCTACTAGCCTCCGGAACAACGGGCCGCTCGAGACCGTGGCCAGGACGCAATTCACCGCAAAGGTCCAAATCCATCTTCGGAGAAATCCGAGTGTTGTCCACATACGGCACTGCGACAGGACGCTAAGTGCGAGGGTATTTGAAATATTTTCGGGAGCTGCACATCGAGGCTGAGCAGCATGCGGGCAGTCAGGATCTCCAGAAAAACCTACTGCCAACAAAGAGCCGGCTGGGTTCGATGGGATCACGGCACTCGCTATTCTGAACGGCACATCGTACATAACCGCGTAAAGATAGTCTCCCACAATTTGGGAACGATACAAACTCTGAAGCTTGGCTTCAGTTGTATACAGCAGGAGGAACGGTGTAAAGAGAATGACAAGAGCACTGGCATCTTTAAGTTGATAGTAGCATGCCAACCCTTCCTTTGCCCTTTCAGCAGATGTTGAGATGAATATCTGCACGGCACCAGATGCCCACAGAAAGATGGATACGCATGCAAGAGCTTGAAATATCCAGGAGGCCCACCCAAGTCTGATGGTCACACTCTCGTCCAGTCCATACAACAATGCCCAGTCGTGAATAATTTTGAGGCCTGTCCACAGCAAAATACAACATATGTAAACCATCCTTGAGTAGCCTTCCTGCAGGTGATTTTGAATTTCATCCCGGGTGGATTGCATGTCGCAGTATTCCGAGGTTGCGTGCTTGTTGCTCGGGAATTCGCCCTGGCCTGTGGATAAAGCTAAGGAGCTGATCACTGAAGGAACAGCCATCTGAAGAAGCGGGGCGGCTTCGATAAAGCTAAGGTGGGCACCAACCGCTTGGAGGCCCACGCCATTCTGGACGGACACATACCTTAGCCGCCCTTAGAACCAGAATAAAGATATCATTCTTATTAATCCCCTAAAAATTCATTTTCGGACGATTAACCCCCTAAAGTTTCATCTTCGAACAAATAAAACATAATTCCTAAGAGCAGTAAAGAGACAGGGGCAGGCTAAACCGGCTGAGCCAGCGGCTGGGCTGTGCAGTGATGTTTGCGGAGCTTCTCTCCAGGTTCACTGCGGTGGACGCAGGTAGCCCAGGAGCTCCAAAAAAGGAGATGAAGATGCACGGGGCGTCGGTGCATGCTTCAAACGCCGAATTCTGCAATCCGGTGGTGACTGGGACCAGAAACGGGTAGGAACCCAGACATGTGAGCACCATGCATTTCACGCAGGCCAGCAACATGTTTGGCTCACGGTTCTCGTGAGGTCAAGTTGCTACTATCAGCCTTGAGCTGGATTGCTAACGGAAAGATGCTTGGCCGCTCAGCCTACTGCCACATTTCGCGCTGCACTTTTGCCCCCCCAACAGCCTCGCCGGTGATCGTCGCTGCCGCCAAGATAGGCTCTCTTGGATGGAACTGTGTGTCGAAGCAATGCTCCTGACCATACAACATACTCATCAGATTAGGGTTTGTGAGTTTCGTTTATAAAGGGACTACAGCGGCATAAGCCCTCGTGCACCCATGGAAAGAAGACTGACAATCACAATGTTTCTAATAACCCCTCCGAAAATACTATAGGGGCCTTAATACTTACAATAGGGTTCTGGGGCCCATTATACTACAAATGTTATAAGGAGCCCCCAAAATAGTATACGTAACTATTAAAGCCTCTATATTATGTTAGTGTCATGAAAAGCAGGGCTCTTGAACCGTAAACCCTAAATCCTAAATCCCAGACCCAAGCCTCGGGTGGCTTCTACCTTCGCGTAGAACCGTTCTCGTTACATCCCCAGATCATGGGGCTTGGCGAGTATGGCTCCGTAGAGGCATCCTTAAAGGGATCTGTAGGGTTTGGGGTTTAGGGTCTACTCAAAGGAGCATGGGACTTAGTAAGTAAGGCTATAAGTACCTTAATTGGAGTTATAAACAGATCTAACTAGAGAGTTACCTTATGTACAAGCCTAGTTACTAATTTAAGTCCCATGATGGGAGTTTCCGAAAATTAAGGGACCCTAATGTAGTACCCTAAATAGTAGGACCCTTATTATAAGGACCCCAAAACAAGGTACCCCTAATTTCGGAAATTCTCCCTGACCCTAAACCCTAAACCCTAAACCCTAAACCCCAAGTACTCTAAAGCTTGGAGCCTAGGTTCCGACTCCCTAAACTCACAGACTGGCCTTTCAAAGGAGGGACCCTTTAAAGGGGACTAAAAGGAGGGACCCTTTAAAGGGATCTATAGGGATTCTGTAAGGGTTTAGGGGTTTTGGGGGTTTAGGGGGCTTAGGGGGTTTAGGAGGGACCCTTAATGGGGACCCCTACCCTATAATGGGCTATATAACGGGTGGATAATAGCCAGATTAAGGGTATTTATACCTAGGGGTCCTTATTGAGGGTCCCTCCTTTTACCTTTAGGCCTTGTTTAAGGTCTGGGAGTTTCCTGTAAGAGGGTTCCCTTTAAGGGGTCGATAAGGGTTTCCTTTAAAGGGGTCGATATGGGTTTACTATACTACAGGGGGCCTTAAGAATTAGAATAGGGTTTTGGGGCCCATTATACTCATACTCTAATTATACTAAATAAGGAAGTATTGGTAATGATTTAGGCCCGTAAAGTACCTCTGTTGCAGACTTCAAGCTTGAGATGAATCCACAGCTTGTGAAGTCTAGATTTCTGCAGTCCTGCACTTCCACGCTCCTATATTGGAGCCTTAGTGATTCGAAGTTCCAGCCGTGTTTTTGAACAAGAATACACCCCTAAACCCAAACTAAATCGTATGCTTTACCTGCTCGGCCCTGCGGGAAGAGAGGTGGTCCTGCGTCTCAAGCGAGAGAAGTGGCGTGGCCATGGCAGGCTATTTTTGTGCACTATGTGAGTATACCGGAAAAATTGGGCTCGTGTTTTTCATCGGTGTGTACTGGATTTGCCTTCGGAAGCCCTTAGCAGGGCATTGAATACTTATTCAGGCCCGCATAACACCTATCGGCGAACCGCAAAGGATTGCTGAAGCGTCTGCGGAGTTCAATATGAGGGTCTTAACAACTGAAATAGGGTTTTGGGGCCATTCTACTATAATTACACTAAGGAACCACCAAAATGGGGTAGGTAATCATGGAGGCCCTTTTTATCACGCCTTTGGATTGATGACATGGCCCTAATGGAGCCGGATGGCTTAGGTTCTGTGATCTCTGTCTGTCTAATTTCCTTTAGGGCTGAGACGGTTTAGGGTTTAGGGTCGCAGATTATTGCTTAGGTTTCGGCATACTTGGGAGCTTCCGAAAATAGGAGATACTGACTATAGTACCCTAAATAGTAGGATCCGTATTATCCCCAAACTAGGTGCCCCTGATTTGCGACAGTTTGTGGTATGTCTTAGAAGGTGCCCCCACCCTGTAATAGTGGTATATTAGGAATATAATAGGGCCCTATTATAAGACTTATTGTCCCTATTACAGGGTGGGAGCAGCTTCTAAGGTATGTCTACACCTGCCTGAGAACCAGACTTGCGAGCCGCCAAGAGGCAACAGTAGCAGCTCTGATAATGTAGGAATCTGATTCAGGAAAGGGATCCCGACAGGGATCTACAAGGGTTCTATTTTAGGGTTTAGGGTGTAAGGGTTCAGGGTTTAGGGCTTAATGTAGAAACCTGATTAAGAAGCCCTGGGCCTTTATTAGGGTTCCTCCAAAGGGGTCGATAAGGGTTACAAAGAATCAAAAAAGGGTACTATAATAATGTAGGAACCTGATAAAGAAGCCTTGGGCCTGTATTAGGGTTCCTTATATGAATCCTACTGCTTTGGAAGCTATAGGCCCAGGGTTTCTTAATCAGGTTCCTACTGATAGAGGCCACTACTACAGCTCCTAAACCAGACTTGAACAGGCGACGTCGACGACGACAACGACCATCATACTTTGGGTATGGCCCCCGTACAGTAACAGTCGATAATAGGGCTACTATTAAGATCCCTATATCTCTATATTATTTATCCAACTGTTACTGGGTGGGGGCAGTACCCAAATCATACTCACAAAATACTAGCGAACGGCGACAGGAATGCTAGCGTCAAGTACCAACAAGCTGCTTGAGACACGTTCACGAGAATTGAGCTTGAGCAGTATGGCAATCGTTTGGGTGTGAAGCCGGCTACCCAGAGAGCCCAATACCCCTTAATTGAGCAATATACCTTGAATCATAAGGGGCTTCATATTATGATTTAAGCTATATATATTCCTCAATTAAGGGATATTGGGCTCTCTGGGTACTTAGAGGATCATGGGACTTAGTAAGTAGGTTATAACTAGGGTTATAAGTCCCCTAAGTGGGGTTATCCTACTTATATCCTACTTATAGCCATACTTATTAAGTCCCATGATCCTCCAAGTACTGGTGGTGCTGCAGACGCATGCTAAGTGTTGAGCGTCAAGCGGTACAGAGAACATGAAGGGTCGGTTGGGTTTGGGGTTTAGAGTTTATGTAGGGTTTCAGGGTTTAGGGTTTATGTAGAGTTTCAGGGTTTAGGGTTTCTGTAGGGTTTCAGGGTTTAGGGTTTTTCGGTCGGTTGACAGTGCTCATGCTGCCAAGCTTTGGACCTGGATGCTGGCGATGTTTGACTGACTGTAGCCTCTGGCTGTTTGGGCTTTTGCAACGGCCCCTCAGCGATGATGACGATGACGATGATGAAGAAGGAGAAGAATCATCATCATGAGCATCACAGTTACACAGATAAACAAGAACGACAGCCATGATGGCAATAACAGCAAGAAAATGCTTGTAAATGATCGCACCAAGATCACCGAGCCTGTCCTCTGTAAGGTCGATAATATATCGTGCTGAATAGTTGGAATATGGTTCCGGGGCTCACTATACTAGAATTACAATAGGGAACCAACATATTAGTATGGTATGGGCCGGGTAATTATTACGGCCCCTATACTAAACTAATTGCAGCATCCCTTGCAGAAGACTTTTTTCGAGCACCGGTGCGTCTGCGGCGCTCCCACGTCGAGGGGCTCCGAGGGCCCCTCGTTGATTTTTCTGCTAGGGTTGTTTATGAAGGCCCTTCGGGCTTAGGGCTTTGACTAGTAAGGCAACTTTAGGTTTTTGGAGCTCTAAATACGGAGAGTTTCGAGTCGGATTGCCTCTGGATAGGGCTTGCGGCTTGGGTCTCAACGAAGTGTCCACTCTGCCTCCAGAATCGAAGGAGAGAAAGGCCATGGTACGAGGGATCCCGGGGCCTGAAACGATCGGCGGGCGACCTCCGAAGTGCAGTCTCACTCCCACGCGAAGGCCGCCTGGTGCATGCTGAGATGGGATGACTTCTATGCTAGGGCCTTTCGTGCATAGACGCCTCTCAGAGAGTTCGACTCCTTCCATAAGGCCTTAACCCGAAGATCCCAAACTCACAAAAGCACCGGCTGAATGAACCTCCTACAGGATCCCAGAGCCGACAGCGAGTCATAGAACCCGTACATAGAACCCTCATAGAGCCCTCATGCACGTGCCCCAAGAGAAGAACCCATCTGGAGTGCGAAAGATGAAAGGGACCCGAATTTGAGCCTTGAATTGCACAATCCTTAGTCTGTTGCCGGTTGCCAGTATGAGATTGATTGCAGCTATGACTATGGTTGTGGATACGTGACGTATGTTTGTGTGTATATATATATATATGTAGTATGTACATGTGTGCGTATACATACAGAATAAAAGGCGCTGCTGCTGTACGACCCCCGATGAGCCCTAAGACAGCTTAGCCAGAGATCCCAATAGCCCTTAATTAAGCAATCTACCTCAAAATATAAGGGGCTTCGTAATATGATTTAAGGTATAGTCCCTAATCAAGGGGTATTGGGCTCTCTGGGTACTAGAGTATGCTTCTATAGCCCACACTAACTGCTCAGACCCTCGTGGTGGCCCCAAAAGGCTAAACCCTAGACTAAAGCCTACTTCTAAACACGTTATAAGTTATAATACCTACATCCGAAAGTATTCAGACCTGTGAAGCCGCAGCCATAAACGCCTCGCCCTGATCGTCGTTGTAGTAGTCCCGGAGGTCATCCTCGTCCATGCAAGCCTCCCCCAGTAGGCTCGGAGGAAACTCCGGGTGCTTGGGTTCAGGCCCAGAGAGCCCAATACCCCTTCATTCAGGAATATGCCTGAAATCATATTAGGGATCGAATTTTATGATTTACGGTACATTGCTTAATTAAGGAATATACCTTAAATCATATTGGGGATCCTCTTATAATTCATGGTATATTGCTTAATTAAGGGGTATTGGGCTCTCTGGAGGTTTAGGTTTTTCGGGATGCTGCAGGTGATCGGAATTAAGTGTAAGGCTTTTAGGGTTTAGGGCTGTTAGAGTTTAGGGTTTAGGGTTTAGGGAGTCTTCCAAAGATTTTAGGTCTGGAGGTGTTCGGGGTTGCGGTTCAATTTCTGTGTTTTTGAATGTCGGGGTTGGGAGACTCAAGCTACCCATAGGCTCCATTGAAGTTCCTTTCTGGGATTACCTTGCAGGATCTTAAATATGAAAGCCTAAGTATGAACCGCAAAAAAGCTCCCGAGAGAGCCCAAGACCCCTTAATTAAGGAATATAGCTTTAGTCATAATATGAAGCCCCTTGTAACTTAAGGTATATATCTTAATTAGGGGGTATTGGGCTCTCCGCGTAATTCAAAGCCAGGTCCCTCGGATGATGGAACCCAGCAGTTGCAGGGAAGCCTGTAAATACTGGCCTTGTAGAACTCTTCTTCCACGCTTTTTCTAGAACCCTTGCGGAATCCGAGCAAAACCAAAGAGATGTAGAGCTCTCGTAGAACCCTGACACTAGCCTTACAGGCCTTATAGGACCCCTTATTTAAACACTTTGTCGGAACCCTCTTTTACAGCTCTTGTGTCTCCCGACTGCCCTAGCCCTAAACGCTAATTAAGCCCTTAATCCTAAACCCCTCAAACCCTAAACCCCTAAAGCCCTAAAGCCTAAAACTCTAAACTCCGAAAACCCTAAACCCTACACCCCTAAAATCCCTAACCCTAAATCCCTAAACCCTAAACCGCTAACACCCTAAAACCCCTAAAAACCGCTAAACCCTAAACCAGGGGTCTAAAGCCCTAAAAACCCTACTAGACCCAAGAGTAGCCTAGGAATAAAAAGGGTGCCCTTTTTGGTTTAAAGGGGCTTATAAGGGAACCTGAACCCCGAAAAAAGGGAATAAGGGCCTGCTCTAGGTCCTAGCCTAGTGACCGGGCCTCATGCATCCACCACGCATCACTCCCCAAGGATTCGAACTCCCGCTTCGTCGTCCGCACCTGCGCGGGGGAGGGGAGGTAAAGGCGCTAAGGCTCAGGAGTTTTAGGGTTTAGGGTTTTAGGGTTTCCCAAAGGGTCCTAGGTCCTAGGTATTGTTATGGGGGTACTTCCCCAAATTATAATCGTAATTCTTATAATGTAGAAACCCCACATTCTACTGTGCAGGTACTTTGGACCCTTTGGGCTTAGGGCTCTTTACTCTGTACGGTTTTCGTGCTTTCAGGGTTTGTTTTTCGCCGGGTTCAGCGCTGAATATGCGGTTGTAGGGGTCAGGGGTGTTCAGGGTTCACAAGTTTAAGGCTTCAAGGGTGGGGGTTTCCCAGAGATCCCAATACCCCTCAACTAACGAAGATTCCTTCAATTGCAAGGGGATCCCTGATATGATTTAAGGTATATTCCTTAATTAAGGGGTATTGGGCTCTATGGGTAATGTAAGATTCCGACTCTGCAATGCTGCCTACCGATGCAGTGGCGCTCCTCTCTGAGGGTCCAGGAGGGAAAATCTGGAAAAACTTCGTGTTTAAGTGGAATCTGTAGCTGGAGACAACTCGCTCTACGAGAATCTGTCCTCTGTAGGACCTAAACCCTTAAACCCGAAACCTTAAACTCCAAACCTCGCACATCGAACCTTTGCATGCAGACCCCAAGATGTTCGCGTTACCTATCCGGCCCCTGAGAAATTGATACAAACATATCGATTAATCAATATCGTTTGCAAAGCCCTGAACTATGAACTACCAAGAAAATTGCAGCACAACGCTCGGGAGGTTTAGGGCTCAGGGTTCTAGGATTACGGCCTGAGGGTTTTGGGGTTAAGGCTCAGGGTTTTTGGTTTAAGGCTTCAGGGTTTTAGGGTTAGGTCTTCAGGGCTTTAAGGTTCAGGCTTCAGGGTTTTAAGGCTAGGAATTCTGGAACGAAGAGATGTTGCGGCATCAACGCCATCGCTTCGTTGCACCATCGCCTGGCCCGTGGCAGAGGGCTGGCTGGGGCCTTAAGAAGTGGAATAGGGTATAAGGGCTCCTTTAAATTAAAGGGGTTACTACAAGGGCTACTAGAAGCGCTGCACATAGGGGCCTCAAGAATTAGAATAGGGTGTTGGTCATATTTTTCTACAACTAGGATAAGGAGCGCCCGCAATAGTATAGGTAATAATTGAGGCCCCTTATAGTACATGCTCGGTCGAGTTGCATCAGGCAGGGAAGCTACGGAGGAAGGTGTCGGGGAGCAGCTGCTTCAACTTCTTCGTCCGACTTGCTACCCCGAAGTAGGTCCGGTCATTGACTGAAACATCAGGAACAGGCTGCTACCTCCTTGCGGATGGTCTCCGCGCGCCCGGGCCCCCAAGGAGCAAGAGAGAGAGCTGCCCTACTACACCCATTGCAGCGCAACCCTAATCGTAAACCCCTACCCATTGCAGCGCAACTCGCTTGACCGCCTTTGTTTTGCAGAAGGCAGAGTCTCGCCGCACCGCCGCTGACCCAGAACCTCGAAGAAGCAGGTTTGTCTAATAGAGAACCTGTGTAGAAACCCCGCAGACACCCTTATAGATCCCTTCAAGGAACCCCAAAAGGGGCCCCTAACTTAGAGAGCTACCCATTTCTAGACTACACAACAGACGGCCTCGGCTTGAGTCTCGTGATTCAGTGATGCTGATGCAGCCAGCTGCGAGTGATAGACTGCAATGCTGTGAACAGAAACAGAGACAGCTCCCCAGAGAGCCCAATACCCCTTAGTTACGGAAGATAGCTTAAATCATCATACGTAGCCCCTTATGACTTAAGGCTTATTCCTTAAGTAAGGTGGTGTGGGGCTCTCTGGGTCTCTTCCAGCACCAAAGAGTCTCAGGCTTCCACTTCGGGTCATCCTAAAGGCTTGCAGACCTTGGAACCACAGCTCGAAGCCCTAACACCCCCAGCCCCCATCCCCACACGCCAAATCCCAAACCCTAAACCCGAAACCCCTAAACCCGAAACAACCCGACACCCCAATTCCTAACCTCAGTCCCCAAACCCCACTCCCCAAACCCTATCAGACCCGAAACCCCCACCCGAAAAGCGCACCTCTCGCGAGCCCTTGCGAATTCTTGGCATGATCTTCAGCTCAGGCACGGCCTCGCAAGCTTAACTTTTCGGGTTTCGTAGAGCGGACTTGAGGGGCTCTTGCTGCCAGGAGTCTTAACGGGGCTCCTTTCGGCTACTATACTACAAGGGCTTCTTAGCTCCGACCCGGCTCACAAGAATGAGTACGTGGGATCTTACAGGGCTTCTATCTTTCAGTTACTATCAGGGTTTGGTATACAAGGGCCTTGAAAATTGAACCGGGTTGAGCTTGAAGGGTATTATACTCTAACTCTAACACCGAGGCAGGGGTGGCTATTTGAGTGTAATGGGGCCTTTCCGGGTTACTCGAAGGGCTCCTGTCAAGGTTACCATGGGGTTTCGGGCTTCATAGGGGCAGTACTATTTTGGTCTTCCTTACTACAGTTAAATGTACCCCCCAAACCCACTATTCCAGCTAAGGCCGCTGTGCTAGGCGCTCAGCTGAAGGCTGGGAGCAAACTGACGAGGGCTTCAGCTGCACTCCCTTTGGGTTTCAGGCGTGGGAAGACAAACATCCTGAAACCTAAACCTAAACCCTACACCCCCCAGCCGGAAACCCTAAACCTTGAAGCAAAACCCGTCCCATGCAGAAACCTGCAACATCCCTTATAAGAGCCCCTTTATAGAGTCTGGGAGTCTGGGAACCATACAGGACTGCCCGAAAATAGGGGGCCCCTAAGATAGTAGCCTAGATAGCAGGATCCTTATTATAAGGACCCCAAAATGAGGTAGCCCTAAGTTTTCGGAAACTCCCCATGCAGATGCCTGATAACACACCCAAAAGCCTGATAAGATCCCTGCGAACCTTCAGGACGAATTGAACCTCAAAAGGGTTTAAGATTCATATACCATATAGGGATTCATAGTATAAGGGTATAGGGTCCATACTTATAAGGGTCATTTGGTCCCCAAGGAAGAGGGCGCCTTGGAGGACAAACCGACATCACAGAAACCCTGTGCGATCCCTACGAAACCCTATAAGATCCCGAGATCCTTAAGAAATCCGATAAGACCCCTCATACATAAGAGCCCCTTATAGAAGTAAACCTAACACTCCCTCATAAGAGTTCCTCAGAGAGCCCTAAGAAACCCTGTAAGATCCCTTATAAGAGCCCTCTTCACATCCCTTGTAAGAAACCCTAGAGATCCCTCATAAGAGCTTCTTATGAACCCCTAAAAGCCTCATAAGATGCCTCATAAGAGTCCCGCCTTCATCCGAAGTCGGTCAAGACGCCAACTCCCAGCGGATCTCACCCTGGCCCTTCCACCCTCTCTGTTCAGGGTTTACGGTTTCCTGGCCCCTGCAGCCTCTCATGTTCTGCTTGGGTTGGGGTCGTAAAAAGTAGGATTAGAAACAAGGTTTCTGCAATCCCACTTACTTATATCTCTACTAAGGCCAGTTTATACTCTTTTGTGCGGATTGTTGTTACTTGTTTCTGCAGGGGTCCTATCGTACTTGGAGGATCATGGGACTTAGTAAGTAAGGTTATAAGTACCTAAACTGGGGCTATAAGTATAGTTACCCTAATTATAACCCTAAGTTACTAAGTCCCATGATCCTTTAAGCCCTAAACCCTAAACCCTAAGTTGCTGAGTCCCATGATCCTTTAAGTATAGGCAGAGTTTTCCAAGCCTCCAGCTTCGGGGTTGTGGTTTAAGGCTTGGGATTTAGGATGGTTTAGGGCTTCTGATTTAGGATGGTTTAGGGCTTAGGTCTTAGGATGGCTTAGGGCTTAGGTGTTAAGGACTGTTCAGGGTCTAGGTTTTGGGATGGTTTAAGGCTTGACTTTTAGGATCGTTTAGGGTTTAGGTAGTTTACATGTTTCAAGTACTTTGGGCAGTGCCTCCCGGCACCCAAAGTCAATCAGAGTTCAGTGGTTAACAGCGGCCTCGGCAGGCTTACCATGCTATACTATACTATATGTTACTACATTATGTCCTACCATAACATGTCATATCATTGTATGTTATACTACTAGGTTGGCCCTTTAAAGCCTCTGCAAACTATTCGCGAATAGTATCCTCCTAAGCCCAAAGAGGGAATACATAAAATGTCCCAAAGGCATACCTAGCCTACATTCTGCCATGCGCAGTATATTTGGCTAGCTTAGGATGTCTGACTTGTGAATTCCCAGCCCTGGGATCGCCAAAGCCGGCAGTACTTTGAAGACAAAAGCCGGAATAATACATGTGTAAAAAAATATATATATATATATATATATAGATATTTATTTATAGTTATATTTGCTTATTTATCTATTTGTTTATATATTCATATATACATATACATATATAGATGCCCATATAGATATAGACAGCAAACAACATATAACTTGTTATTATTGCTAGTATGCCGCCTGCATTACCAACATACATGAACCTTTGAATATGGAAGCGTTTAGAATAAAGCATATGGCCATCATATGGCATCCTCCTGGTCTGAGAGGGCCTCGGAGCATCCGTGCGCTAGGCGACTTTGATGTAGTAGGGGTCTCATCAATCGGGTTTGGGGTTTAGGGTCTTGGGGTTTGGGGTTTTGGGGTTGAGGATTTGGGGTTTAGGGTTGTGGGGTCTAGGGAACGTAACGACGAAATCTGGGGTCCATGATCCTATATGTGTTTAGGGACTTTGGGGGGGCAAACTGAATATCTCCTTATCTAGGCTCCGTAGATCTATCCTTGGGGACCAAATGATCCTTATAAGTAGGGGCCCTATACCCTTATACTATGGACCCCTATACGGTATATGAACCTTAAACCCTTTTGAGGTTCATTTCGTCCTGAAGGATGGTATAATGGATCTCAGCACTCTATTGAAATTCCTCGGAACCCTTGGTTGCCTTTTCCCTGGCGGTTTTCGGCACAAGGAGCAGGGGTGCAACCATGTTGGAGCCTAATGTAGGGGCCTCAATCATTAGAAGAAAGTTTCTTAGAAGAACACGGTTGGCAACTAGAGTGCCCTTCTAGATCCCTGTACAAGGAACCCTTTAAAGGAAACCCTACCCATTTTGGCTTCCATGCTTCCCCGCTCGGATGCTTCCTCCCCACCACGATTTCGGCTGGGAGACGAGAGGATTGATTCGGCATTAACCCAGAGAGCCCAATGACTCCAATTAAGCAATATACCTTAACTTATACGGGGCTTCATATTATGATTTATGCTATATTCCTTAACTAAGGGGTTTCGGGAAAAATATAGGGGCCTAAATTCTTACCAATATCAAGTTGGGGATTCCTCCCAAACCCGTTTCGAATTATTCAGGCCCCTATACTAGGGTAAGGGTTTTGAGGTCTGACCTCTGAGGGTACAGGACCGGAACCTATCTCTCTTTCTCTCTCTGTTTCTGCAACGTTGTCGGTCTCTCTCATTCCCCACATCGCTGCCTGTAGCTGCTTATCGTTCTCTCTCTCTCTCTCTCTCTCTCTCTCTCTCTCTTTCTCGCGCTCCGAACAACAGCCATGTGTTGCCAAGTGCTCAACCGTCGACCTCTCTTTGTTCATTGCTTTTTCTTGAATTGCATCCTTCAGCATTCACCCGTCCCCAAGGCATCCGAAGTGTCATGTATCACTTCCTGAACGCACGCCGAACTGCTTTCACCATGCATATCCCAGCCTCACGTCAGAGGCTGCTCTTACATTGACTTTGGGCGGCTTGGTTTCGCTCCTCCCCTTGGTATGCCGATTCTAGCGGGGATGATCACTTGTGCACAGCGAAACGACTGTTGCCGGCATTGATAGACCTAGAACAGCCCGTACAGCAGACATGTCACGTCGTCCACGAGCATTCCCACTCCGACTCCCACTTGCTCTTGCTCGTGATTCTCCGTGCTGCTGCGATTGCCAGAACCAGCAGGAAACCTGATACAGTCAACTACTATCATACACTCTAATGTAGTAATATATAAAACCATACACTATCATGTGCTACGATATACCATGATAGGCACATGGTCCAAAATACACGAGATGGCTCATATGGGAGTTTCCGAAAATAGGGGACCCAAATATCCACCCTAAATAGTAGGATCCTTACTCTAAAACTCTAAACCCTGAAACCCCTTATAGAAGCCTTATAGATCCCTTTAAGGATCCCTTTAAAGGTACCCCCCAATTTCGGAAGCGCTCATATGCCAATGTCTAGGACATCAGGTCTCTGCGACCGATAAGTCTCCAAACCCTAAGCCTCAAAACCTGACAGCTTAGGGAGTTTAGGGTTTAGGGAGTTCGGGAGTTTAGGGAGTTTAGGGTGTAATTAGGGTTTAGAGCTCAGGGAGTTGAGAGTTTAGGAGTTTAGGGTTTAGGGTTCCTTCATGCAGGTGCAGGCAGCTGGTGCAGAGGTGCCCGCACCTTGCCGAAGGACGCGTCTTTGGAGGACCGATTCATACACCTCCAGCAGACCTGCGGGAAGCCGTATTTCTTACTCCAGCTGGAGAGGTATATACTTATAACCCTACTAGCTAAGGCCCATGTCATTATCCGAAAGCGATCCGTTGAGGGGCTTTGAAGGCTTTCGGCGTTGCCCCCATTCGACGCCTCCAACGCTGAAATATCCCGGAAGCCTCAGAGAAACGCTGAGGCTCCAACCGCAGCTCCGCAGCCTGCAACAGGCACCCCCTACGGCTCCATGTACCCTTATAGTAGATACTTAGGCCTTAAAGTACCTATATAGGGACTACTTTGGGGCTTAAGTATCTACTATAAGGGTACATGGAGCCTTAGGGACCGACAGTGTATTGCAATAGGGTTAACTTTAAGCCTTGGGCGTTGGGTTTAGGTTTTCGTTGTTGAACCCTCTTTTCTCCCTGCCTGAGTTGGGTTGGTTGGGTTTAGGGTTTAGGGCTTGGGGCTTTGGGCTTAGAGTTGAGGGTTTCGAGAAGGGATGGGCTTGCGAGGCGTGCTGAAGGCATTGAGGCTTTTGGGAGGGTTACACTGAAGCTCCCTAAACACCTCGTTTTAGTTTCCTATGAATCCAAAACGGAATGCATGGACACATTGGTTATACATATGCATACATACATACAGCCACTCATGTATCTCTGTGTATGTGTATATATGTGTATATATCCATACGTATGTATGTGTGTGTGCATGTGTTAATACATGTATATATGTATATATGCTTTTCATACGTACATATCTATACGTACATGTGTATATATGCATCAACTTGCTATCAATCTGCATCTGCCTGCATGTTCATGTGACAGCTTCCGCATACCTCCATTTGCGACACAGAATATTTCGGAGCCTCGGCAATCAAAATTTACTACAACGACATTCGGAAATTTAAAGACAAGTATTTATCAGCCAGGTGCCGAAATCAGCTAGAAGGAGCTTGGGCAAGAGTTCTGGCGATGAGACGTCAAGGTTTATGGTTCCGAATCCCTAAACCCTAAAAGCCTGAACCCTAGTGCTAAATCGGTTCTTGCTTCATGACTTAGGCTTAGGGTTAGGGATCACAATCTCGTGATCGGTTCGCAAGCACTCGGCCAGAATCTCGATTTACACAAGCTCAAACCTCTTCCGCACCTACGACGGCCGCTGCTGAACCCTTCTGGAAACCCTTACCACAGGGGCCTAAGTAATTACAATACGACTCTTGCGGGGATTCCTTATTATACTTGTAGTATAATGGGCCCCAGAACCCTATCCTAATTACTAAGGCCCCTATAGTACCCTTCTAAAGAACCTGTAAACGCCACTATTCCAAAAACCGCACCAATCTGCAAACAAATCGAGCAGTTTAAATATGCAGTAGTTTTGAGGTTTGGGGTGTATGTAGGCGCCGTAAGATTTAGATTAGGGTTTGGGGCTCCTTGATAGTACAGCTGTTTTTATAAAGAACCCTAAGGAACAGGTTGGTAAATTGTTCCATACCCCCTTAGAACCATAATAAAACACATTATTTTTAGTATTCTCTTGAGCTTTAGATGAACGAAAATAAAAATGATTCCTAAGGATACTACAGTGTTTAGGCTTCTACAGTCCAGCTTACGTCTTTGGCCTTTGGAGCCCGAAAACCTACGGTAACTAAACATGTTCGAGCTTTTGCCGAGATGCTGCTACCGTTACCACCTTTATATTCAGCATATTCAGCATCACTCGACGTGACGACCGATCCGTCGCCAAGAATGGCATCGAACGCATTGCCAGAGGCTTGGATCTGCTGCACAGTCTGCAGCTGATCCTGCACAGCGCTACTGTCACCACCACGGTCAGCAGCGCCCCAGGTGACGACAGATCCATCACCAAGAACGGCAGCGAAAGCACCGGCAGAGGCTTGGATCTGCTGCACATTTTTCAGTTGGTCCTGCACTGCACTACTGTCGCCACCACATTCAGAATCTCCCCAGGTCACAAGAGATCCGTGGGCAAGAATTGCAGCAAAAGCGGTGTTAGAGGCTTGGATACGCTGCACATTTTTGAGCTGGTCCTGCACAGCACTGCTGTCACCGCCAGAAAAAGCATCACCCCAGGTCGCGACAGATCCATCGCCAAGAATGGCAGCGAAAGCAACGTGAGTGGCCTGGATCTGCCGTACATTCCTGAGCTGATCTTGTACGGCAGAGCTGTCACCACCAGAACCAGCATGACCCCAGGTGACGACCGATCCGTCGCCAAGAATGGCAGCAAAAGCGTTGTTAGAGGCTTGGATCTGCTGCACATTTCTGAGCTGGTCCTGCACAGCGCTGCTGTCACCGCAAAGAGCATCACCCCACGTCACGACGGTTTCATCCGCGAGAATGGCAGCAAAAGCAGACATATCGGCAGTGGCACAGAAATTAGCTTGGATCTGCTGCACATTTTTCAGTTGGTCCTGCACTGCACTACTGTCGCCACCACATTCAGAATCTCCCCAGGTCACAAGAGATCCGTCGGCAAGAATTGCAGCAAAAGCGGCGTTAGAGGCTTGGATCCGCTGCACATTTTTGAGCTGGTCCTGCACAGCACTGCTGTCACCGCCAGAAAAAGCATCACCCCAGGTCGCGACAGATCCATCGCCAAGAATGGCAGCGAAAGCAACGTGAGTGGCTTGGATCTGCTGCACTTTCTTCAGTTGGTCCTGCACTGCACTGCTGTCCCCACCCCAACCAGCATCACCCCAGGTGACGACCGATCCGTCGCCAAGAATGGCAGCAAAAGCGTTGTTAGAGGCTTGGATCTGCTGCACATTTCTGAGCTGGTCCTGCACAGCACTGCTGTCACCGCCAGAAAAAGCATCACCCCAGGTCGCGACAGATCCATCGCCAAGAATGGCAGCGAAAGCAACGTGAGTGGCCTGGATCTGCCGTACATTCCTGAGCTGATCTTGTACGGCAGAGCTGTCACCACCATTCTGATCATCACCCCAAGTCGCAACGGTTCCATCCCCGAGAATGGCAGCGAAAGCGCTGCAGCCACGTCTGGTAAAAAAACCAATACGCCTAGCTTGGACTTGAACTCTGTTTATGTGCAAGGCCAGAGAATCACCATCGTGCAGCCCAGCACACTTGACCCGTGCCTTTACATCCAAGACGGTTCCGGATGAGCCCACGAGCCGCCCTCTTCCAACCCCGAGGGCGGTCTCTGCCCGATGCTTGAGCGCTCCCACCTCTTCATCCAAATCTGCTGTCACAGTGGCTGTCTTGCCGCTGAGCAGCCCAACTGTCACTTCAATCGACATGTCGCCCGCCTGGCTTTCGAAGCCCCGACCCTGACACAGCAAACCCCTGCAAGCCTCAACGCCGAGTTTCTGAAATCTACATGGGAGTTTTCGAAACTTAAGGGTATCTTGTTATGGGGTCCTTATATCAGGGATCCTACTATGTAAGGTACCATCTTAAGGTCCCCTATATTCGGAAAGCCTGAACCCTTATAGAGCCTTTAGAGGAACCCTTATAGTACTCTTATAGTAGCCCTTTAAAGGGAAACCCTAGGCCCCCCTATTTTCGGAAACTCCTCTAAAAGCCATACACCTCCTGCATTCCGGACTTTCGGTGCTCCAAAGAACCCCTAAACCCTAAACCCTAAACCCCAAACCCTAAACCCTAAACCCCAAACCCTAAACCCTAAACCCCAAACCCTAAACCCCAAACCCTAACCCGTGAGAACGGAGGCAGCGCGAAAAGAACCACGAGCGAGGAGCCTTCGGGGGCTCCAAAGCTTACGGACTTTTGGGGCGCAGGGTTTTAGGGGCTCTTAGGGGTTTTAGGGGTTTAGGGTTTAGGGTTTGGGGTTTAGGGGTTTAGGGGTTTAGGGTTTAGGGGTTTTGGGGTTTAGGGGTTTAGGGTTTAGGGGTTTAGGGTTTAGGGTTTGGGGTTTAGGGGTTAGGGGTTTAGGGGCTTTGAGTTCAGTTTCATTGTAGTAGATGTAGCTAGGGATACCTTACCACAAAAACTTATACCCTAGAAGGGGCCCCCACCCTGTAATAGTGACCACAAGGATTATATAGGATTATATTATTATATTCCTATTATACCACTATTGCTGGGTGGGGGCAGCTTCGAACTTATACCCCTGATCCTCCGAGTAGAGCTCAAGATTGGTAAGGTTCAGGGCCTTGGGGTTTCGGCTATCCGGTATGGCATCGCCAGTCAATGACAGCGTGGGAACTCAAACCCTTAAGCCCTAAACCCTCTACATACTCCCTAAACCCTAAACCCTAAATTCCTAAAAACCCTAAACCCTAAACCCTAAATTCCTAAAAACCCTAAAAACCTACACCCTCTACATACTCCCTGAACCTCCTGGAGGCCCTGGTACACTTAGAGAAGCCTTGCAATAAGACCCTTTGTTTAAGAACCCTGACAGAATGCTTGCAGAACCCCAAAACACCACTGAACCCCAGAAAACCCACCCCGGAGTAAACCCCAAAGCCCTAAACCTGCCAACCCTCGAGTCCAAAGCCACCTGCGAAGGGTATGCCGCCGACTTTGCGGCGGCCACAGAAGACTCCGCCGAAAGCAGAGACCTTGCAGCATGATGCAGATACACGCTAGGGTTGAGGGTTTAAGATTTAGGGGGGTTCAGGTTCGGGGTTGAGGGTTGATTATAATACAGGAGCCCAAAACCCTATTGAAACTATTCAAGCCCCTACAATACTTGCCCTGCCAAGACAGCGCCCTAAACTCCCTAATCCCACAACTCTCGTGAAAAGAGGAATGCCTAAACCCCAAACCCTACAAACTCTGGAGTAGGATTGCATGGCACTGGTGCCGGTTAATGATATAACTCCTGCATTACCCATAATAAGGAATATACTAAACTTCCCATAGTCTATGGCCATTAAGGTAATGCAGGATTTAGATCATCAACCCTAAACCCTATACCCTATAGATCCCTTAAAGGAGCCCCTTAGAGCTACCCTTATAGATCCCCTTTAAGGAACCTCAGGATTTAAAACATCAACCGTGCCGGTGGTGTCTCCTAAGGCTTCAAGGCCTACCCTGGCCATGAGCACCCTCTCTGTTTCCAAGTAATAGAAGGCGGTTAAGGATTTAGGGGTTTAGGGCTTTAGGGTTTAGGTCTTTAGGGCTTTAGGGGTTTAGGGCTTTGGGTTTAGGGTTAAAAGTTAAAAGGGACTTATTTATTGGAACAGGGTTCCTGTCAAGTGCTCCTGAAAGGTGTATACAACGGTCTATAGAGGAGCTATAATATATTAGGGGCCTTCATAGTTAGAAAAGGGTTTTGGGGCCCATGATACTATACTTTCAAAAAGGAAGCCCCAAAATAGTATTGGTAATTATTTAGCCCCTATATTGGTACCCTTTTGCCCTTTTTGTTATGGGCTCTCCTCTTTCTTGAATGGCTACTGGGGAACCTGGCCCTACTTTAGTGCTCTTGGGATTGTTGTTCTATTGTTCGTCTCATGAGCTCCAGGAGTTAGTAAACATCTTTTTTGAAAGTTCTCTGTGCACTAAACCTTAGAGCCTGAAGAGCAACGTCCGTGGAAATGGCCCCAAGCAAAAAGCTTAAAGTCTAGATTTCTGGACCTGCATCCGGGTGGAAAAACCTAGCCCTAGCCCAGCCAAAAAGAGAGCTCCACGTTACAAGCTGCCCCCACCCTGTAATAGTGACTATAAGGATTATATTAGGGTCGAGATTATATTCCTATAACACCACTATTACAGGGTGGGGGCCCCTTCTAAGCTCCACGAAATCATGGACATGGACAACGACCCCAGGCCCCAGGGCACCCAAAACAGCACCTAAACCCTTTAAAACCCGAAGTCTAAAACCCTGACGTCAACCCTAAACCCTAAACCCTGCAAAAATATAACACGGAACCCCTAAGGAATAATATGGGTAGCTATGTAAGCTTCTATACTATAGGGCTTTGGACTTCAGTGTCTTGGGTTTCTTGTGATCAGCGAGGGCTCTTGGGCTGAAAAGAGCAAAGGCTGCCAAACCGCGCCTTGGCCTCTTAGCGGGTTTAGGGTTTAGGGTCTTGGGTTTAGGGCTTAGGGTCTTCTAGACCTAAGAGTAACCTAGGAATAAACAGGGTGCCCTTTTTGGTTTAATAGTGAACCCCCGGAAGTTGAAACATGGATTTAGGATGGTTCATGCTGGGATTCCCTGTACTTTGCTTTCAGGATGTTGCAACTTTCTGGCTTCTGCTGAAAGAGGGTTATAAGGGAGCCTAAACCTTTTGCTCTAATTTAATATAATAAACACGCGCTTCAGTCTCTTACGCTTGTTGCATTAAATTAAATTAGCACAAAAATATTCACTTCATATAATAAAACAAAGTGAAGTACGAACGAAATTAGTACGAAAATATGCATCCGTTTCGTTTGTGTTGTGTTTTAATATAATAAACACGCTTCACTCTGTTCATTGTTTTATCATATTAAAGCACTACACTACACTACACAATCTGGAAAGGATGAGATTGTAACCAGGATTTAGTTGTAATAGTCATTAACAAATCTAGGCCATATCCTACAACTATTCCTGTAATGTTAGGATTTATTACTGCAAAAAAGTGAATAAGGGCCTACTCTGGGTCCTAGTCTTGGAGGCCTCAGAAGCTGGGATGAAGGCAGGTACCCAGAGAGCCCAATACCCCTTAATCAAGACATATAGTTGAAGTCATAACATGAAGCCCCTGATAACTCAAAGTTGGTAGCTTAATTAAGGGGTATCGGTAGGATGAAGGATCCCTTATATAAGGATTCTTATTTGGGGATTGCTCCACCTACCTGCATCCTGCCTGTACCACCCCTTAATTACGGAAGATACCCTTAAATTGTAAGGGGCTTCATATTATGATTTAAGCTATATTCCTTGATTAAAGGGTATCGGGCTCTCTGGGTTGTCCGTTAGCTCCCCTCCGCAGGGGTTCCTGATATTATTTCATTATTAGGCTTATAATCTGGGCTACAACTAAGTAGGTTGTGGTGGCCCCCATCACTTGCCTTGTCTGCTAGGGTTTATGATGGTCTAGGGGGCCTTGATAATTAGAACAAGGCTTTTGGGCCCGTTATACTATACTTGGCAATTACTTAGGCCTGTATGAACTCCGCTACTTAGAGGATCATGGGACTTAGTAAGTAGGTTATCATTGGGGTTATAGTCCCCTAAGTGGGGGTATCCTACTTATATCCTACTTATAACTTTACTTAATTACTAATTGCCATGAGCCTTTAAGTACAGCCCAACATTCGACCCTGGCATTGGGGTGTGGCCTGCTTCTTGCATGCGTCGCACCTTGGATCGGCAGCATCCGCAAACAGCGTTGGAATTCATTGAAGTTACCAGGATAGGGACCCACACTATGTAGCATACTAACATATTGCGGTAACTTGTATATTGTCTTCCGGTAACAAGAACCCCGGAAAAATCTACCCGACACCTGAGTCAAAAGCTCAAGACCTGGAGGGTGCGCTGATTTCAACCCTCGCAGCTTCTTACTCAGTAAGCCGAGTACCTAGATTCAAGCAACCTGTATAAACGCCTCATAAACGGAAAGTACACCTGCTGAAGAAGCAAGCATAGCGAACAGAAGCGTTAAACCCTAAACCTTGAAGCCTCAGCCCTAAAACTTACCTTTGGTTAGGAGGGAATGGAGGAATGCTAGTAATAGTAGTTATAGTTGTACCCCATTCCTCCATTCCCTACTAACCAAAGGTAAGAAAAAGGTTAATATCAGAGGCTTCATATCATGATTCAAGCTAGATTCCTTGATTAAGGGGTATTGGGCTCTCTGGGAAGCCCTACAAAGGCTAGGATACCCAGTAACCTAAGAATAAAAAGGCCGCTCTTTTTGGTATTGGGTATCTTTGTAAGGAACCTAGGACTACAAAAAGGGAATAAGGGTACTACTGGAGATCCTAGAAAACTTGCACCCTAAACCCTAAACCCTAAACCCTACAAAGGTTCCCTTGCTGAGACTAGTGGCGGATGACCTTCAGGAAGCCATCCGACCGGCTCCTGGCATGCTCCCGGGGCCCCGTAACGGGTGGTGATCAATATCACTTAAAGCTCCTCATGGGACTTAGTATAAGGTGCCTCTATAGGGTTCCTTAAAGGGGTCTATAGGGTTTAGGGAGTACTTAAAGGCTCATGGGGTTTAGTATGTAAGGTTATAAGTAGGATATAAGTAGGATAACCCCACTCAGGGGACTTATAACCCCAATTACAACCTACCTACTAAGTCCCATGATCCTCTAAGTACCTTGGGGACCAAATGACCCTCATAAGTAGGGGCCCTATACCCTTATACTATGAATCCCTTTGAACCTTACACCCTTTTGAGGTTCATTTCGTCCTTAAGGTACTGTCTGAAACACTCATAGGGATCCTTAGGGGTGTAGGGGGAGGGGGGGTAGGGGGCCTTAAGGCCCATAATAAGGACTAATAAGGCCTATTTAAGGAAATATAGTCCCCTACACCCCTCCCCCCTACACCCCTAAGGATCCCTATGAAACACCCAGAACCGCGCAGAGGAAAGGATCGAAACCCAAGCGAGGCATGCATCGTCTTTTGGAGCCCTGCCCCAGGGCCTCAACCCTGAACCCCTGAACCCCTAAACCCCGAAAAAGGCCCTAAAGTCCCCCAAACCCTAAAGCCTTTACCCTAAACCCTAAAACCCCTGAACCCTAAAGTCCTGAAGCCTTAAAACCCTCATCCCCAAGGGTCTGACCAACTCCATCCGCATTTCGAGCTCTTCAAGGGTCCCTTTTTAGGGTTTAGGGCTTCAAGGTAGCCCTTTTTAGGGTTTAGGGTTTAGGGAGTGCGGCACCCAAGAGGGTTTAGGGGTTTCGGGTTTAGGGAGTATGGCACCCTTTAGGTTTTTCGGTTTAGAAGTATCCATACAGGATCCATTAGGATTCTGTCATGCAGGGGCTCAAGTTACACAAACCAAACCTAAACCCTCATTGGGGATCCATTGACCCCCAATTGGCAGAGTCTTCCCGTAGGCAATCTCCACAATCATGTAAGTGATCGGGAGGTGCTGGTGAGCAAGCCCAGTGAGTGTTGAACCTGCCAGCCGTGTAATGCTGCTGTCCACGAGATTCGTCCGGCATCCAATGAGGATGTCTCCAGAGGCATTCTGGAGTGTCTGCCATCCCCTGGAATAGAGGAAGTCAAGCTCAGATCTCGATACCTCTGAGGCCTCACACAACATGAAGAGGTGTGATTTGCTCTGAGCGATCGACTTGATAAGAGCCCCCTTCGATGATGCCGAGTCATCGTAATCGACATGATCCGCGAAGGAAGAAGGTGCAAGTTGGGGTTTAGGGTTCAGGGTTGAGGATAGGGCATCCATAAGGGTTCTGTAAGGTAGGGGCTTTAGTTATCCAAACCAAACCTGAACCCCCCAAGACACCCAAATCCTTTGTTAATTCAGCAATATACCTTGAATTATAGGGGGCTTCATTTTATGATCTAAGCTGAATTTCTTAATTGAGGGGTATTGGGCCCTCTGGGCGGTTGTCATTCCGAAGCTAGACAACCGAAATGCAAACTCTAAACCCCTTAGCCCCTAGTTCCTGAACCCCTACCAAAACCCCTACAAAACCTCCAAACCCCAAACCCGAGTCCTCGGCAGAGCCGCAGACAGGCTCCTGCGCATTTTCCAAACTCAATACGGCAGGCATGTTCCACATAAGAGTCTATGTTCTAAGTTCCCAGTTGCCCCCAAACGATAAGGAAACCCTTTTTTCCTACCGTTTGGGTTTAATACGGGAACCCAAAACCCTAAACCCCAAAGTGCAAAAGGGTACGACTATGGGGAACCTCGTGTTGGGGTGCTTTTGCCTAAACCCTAAACCTTAGGGATGGAGTCTTTTTGGCGTATTTTGGTCCTACTCGGGAGACCATAGGACTCTCTCTTCTTCAACAGCCGGGCCCCAAAAGTTCAAACTTTCTAAGATAGAGCCAATAAATAAGGCCATAACGTTTAAAGTTCACTATCTAAGGACTTAGTATGTAAGGTTATAAGTACCTAGTTGGAGTTAGAAACAGCAGATAGAACTAGAGCTTCCAAAGTGCGTAAGCCTAGTTACTAAGTGCCATGATCCTCTTACTAATTAGACTCTATAGATCCCTCTAAGCAGCCCTAGCTACTAAGTCGTATGATCCTCCAAGTAAGATTTGGGTATTCAGACTGGAAGCCTATGAGATAGGCCCCAAACCCTAAACCCCAAAACCCCAAAACCCAAAACCCCCGAACCAGCACCCCATCTGCACCCCAAAGTCTAAACCCTAAACTAAAATCAAAAGATCCCTCTAAGGAGCCCTGATTGCTAAGCCCCCAGATCCTCTAAGTAGCAAGCCCGGCCTCTTTAGCGCTCTCTTTGGCTGCCGGCTCCTTCTCCTCCTGCTGCACCTCTGGTTGGATGAATCTGGTAAAGCTGCGATCCGGGTTTAGGGCTTCGGGTTTAGAGGTTTAGAGGTTTAGGGGTTTAGGGTTTAGGGGTTTAGGGTTTAGGGTTGGGATTTGATTTGAGTGTTGAAAGTTCAGGGGCTATGGGAATGTTGGTGGTTGCTCTCTTTTTATTAAAGAGGATTTGGGTGTTTCGAGCTCCATGGTGCGGGCTTACATCGGAATCTGGTGGAGATGCGAGGTTTTGGTCCTAAGCTTCGCAGGATTCCCTCCGCATGGATCCCTGTTGAGGCTCTTGTGGTAAGCCTCATCATCGCTGTCCTGAAATGTTCACAGAAAGACGCTGTCGCCGGCGGGCTTTTTCCGCGTCGGCCGACGTCCTCACCACTTGAAACCTCCCCTTTGAGTCATCCACCGCCACCTGCAACGTCTCGGAGGCACTGGCATTAAGCTCGGCAAGCGGCTGAGCTCGCACTAAAGCCCGAAGGTCAACCGTGCCCTGAGTGTCCACGACCAGCCCATGGCGGCGGGCTCCATGGCGGAGCAAATAGCTGAGTGCCTTCCCCGGCGTGGAGTGGATAGACTCCACGCTGGACTCGCTCCAATGAGTAAAACCCTACACCCGATGATCCTAACCCCAAGCCCTAAGCCCCCAGTCCTAAACCCTGGCTGAGCCCTACGCCTAACCCAGGCAGTGATTGCTACTGCCGGCCTTGGAGATATGTCGTTTCAGGGGTCTTTGGTGCATCATTAAGGCCTCTTAACAGGGCTTCTACTATGCTTTCCTATAAGTTTCTATACTTTTGGAAACTTTTCTATACTATTGAAGGCTTTTTTCTACACATTAGAAGACTTTTCTATACTTTTGAAGACTTTTCTATACTTTTGAAGACTCTTCCATACTTTTGTATACTTACTTCTTTGGGCTTTGGTCTCCAGGGCGAAAAGGCCCCTCCCACCCTCGCTGCCTCCCATAGGGATTGAAGCCCCATCTTGGAGCCCTAGTTACTAAGTCCCATGATCCTCGAAGTAGGGTTGAGGGTTAAGGGGCACTTGGACCCAGTTGCTTCTTGTAGCCCTGTGATGAGTATAAGGACCTTAATTCACAACTACCTCTACCATTTATTGGGGGTTTCCTTATAAGTATAGTATGATGGGCCCCACAAACGATACTCTAATCTATTAAGGCCCCTATATAAATCGACTCCATTCCTCATTCCTTCGAGTTCGCAATTATCAAGCAGCAAAACATACCCGCAAACTCCACTCAAAACATTACGGCCCCTCTACTAAACCCTTGTCATAACCAAAAGACCCTCAAAGGAAACCTATTCTACATGCTAAGGCCCCGATTTTCGACCACCCCTAAACCCCAACTCAACCCTAAACCCCAAAACCAAAGTCCTCCAAAACCCCCAAACCTAAACCCTAAACCCCAAAACCTAAAGCCTAACTAAACCCCAAAATCTAAACCCTCAAACCTAAACCCCACAACCTCCACCCTTTCTCTAAACCAAAATCTCAACCTATAATACCATAAGCCCTAAACTCCAAAACCTCAACCCTAAAACCCTAAAACCCTAAACCCCATCAACAACCCTCCCCTGGCGGCCAAGAAGCCTTGGCTTCCTTCACCTCCTTGGCCTAGGAAGATAGGAGTTTAGAGTTCAAGGGTTTAGGGTTTAGAGTTCAAGGGTTTAGGGTTTAGGGTTTAGGGTTCAAGGTTTTTTTTTTTGCGCGCCTTTTGTCCACCCTATGCTCCAGGCATCTGACGACATCCGACCAGCGGAAGGGGAGCTGGTCAAGTTCGGGGTTTAGGGTTCAGGGTTTGCCGTGGAATCGTGCGTAGGCGACAACATCTTGCGACAAGGCTGTGTCGAGTGCGTCTTTGGCGATGAGCTGGGGAAGCCTGTCTACAGAAGGCTTTTCGTTTCTTCTCTCCCGCCGTACACCGTACAAGGCGGCCAACCTAGTCGTTTTACGGGTTTAGGCATAAACTCGCGTCAAACACACGTGTCTTGACTGCCAGACGGGCAGGGCACGGAGCGAGTTAGGTTGTGAGGGGCTTAAGCGCCGGACACTCATAAGAGGTGGGCGGTCTATGCCTTGAGTTTAGGGTTTGGAGCTTAGGGATCAGGGTTTAGGGATTGGGGTGTAGCGTGTAGGGCTTATAGGGATTAAGGCTTGGGGCTTAAGGCTTAAAACTGAAAAGTTACCAGGATCCAGTCAAGAGAGCTGTCAGAGAACTGACCTGGGCCCGTAAACTTTTTTAAACGGGCATCAAAACAACCGACCAAGGAATACTATGGAGCATACTAGCAGCGCACATGGTGCAGTGAAAAGAAACGACCAAAACATCCATGCCCTCCCTGTTTTGAGCTCAATACTGATCCCTATGCCCTAAACCTCGCAACTCGAAACCCAAAGCCCTAAACTATAGGAGGCTTGCAGCCGCGCCACTGCCTTGACGGGCTTAGCTTCCTTGGGAGTTTCCACCTTGCCCGGCGTCCTGGCCGCAGATGCGCAGAAAACGCTTGCTTATATCAAAGGGGAATAGGAAGGACCCTTAATAAGGACCCCTAGGTATATCTCGACTTAATATAGCTATTATACAGCCCATTATAGGGTAGGGGTCCCCATTGAGGTTCCCTCCCTTTCCCCTTTGCTTATAGCAGGTTTTCGGGGGGCAGCCTCAATCCTGAAGGCTATAGATGATAAGCCCAAAACCTGGCATCTCTAAGCATATGAGCCCTGCAACCCTAAACCCTAAACCGTAATAAATCCGAACCCGTAACATAGGGGCCTTAATAATTAGAATAGGGTTTTGGGGCCCCTTATACTATAATTATGATACGGAGCCCCCAAAATGGTATAGGTACTTATTTTGGCCCTTATATTACAAGTCTCATGCCCGCGTCTCGAAGCCTTGACACTCGCACCGACTTCCGCGGATCTTCCGACTATAGCTCCTCTAACACAGCATGAACACGGAACTCACCCCCCCCCCCGCCGTTCAAAAGAAGCTATATAATATAGGGGGCCTTGATATTGAATGGTTAGAATAGGGTTTTGGGGCCCTAACCACGCCACCCCACCAGTTAAGGCAAAACATCTCCTCAGCGCCCCGAAACCCAAAGCCTCCAAAACCCCTTAATTAAGGAATATACCTTAAATTATAATAGCATCCCTAATATAATTTAAGGTATATTCCTTAATTAAGGGGTTTTGGAGGCTTTGGGAAGTCCCCCCGGCCTCCGTGGACTGCGGCTCCGTTTAGACGCCGGCTTCGGTGATGGAGCCGAGGGCGCCGAGGCCCCGGCTGCCCCGGAGAAGCGGAGGAGGGCAGAAAGCGAGCCTTGCAGTTTAGGGTTTAGGATCTGATTTCAGGTTGCGGGGTTCAGAGTTTACAGTAGAAGCCAGAAAGTTGGAACATGGCTTTAGGAGGATTAGTGCTAGGATCCCTTATACTTTACCTTAAGTGCATGAGGATAATGATGTTCCAACTTTCTGGCTTCTACTGTAGGGTTAAAGGGAGTTGTGGCAGGATCTGGATGTTTGGAGGCTCTGGGAAGGTTCTCAACATCCAGAGGAGCTTCGCCAAGTCTTGCGTCGAGTCGTTGTAGCTTCACAAATTTACCATCCTAGACCCTCCACAGTTTCGGGCTTAGGGTCTGCACTTAGGGGTGTGAAGCTACCGAATGCTGCCGGCCGAGACCTTTATGACCCTTCCCTGACGAAGCAATCTTATCCAAACTACCTTAAGGACGAAATGAACCTCAAAAGGGTTTAAGGTTCATATACCATATAGGGATTCATAGCATAAGGGTATAGGGTCCATACTTGTAAGGGTCAGTTGGTCCCCGAGGTAAGGACTACTCTTTCCCTAATGGCGACGAGGGACTCTGTGTCCCCTCGGCCCAAGCCACGACCACCATAATTGTAAACCCCAAAACCTCAAGAAGGGTTTAGGGTTAAGGTTTAGGGTTTAGGGTTTAGGGTTAAGGGTACCCTAGGGTTAAGGGTACCCTGAACTAAGAATAAAAGGCCTCTCTGTTTGGTATTGGGTAGCTTTATACGGAACCTAGGACTACAAAAAGGGAATAAGGGTACTACTGGGCATCCTAGCTAAACACCTTGGAAACCAAATCACAGAAAAGAGGTTCCCCGTTTCCCAAGACCCCGCAACCCGAAACCTCAAACCCCGAACCCATAAACCCAAAACCCTACTTAGAGGATCATGGGACGTAGTAAGTAGGTTATAACTAGGCTTATAAGTCCCCTAAGTGGGGTTATCCTAATTATAACCTACTTATAACCTTACTTACTAAGTTCCATGATCCTCCAAATACGGGACCCTTGAAAGCAACCTTAAGCCTCCTGCCCCCTATGCAATCGGATGCAACATGGATTAGTCTAGTATGGTGTGGCATAGCATACAACAACCACTGTGTATTTAAGATATGACAGGAGTGCTTTGTAGTATAGTTTATAATCCTTTGTAGCACAGCTTCTACCATGATATGATCTCTTTTTCGGCCTGCCGCGGCCGCGGGCTCCGCAGCCTCAGGCAGCGCGGAGGGGGCGCGCACGTCGATTCTGAGTGCCTGGAGATTACTTAAAGGCTCATGGGACTTAGTAAGTAAGGTTATAAGTAGGTTATAATTAGGATAACCCCACTTAGGGGACTTATAAGCCTAGTTATAACCTACTTACTAAGTCCCATGATCCTCTTAGGGTTTAAGGCTCGGATACAGGGATATCATTGGGATTATTACTAGGGGATAATAGTGGACCTCCAACAGCTACTGTAGAGGTCCTTTGAAAGGCTCCCTTAAAGGGCAACCCTTCTAGAAGGCTTGTTGGGCGTAGGATTTGAATCTCTCTAGGGTTTCGGGCGTAGGTTTAAGGTTTAAGTGGCAGATGGCTTGGGCTGTTGCTGCTGAGCCAACATCGAATCCAGCACTCTAACTTCCCCTAAACCCGAAACCCTAAAAAGAGGGACCAAAAACCATGGCCTTCTTCCGATTGTCTGCGGAGTTTGCCACAAACCTTGGCTTCTCGATGGTACAGACTCTGGGCGGGAAGTTGGGTCTGTCGAAAAAGCTTAAGGTCTAGAGGAGGATTTAGGATGTTTAGAAAGGGCTTCTTGTCTAGGAACTCAGCTAGGAATTCTGAGAGCCCAATATGTGCCTTAACTTCCCTTCTGGTAGGTAAACTCAGGAGCACGCGCCCAGTCTTGGGGCCCCTGCTGTCTGACTGATGGTGCCAAAGAAAACCGCCAACAAAGAAGAGTTCAGGTGTGGAGTCTCCCCAGAAGGAATCCCTCCCCCAAGCGAACATTTCATAACCAGAAGAGTGTTTGGGAGCATTTTTTCAAGTATGAAAATTAGTACGAACCCCTCAATAACCCTAAACCCTAAACCCCTAAACCCTAAACATTGTCAATAACTCTGTTCTGATCCGTTTCCTGGGCACACGGCTCCTCTTCGGCTTGGCGCTGGCGCTCTTCGATTTCTTTGGCCTGGGAGTCCGGGAGGCCCAGCAGCTTTGAGCCGGAGGGAAAGGGATTACAGGGTATGGTATTAAACTATACCTTAACCTACCAAAACCTACTTTTTTGTAGGGTCCCTATAAATTCCATATTAGGGTATGGTATTAAACTATATTGCACAGTTTTTACGATACAACCAGTACATGGACGGATGGCTGGATGGCAGGCTGGCTGAGTGGGTGGGTGGGTGGGCATGTATGGATGGATGGATGGATGGGTGGATGGACATAAATAGAAATGTATGTATGTGTATGTATGAGTATGTATATATATATATATATATATATATATGAATACACATATAGTATACATACACATGCTACAATATATAATGTCTGGTATATAAGATTCCCAGAGAGCCACCTTAACCTTTAAACCCTCATTCCGATGCCTACAACCACCAACCTAAAGCCCCACAACCCTAAATCCTTTGAGCCCTAAACCCCAAAGACCTACATTCATGAAGGGGTCTTAGTAACTAGACGAGGGCTCTGGGGCATATTCTAGTCTAACTAGAATACAGAATTTTCAGAAGGAGCTCAATAGGGCTAGGCGTCTATGTGAACCCTTCGCTTGGCCATGTCTCCTTGGAATGAGGGGGTGGACCCCTATGCCGATGGAGAATATCCTGCATGACCCTAAGGACTCTAAACTATGGGAACTATGGTATATTCCTTATAATGGGTAATGCAGGACTGTGTCCATCAGCAGTAGTTCCTGTAGATCCCTGATAGTCGTCCCTACTTAAAGGCTCATGGGACTTAGTAAGTAAGGTTATAAGTAGGACATAGTTAGGATATCCCACTTAGGGGACGTATAACCCAGATTATAACCTACTAAATCCATCCCATGATCCTCTAAGTACTCCTTGACCCCTTTACGGAACCCTACAGATCCTTTATGGAGCTTTACTTCTAAATCCCATGATCCTCTGTCCGTATGGCATTCCCTACAAGACCCAGAGAGCCCAACACCCCTTAATTAAGCAAGATACCTCAAACTATAAGGGGCGTCAGATTATGGTTTAAGCTATACTCCTTAATTAAGGGATATTGGAGTCCCTAAACCCCAAACCCTACAGATCGCGTATAGATCCCTTAAAATATCCCTACGTATCTTCCTCAGTTAAGAGGTATTGGGCTTTCTGGGGACCCAGAGCCTCCAAAACCCCTTAATTAAGGAATATACCTTAAACTATAGTAGGACCCCTAGTATAATTTAAGGTACATTCCTTAATTAAGGGGTTTTGGAGGCTCTGGGTTCCCACCCCTAGACCCCTAAACCCTTGAACCCCTAACCCTTAAACCCCTAAACCCCTAACCCCTAAACCCCTAAACCCCTAAGCCCTAAACCCTAACCCCTAAACCCCTAAACACTAAACCCCTAAACCCTAAACCCCTAAACCCTTAAACCCTTAAGCCCCCAAAGCCCTAAAGCCCTTGGGGACGCTTCCGGGAGATCGGCCCGCTTCTTCACCGTCTCGAGGCGCTCCTGCTCTGACCTCTTCTTCTCCTCCTTTTGGGGTTTAGGGCTTAGGGTTTAGGGTTTAGGGTTTAGGGCTTAGGGTTTAGGATTTAGGGCTTAGGGTTTAGGGTTTAGGGTTTAGGGCTTAGGGTTTAGGGTTTAGGGCTTAGGGTTTAGGGTTTAGGGTGAAGCGAGGCCAAAAGGGCGGTTTAAGATTCTTGGGGTAGGGATTCCTTAAGATGAACACCATTATGGGAACCCTAATCCCTACTAACCCCCGCAGGCTAAAACCCTTTTGGCCTCCTATGAAAGTTTTGAGGGGCATGAAAGGGATTGAAAGGGTGCTGTACAGGGACCTATAGGGGAGTTACAAGGAGTTTAGGGTGCTTTCGGGTGTTGCGATTGAAGGGCTTCTGCTTTTCGGGTGCAAGTAAGATGCTACGGGTAAATGGCTTGCTAGTATTACTGCCCCTTCCTGACGCGCCATGGCCGTTATGGACCGGGGTACAGCGAGACTCTCTGTCCGCGCTTGGTGTCTTCGATCTGAGATGTACTACCCTACCTGAATAGACGCCCCGTCTAATGTAGGGGCCTCAGTAATCAGCAATACTATTGTGGGGGGTTCCTTATGAGAACTATAGTATAATTGGCCCCGAAACCCTATTGCAACTATTAAGGCCCCTACAATATCAAGCATCTTTCATGTCCTTGCTAAACCCTAAGGCCTTAAACCCTAAACCCTACCACCCTAAACCTTAACTTCTAGGGCCCTAAACCCTAAACACTAAACCCCTAAGCCTACAGGCCGGGAGCTTCGTCTGACTCCAGAACAGAAGTAAACCTATAGGGTTTAGGGTTTAGGGTTTAGGGTTCCAGAACAGAAGTAGGAAGGGCTGCGTTTGCGGCTTAGGCCTGGCTTGCTGAAGGCATTGAGGTCTTTGGGAGGGTTAAACTGAGGCTTTCATTTGGGCTTCCTATGAATCCAAAAAGGAATCCATGGACACGTTGGCTATACATACATACATACATACATACATACATGCATACATAAACACATACATACATACATACATACATACATACATACATACATACATACATACAGTGTTCATGTATAAGTACACTATATATATATATATATGTCTGTGCGTGCGCGTGTGTATGTGCTGATACATGTGTTACATAGGCATATATGTAAATATGTACATATGTATATGTATATATATATATATACACATGTGTATATATGTATGCATGCATAAACTTGCTATCCATCTGCATCTATCTGCATATTCACGCTACACATTATAGGTTTCAAAAAGGCTGTAAACGACCCTATGCTAAAAGCCGCACCACACTGCAAACCAAATCGAGCAGTTTGAATATGCAGTAGTTTTGAGGTGTTGGGTGTAATGTAGGCGCCTTAACAATTAGAATAAGGTTTTGGGCTCCTTGATAGTATAGTTACAAGAACCAAGAACCCTGAGGAACAATGCTGGTAATCTATCAAAACCGTAAACCCTAAACCCTAAACCCTATATCAGCCTTCTACGGTGGGGTATCCAGCTAAGGTCTTCGGAATCAGGATATTTGGGTGGTTGTCAAAATTAGGGTCCCTTTTGGGGTCCTTATTATAATACGGCACCTAATATATAGGGTACCCAAAAAGGGACCATCATTTTGACAACCACCCACTTAGAATCACCCCACTGCACGACGGATTCGTTGGGGGCCAAAGAGCCGCTAGAGGCTGGGATCTGCATTCCTTAGTTGGTCCTGCGCATCGCTGCTGCCGCCACTATGGTAAGCATCACCCCACGTGACGACCGATCCATCGCCAAGAACGGCAGCAAAAGCACCGTCAGAGGCTTGGATCTGCTGCACATTCTTCAGCTGATCCTGCACGGCACTACTGTCCGCACCAAACCTAGCATCACCCCAGGTCACGACAGATCCATCGCCAAGAATGGCAGCAAAAGCAGCGTGAGTGGCTTGGATCTGCTGCACTTTCTTCAGTTGGTCCTGCACTGCACTGCTGTCCCCACCCCAACCAGCATCACCCCAGGTGACGACGTGTCCATCACCGAGAATGGCAGCAAAGGCGCCGTAAGAGGCTTGGATCTGCCGCACATTTTTCAGCTGATCCTGCACGGCACTGCTGTCCGCACCAAACCTAGCATCACCCCAGGTCACGACAGATCCATCGCCAAGAATGGCAGCAAAAGCGGCGCAAGAGGCTTGGATCTGCTGCACATTCCTGAGCTGGTGCTGCACGGCACTACTGTCCGCACCAAACCAAGCATCACCCCACGTCACGACGGTTTCATCCGCGAGAATGGCAGCAAAAGCACCGCAATCACAACCACCGGAAGTGGATTGGATCTGCTGCACATTTTTCAGCTGATCCTGCACGGCACTACTGTCCCCACCAGAATCAGCACGACCCCAGGTGAAGACAGATCCATCGGCAAGAATTGCAGCAAAAGTTTGGCTGTCAGAGGCTCGGACCTTCTGCACAGTCTTGCCAATCCATGCTCTGATTTTTCATTTTCCTGATTATGACCCCATGTCGCAACGGTTCCATCCCCGAGAATGGCAGCGAAAGCGCTGGAAGCAGCTTGAACTTGAACTCTGTTTATGTGCAAGGTCAGAGAATCACCATCTCGCAGCCCAGCACACTTGATCGGTGCCTTTACATCCAAGACGGCTCCGGATGAGCCCACGAGCCGCCCTCTTCCAACTCCGAGGGAGGTCTCTGCCCGATGCTTGAGCGCTCCCACCTCTTCATCCAAATCTGCTGTCACAGTGGCTGTCTTGCCGCTGAGCAGCCCAATTGTCACTTCAATCGACATGTCGCCCGCCTTGATTTCGAAGCCCCAACCCTGACCAAACCCTGCAAGCCTCAACGCTGAATCCTGAATCTTTCGCCCCCCGCATCGGAACTTATCACGTTTCTGCATGTCATGGGCGCGTGCGATGTATGTCCTACTGGTTTAGGCTTTCCGCTAAGATCAGAGTCAGGAAGGCAATGAAACCTGACTAGGACCAACAACAAAACTAACCTTACGGTCAGCTTTGTGGAACAAGTATATAGAGTTTTGGCTTTTGGGGGTTAGGGTTTAGGGTTTGACATCTAAGGATTCAAGGATATTTGGGTGGTTGTCAATATTAGGGTCCATTTTGGGGTCCTTGTTATGATACGGCACCTAATATTTAGGGTACCCAAAAAGGGACCATCATTTTGACAACCACCCATTTGGAACAACTACCAGTATAGTACCCCAAACAGTAGGATCCCTTATTATAAGGGCCCCAAAATATGGTACCCCTAATTTTCGGAAACTCCCATTTGGAACAACAAATACCATGTGGGTGGTTGTCAAAATTCAGGTCCTTTTTTGGGTACCCTAAATATTAAGTGCCGTATTATAATAGGGACCCAAAAAGGACCATAATTTTGACAACCACCACTTTGTAACTCTAAACCCTAAACCTTTATAGAACCCTTATAGATCCCTTTGAGGACCCTTTTGCAGGATTTATATCATCAACCGTACCATGTGGACCCAAGCAAGCGGGGCCTCCTGCTGGTGCCGAAGTCGGGCACGACGCTCGCGCTCCTCCTCGCGGCGATTCTTTCGGGCCCCAAGAAAGCACACCCAGAGAGCCCAATACCCCTTAATTAAGCAATATACCTTAACTTATAAGGGGCTTCATATTATGATTTAAGCTATATTCGGGCCCCACTTAGAGGATCATGGGACTTGGTAAGTAGGTCATAATTGGCGATATAAGTCCCCTAAGTGGGGTTATCCTAATTATAACCTACCTATAAACTTACTAAGTCCCATGAGCCTTTAAGCAAGAAAGCACATGGGCAAAGATCAGGACAGGGCCTAAACCCTCCATCTACCCTCTATTAGACCCTAAATGCCCATTATTTGGGGCCATACACCCCTGTTTGAGGGTATAAGGAGGGTCCTGGGGATAAATTAAAATCCCTTTTTGGGTACCCTAAATAATAGATGCCGTATTATAATAAGGACCCAACAAGGCCATAACTGTGAAAACTACCCATGTATACAGTATTATAGTACCCTTATAGATGCCTTATAGTAAACCTTATAGACCCCTTTATAGGAACCCTAAAATAAGGAACCCTAAACCCTATCTTAATGCATGTATACTGGCCACCACGACTCCCGGGCCTCGGCTTTCCTTACGGCCTCCTCTTTCCGTTGCCGCTCTCTTTCCCGTTCCCTCTCCTGCTCTTCCTTCGAGCGCTTCGCAGGCTCAAGAAGTGCCCAGAGAGCCCAATGTCCCTTAATCAAGGAATACAGCTTAAAAACATCATATGAAGCCCAATTTCACGTAAGGTATATTGGATATACCTTACCTTACGTGAAATTGGGCTTCATATGATGTTTTTAAGCTGTATATTGCTTAAACTAGGGGGCATTGGGCTCTCTGGGTGGTTTTGGGGGCAGGGCCTTCGGGTGTTAGCGTATTTCAGGGTGTTCTGTTAAAGATGAGGGCCTCAGGGGTTTGGGGTTCAGGGTCTACCTGTAGCCGAAAGGACCTATCTTTTTAAGGAGCCATATATAGAAACCATAATAAGGAACCCCAGGAAGGTAGGTCTTTCCGGCTACAGGTCGAGTTTATGTTTGGCATTACGGATAGGTGTCTGGCGTGTGGGGTTTGAGGTTTCAGCAGCACGCCCCCGCGAGCACGGGAATGCCCTAGATTCCCAGAAATCCTAAGCTTCAAAAGCTTCAAACCCTAAACCCTAAACTACCCTAAAGCCTAAACCCTAAAGCCTAAACCCTAAACCCCAAACCCCTAAACCGTAAACCCGCCCTAAGCCTTAATGGCCCTGATGCCCTGCTTAGACATCCAACGAAGTTACCCTCCTTTCCCGACTACCTTAAATCCTGACCCTGAACCCTACACAACACCACGCCCTGATGGCGTGTATTTTCGTGTATAGTTCTTTCCATGCTTGAGGTACGGTTGCACTCTCAAACCCTAATAGAACCCGTAAAAGAAACCGAACCCTACCACCCCCATAGAACCCAGCAGGGACCCCAAATTTCAACCCTAAACCGTTATACAACCCTGAAAGGAGCCGTAAATTATGGTACCCAGAGAACCCAACATCCTTTAATTAAGGAATAGGCTTTAAATCAGACCAGGGATCCTATTATAATTTAAGGTATATTCCTTAATTAGGGGGTATTGGGATCTCTGGGTATCTGCCATGAGGCATCAGGCTATGGGTTAACAGATCTCCAACCACACTTGAAACGCGTGCATGGGTCGAACGTAGAGGCCTGAATAGTTACCCTCGCTATTTTGACGTTTACGGGTTCCTTTGAAAGGGCTCCGTTAAGGCTTCCTTTAAGTGTTAATGGTTCATGGGTTGATGGAGCCTCATCTCTCTTCCGTCGCCGCCTTGCCTCCTCTTCCTGCCGCACATATTGGGGCGTTTCAGGGCTTCGGTAGAGGTTTAGGGCTACAGTTTAGGGCGTTTCAGGGTTTCGGGTTTAGGGGTTTGGGGGCTGAGTTAGGGCCTAAAGTTTAGAGTTTAGGGTGTTTCTGTCAATACAGATCCTAGCTTGGGGCTCTTGGCAACACAGACCCTACACCCTGACCCCTGCGCTGGTCAACGGTTCATGTACATCACAGTCACGTGTCGTTTCGAGGATACAAGAGCGAAACCCTAAACTCCAGTTACTAAACCCTACAAACCCAAAGCCCCAATACACTCACGATGGTGCTGCCGCGAGGGAGTCGCCGTAAGTCTTGGGGCTTAGGGTTTCATTTTTTTGGTTTAGGATTTTAGGGTTTAGGGTTGAGGGCTTAGAACTGAGGGCTCTTTTCTGTTTTTTTGCGCCCTCTTTTCCTTCCGCCCGTTCGGGTTGTAAGGTTTTTGTACTCCGTCCCGAGCCTTCGACGCTCTGGCGAGCCGCGAGAAAAATCCCAACCCTTACACACGGCCTTTGACCCGAGCCTGAGATGATGGGAGGCCAAAAGGGGGGTTTCAGATTCTTGGGGTAGGGATTCCTTAATATGAACCCCATTATGGGGACCCTAGTCCCTACTAAACCCCATATGCTAAAACCCCTTTTGGCCTCCTATGATGAGAGGCCGATCCTGCATTACCCATAATAAGGAATATACCGAATATACCATAATTCCCATAGTTTAGGGTCCTTAAGGTAATGCAGGATTTATATCATCAACCGTACCCTCACATAACCCACCATTTTAGGGACCTCTACAAGGAAATCATATTGAAGAACCCTAAAAACAGTGGATTTCTTAAGGTCCAGGTAAGCCTTCAAAACCCTTCAACCCAGAAGGCGAGGCTCCGAAAGAACAAACCTTGATTAGCGGAAGGTGTTGTGGTGTATGCCTACAACTAGTAAGGGACTGCAAAGCCTAAAACAGGTCTGCTTTTTACCAACCCTAAACCCTATAAACCCTAAGCCCTAAACCGAGACCTCTGTTGTAATCCCTCCTTCCGCTCCTGCCGCTGCGCTTCTCTCTCAGCTTCCTCCAACTTGCGCTTCCTCTCTGCCTTCTGCGACGGAGAAACAGCAAAACTCCTATGGATTCGGGATGTACTCTACCCCCGAATCTACTTACCTTGGGTTGGTAGGGAATGGAGGAATGGGGTACAATTATAACTACCATTCTTCCATTCCCTCCTACCCAAAGGTAAGTATAGCGGCCGGAGGGACTAGAATGTTGAGATGAATCCTACCAATATTTCAGGGTTTGGGTTTAGGGTTTAGGGTTTAGGGTTTAGGGTTTAGGGGTTTAGGGTTTAGGGTTTAGGGTTTAGGGTATAAGAGCTTCCCCACAAACACAGCTGCGACACAAACTGTGGCTAAGATCTTCAGACTTGACGTGTGCAAGTGCGGCCGCAAGATGCCATGAAACAAAACAAAAGGTGCCCAGAGAGCCCAATACCTCTTAATTAAGGAATATACCTTAAATTATAATAGGACCCTAATATAATTTAAGGTATACTTCTTGATTAAGGAATATTGGGCTCTCTGGAAGGGTATAGCGCCCCTACTTGTAAGGGTCATTTGGTCGCCGCCAGCCTCAGCGCAATTTCTCGTAAACCCCCAAACCAAAGAGTGAACTCTAAAAAAACCCTTATGGGTACTTAGAAAGATGAACTGGCTCGGATGCTCTGTAACCTAGGAATAAACAAGGCTCCCTTTTGGTATTGGGTAACTTTATAAGGAACCTAGGACTACAAAAAAGGAATAAGGGTACTACCGGGCATCCTTGTTGGCGGTTTCCGGAACATCGGGAATCCCGAAAACAGTTTGCCTTGAAAGCCGTGTGAAAATATACTGTAGGGGCCTGGATAACCAGAACAGGGGTTGGGGGTGTATTGTACTATAACTATGATTAGGAACCCCCAAAATAGTCCCCTACAGTAGCCCTTATAGCAACCTGTTTTAAAAAAAACTATAACTCAAAAAAAACATAAATTTGGGCAGGTTAAGGAAATCTCCGCCTCCTCATCGCGTCGGAAGGCCAGAGGCCGCGGAGGGGCCGAGGGGGCCGCGCGAGACCTGAGGAAACCAGCTATCCGGCTCTATCCACGAGAGCCCAATGCCCGTTTATTAAGGAATATACCTTAGATCGTATCAGGGGATCCTATTCTACAGTAATTAAAAGTATATTCCGAAAAATTGAGGGGGTATCGGGATCTCTGGGTATCCGCACTTGGGCTTACTTGGAGGTTCATGGGCTTCGTAGGCTCCCTAAAGGGATCTAGAGGGTTCCTTAAAGGGATCGGGTAAGGTTTAGGGTTTAGGATATATTTGGAGGAGCATGGGTTTAGGGTAGCTATAAATGGGGGTATAAGTAAGAGAGCTATACTTATAACCCTGTTTTAGGGGACTTCTTTTCCCACTTCTAACTCCCCATAACCCTGTTTTGGGGGACTTCTTTTCCCACTTATAACTCCCCATAACCCTGTTTTAGGGGACTTCTTTCCCACTTATAAGTCCCCATGAACCTCCAAGTAGGGTTTATATGGGAGTTAGGCTTAGGGGGACCCTTGGCGATATAGACCCTCTCAATAAGGCCCCTTTTAAGAAAGCCAGAAGTAGGGTTCAGAAGGGGTACGCTTTAAGGGGTCTCCCTAATAATACTACCTATTATAGGGTTTACCGGAGGAAACCATCCCCCCGGCTCAAGGGCTTGAAGCTTTTCCAAAAGGATTTCGGGCTCCAAGTTTTAGGATTTCTGAAAGGGTTCAAGTTTTGCAGGGATGGGGTTTAGGGTTTAGGGTCTAGTGAGTCTAGTGCTTTGGAATGTCTAAAACGACGCTTTCTAGGGCTCTGGGGCTCTGGGATTGGCAGCTCGAGGGTTTTCGAATTCCGGAGAATGCTTTGGGCATTAGGTTTTCGGGTAATTAAGGAGATGTCTGATTTTCGGATTTCTAGAGGGTTTAGGGCTTTAGGGAGGATGGTTTTGGGTTTAGCGGGTTGCGGGTTTAGGGTTCAGGGTTCGGGGTTTACGATTCAGGGCTTTAGGATTCTGTGGTTAGTAAGGTTCAGGTTTTAAGCTTGCTCGGGCTCCCTGGAAAGATATTCATGAACAGGACCCGCTAAAACTATAATAATGAAATATCCCAATGGCTACCTGGTGTAGGGTTTAGTGTTCTAACTTCTAACAATTTCATTGCAACAGAAACATCGTTTATGGCGTGGTGCGATTCTCGGAATGCTCCTCATCAAAAGTACATTAGAAGATCTGGCAAAGGCAAACGTGAACGTGCAACAAGCCCTAGTTCAAGAATGAATTGACCTACTAAGTAGGGCTTTAATTGCTCAACCCTCGTCCGGCACCTCATCATGATCAGAACTCATGTGGCGCACTGAATCTCATGGGGTAGCCCACCTCGGCGTTTCAAAGCCGCTGAAGCCCATGCCGGCCCGGAGCTCAATGGTCGGGACATCGCACGAGAGCGGCCACCACGAGAAGAGTTTGCAAATGATTGCAAACCGCACTCCAATCACAACACGCTTCGGCCTGGCAGCACGAGTCTCCAAGCCCTAGCCATTTGGTCTTCGTACAAAGCTAGGACGCCATGCTTGGCGTTCAGCAACGTGTCCTCAATAGCTGCTTGGGCTCCACTTAGCTGCTAGGCAAGACTAGAGCTCGGCGTCTCGCCTTTTAGAATTAAGAGGCCAATCGGGAACCCAGTCCGTTGAATAGTGCCCTAAACTCTAAGCCCGGAGACCTACGTCATATCATGTGCCGGAGTAAAACAGTAGGCCGATTCTCAGACCCAGGATCATGTCAAGCTAAACTACACTTCATGCAGGGACGCAGCCCTTATCCCTGCAAAGCTGGCGTTAATTCTCGGGGGAGCGCCGACGGCAAGTCCGGTTATGAGCAGACATAACTATTGTAAGATCCCTTGAAGGATCCGGTAAAAGAGCCCTAGCCTAACTGATCCCCGAAGCACGAACGGCCCCCCAGAGCACTGCCCAATCCTTGGCCCCTTGCTGAGGTGGCGGAGGCACCTGTCTGAGCTACTAGGATACCCAATAACCTAAGAATAAAAAGGCCTCTCTTTTTGGTATTGGGTAACTTTATAAGGAACCTAGGACTACAAAAAGGGAATAAGGGTACTACTGGGCATCCTAGGCTAGGGTCTCAATTTAGGATTTAGGGGCTTTGGGTTTGAGGGTTTACCGGGATTCGGTTTTAGCGGCTTAGGGTTTGAGGGTTTACGGGATTTAGGTTTTAGCGGCCTAGGGTTCAAGGGTTTACGGGGTTTTGGGTGTAAGGTCTCGATAAAGCCCGAAAGACACCAATTTAAGTGGTACTATACAGAATACAGTGGTTGTGACTATGAGGGTTCCTTCCACAGCCTTCCACAACAAGCCCGGCCGAACACCTGCAAGGGGTACCCTGAACCCTAAATTAGAATCTGTTGTTAAGGTGATACGGTTGATGATATAAATCCTGCATTATCCACAATAGGAATATACCATAATTCCCTTAGTTTAGGGTCCTTAAGGTAATGCAGGATTTATATCATCAACCGCGTGGTTCAATTTCTTGGCTTAGGTGCTCTTTGCGGGTGCGATGGGAGGACTGGGTAGGGGGTATTCGGCTGAGCGGGGTTCGCGTAGTGGTTGAATTAGATGCGTCCTTCCTTGCTACTTGGAGGATCATGGGACTTAGTAAGTAAAGTTATAAGTACCTTAAGGTACCTTATGCACAGGCCTAGTTACTAAGTCCTATGATCCTCCAAGTACATGCACAAACTCAACTGCTGAACGCAGCCAGGTGAAAAAAAACAACTTCGACCCGAAGTCAACACCAAGATTCAATAGGGTTTAGGGCTTAGGGTTTAGGGAAAGAGTATACGAATAGCTGAACTATACGTCTCCTTGTTCTTTAGCCATCTTTGTCTTCTCCGATCTCCGGCGGCACACCTCATGCCTTGAAGGCTTCAACTCACTCGCTGGCTTCGGACTGTTGGGTTTCGAGTCTTAAAAACAGTCTTGTGAAGGGTACGACTCTACATGACGACAAATGGGGAGTTGTCAAAATTAGGGTCCCTTTTTGGGTACCTAAATAAATAATAGGTGCCGTGCTATCATAGGGACCCACAAAGGGACCATAATTTCGACAACCACCCATATGGTTAGATTGCCACATAGTCCTGTATCTGCGTAAGCTGATTACTATACCACATATAGTACCAATTACATACTAGAATTTAGGGGCCTCAATAATTACATAGAGTATATTTCTGCTAGGTTCGCGGGGGCTTGCAAACCCTCACTTGGGGCTCCTTTTCCTTACTGATCGTAGTATAATTACTGGGCCCCAAAACCCTATGTCAATGATTCAGGCCCCTATACTACTTAGAGGATCATGGGACTTAGTAAGTAAAGTTATAAGTAGGTTATAATTAGGATAACCCCACTTAGGGGACTTATAGCCCAAATTATAACCTACTTACTAAGTCCCATGATCCTCTAAGTACTTTCTCTTCCGCCTCCTCCAGCTCAATGGCCTCGGATGCGTTGGGCGCTTCCGAAAGGCCGGCCTCGGTACCCAGAGACTCCAATATCCCTTAATTTAGGAATTATACCTTAAATTATAGTAGGATCCCTAATATGATTTAAGGTATATCCCTTAATTAATTAAGGAATTATACCTTAAATTATAGTAGGATCCCTAATATGATTTAAGTCCCTTAATCAAGGAATTATACCTTAAATTATAGCAGGATCCCTACTATGATTTAAGGTATATTCATTAATTAAGGGATATTGGAGTCTCTGGGGAGCAGCGAGCGGAGGTCTGTTGAAACGTCACGAAGCAGAGGTGCGCACTACTGCTGATGGACAAAATCCTGCATGGCCCTAAGGACTCTAAACTATGGGAACTATTGTATATTCCTTATAATGGGTAATGCAGGATTTTGTCCATCAACAGTATGGCTGGGGTTTAGGGTCTTATAAGATCTCATAAGGGGTCTGTAGCGTTTGTTACGGGTTTAGGGTGTAGGGGTTAGGGTTTCGGGCTTAGCGTTTACAAGGTTCTAGGGTTCAGGGCTTAGGGGTTACCTAGCAATAGAAAAGAACCGCTACCAAGCCCCAGTGTGGTTATTTAGGCTTCTGTGTCATCCTATGACAATGACACCCCCAGCTGGTTGTGATCCGAAAAGTCGTCTGCGATTCTTAGCTATCTATCATATGATATTTGTTCGAAATACCTCAACTTAGCTTCCCCTCTTGGCAAGCATCTCACTATCAGGACACACACATTTTCAATGGCTCTCCCATTACACAAGACCTGTATCGAACAGTCAATGCGCCAGCAAAGCATAAACCCCAAACTCATGGCCAATTATGCACTCACTCAACCCTCAAACTCCCAAGCCCTACAAACTTTGAGACCCTGAAGACACCATGTAACCACAAAGTCCTAAACCCTTCAAACCCTAAACTCTAATAGATGCCTAAAAAGTGCTCTTATAGAACCCTAAAAACCTCCCTCCAAAGATGCCTATAGATGCCCTTATACTTAGCTTTGGTTAGTTGAAAGTATAACTACTATTACTACCATTCTACCATTCCCATTGGGTAACTTTATAAGGAACCTAGGACTACAAAAAGGGAATAAGGGTACTACTGGGCATCCTAGCAATCCTTTGGAATCCGGGCGAAGAATGCAAAATCCTCGTAGTCGGGATCCTCCTCATCTTTCGCCTTGCTCCGAGCTGACCAGCGAGCCTATGCCCCTTCATCTCCGAAATTGGGGGTACCTTTTTGGGGGTCCTTCTGAAAATATCCTACAATTATGCCCCTTAATCAAGGAATATGGGAGTTTCCGAAAATCAGGGGTACCTTTCTTGCAGTTCCTTGTAATAAGGATCCTACTCTTTCGGGTACTATAGTAGGGTCCCCTATTTTTGAAAACGCCCATATAATGAAGAGGCCTTAATAAGTAGAATAGCGTTTCTTGGCTCCTTTATGGTATAGCTCTCATGAGAATTATGTGAGCTTCTTACTATGATACCTCGAAATACAGGGTCGTTAATACTGTAAGTTAAGGTCTATTCCCTAGTGCCGCCGCATTGGGCTCTCTGGCTAAGATTGGGGCGGATGTGTCGCTCCGAGGATGTCGGGCAAAGAGCAAAACACACCGTATTTCTGAACGATTCCTTTCAATCGCGCCGCAATACACAATCCATGCTTACCAATGCACCTTCCTTCTCTTGCATGCAAGCAAGCCTCCATAGCGCAACGCGTATACATAATATAATGTAATATACACACCTGCAAACATACGTGCATATACCATACCTGCATGCCTGCATATTTACATACCTGCATGAGTCAGGCGCTTTTGCTCGGTTAAGGAAGCTGGGCAGCCAAAGCAGAGGAAGACATCCCACTCAAGGATCAAAGAGCGCCCACACGAATCCTGTAGAAGTCTACTAAGAGGATCATGGGACTTAGTAAGTAAGGTTATAAGTAGGTTATAATTCGCCTCGGCCCCGGCCGAAGCGGTCAGAGGTTCCTATTCGGATTCCCTCTATTCCCCACCTCTTAATCCCCTCCCCAGTGGGGTCAAACCAAAAATCGGGGCCACTGCCCCCCCCCCCCCTTAAAAATGGAAACGTATCACTGAGCTCCAAGGTACGGCGGTGAGTTCTCGCCCCCCCGCCTCCCCCACCCTCCCGCCCCTCCCCCCCTTGCTGTCCTACAAGAGCTTGCTGCAGATAGTAGCCACTCGCCGCATGCGCGTACAGCCGGGCCGAGGCGGACGACGTGCAGCGTTTCAAATTAGGATAACCCCACTTCGGGACCTATAACCCTAACTATAACCTACTTACTGAGTCCCATGATCTTCTAAGTAGCACCTCCAAGTGATGCCAAGTACACCCCCAGGACGAGACCCTGAACCCCCCAATCCTAAACCTCATGTCACGATACCACAGCCTTGCCAAAGGCCTAGTAATTAGTTCTTTGCTTCCAAAACCGAAACACATTCGACAACACCATGCAACCTGCTCAAAAAACCGCCCCCATAACTCTTGTCACCCAAAAACCCCACATCCTAGCCCCGTGTAATGCCCTAATACCCTAAACCCTACCCCCAGGCCCCTAAACCCGAGCCAAACCCCAGGCCCCCAAAGGGTTCCCTAATATGATTTCTTTATATAAGTCCGTTAAAAGGAGGTTACTTAGAGGATCATGGGACTTAGTAAGTAGGTTATAACTAGGGTTATAAAGTCCCCTAAGTGGGGTCATCCTACTTATAACCTACTTATAACCTTACTTACTAAGTCCCATGATCCTCCAAGTATTGGGGGTTAAGGAATACCCTAAAATCCTAAACCCCAAACCTAGGCCCCAGCGGCCTCAGGCGCTATCGAGGGCCCCGAACGAGCAGAGCCCAGGGGGGGACCTGTTCCGGAAGGCTCTTGCTTGGTCTCTGAGGGTTGGGGTTTGGGTTTAGAGGCTTAAGGTTTAGGGGCTCCGGTTTAGGGTTTAGGGTTCAGGGGTTTAGAGCTTAGGTGTTCAGGGTTTAGAGGCATAGGGTTTTCGGTACAGGCTTATAGGGTTTAATACAAGGGTTCTACAAGGGTTTAAGGTTCCTTTGAAAGGGGCTGGAGTTGGGGTTTGGGGTTCAGGGAGTTTAGGGTTGAGGGGCTACGGGTTCTCGGTACAGGTTTAGGGTTTAGGGTTTGGTAGACCGGTTCCTGTCCCTATCAGGGTTCGTATACAGGCTCTTTGAAAGTTAAAGCTTCGTAAAGGGGTTCCCATAAGGGTTCTGACAAGGGTTCTTGAAAGGGTTCCTGTTATTTAGAAGGGTCTCTTCGGCTGCTTTCTTTCGATGATCGGGTGTAGGGCTTAAGGGAGTAAGGATTTTAGGGTTTAGGGCTTTTGGGTTTTAAAGCTCCTTTGCGGTTGTAAGGATACCATACCCTATGTGCAATGTAGTGTAGGACTTGTGAGCCCTCAACCACGGGTAGCTCGAGCTAAATTCATTCGCTTGCTTAAAGGCTCATGGGGCTTAGTAGGTAAGGTTATAAGTAGGTTATAATTAGCATAACCCCACTTAGGGGACTTATAACCCCAGTTATAACCGACTTACTAAGTCCCATGATCCTCTAAGTGACATTGCCGACGACTTCGGATCTTTCTTCAAGCTGACTCTGCAACATCAGCTGATCCAACTCTTGAGGGTTAATGGTTCCTTTACGGGTACTATGGGGATCCATATATAAGGGTTCCTTTAAAGGGTTCCTTAAAGGTTAGGGTTGGAGTGTAGGTCCGGACAGGTATTGAGAATTTGGCACTGCAACAATGACGTCGACAATTTAGGCTCATGCACTTGTCCTAAAGCCTAAAACCCACGGTGTAGGGTGGGGCTCCAAATCCTATGCACAGTGTAGTGTACGACTAGCGAAGCCTAAAGCCTACCCCCAAACCCAACCAAAGTCGAATTCTGGGAGCACGTCCTCGTTTTACGGATTGGTGTGCATCATCTGGTCCGGGGACATTCTAAGAGCCCGCGAAACGGAGAGGCCACAATGGAAGCGGTAGATTCTTAGATTCCTTAGAGGATCATGGGACTTAGTAAGGTTATAATGAGGATAACCCCACTTAGGCGACTTGACAACCCTAATTATAACCTACTTAAACCTACTTACTAAGTCCCATGATCCTCTAAGTATGACCCATAAAACCCTGCAAGGCCCCAGCGCCAGAAAGGCCTGACAAGACATGACTTAGCATTTATATGGGTGTTTCCGAAAATAGGGGGTCCTAATATAGTACCCTAAATAGAAGGATCCATAGTCTAAGGAACTCAAAATAAGGTACCCCTAATTTTCGGAAACTCCCATAATCTTTCTCTAGACCTAAGAGTAACCTCTGAATGGAAAGGGTGCCCTGTTTGGCTTAAAGGGGATTATAAGGGAACCTAAACCCTAAGAAGGGAAATAAGGGCCTACTCTGGGTCCTAGTTCTTATTAGTAGCCAGTGTTAGGATATTATTATGAGGACCCCCAAAAAGGCACCCCTATCTTTCTTATTAGTAACAGTGTTATTGACGACTTCCTGGAGTCTTGCGCAAAACCTGCGTGACACATCCATTCGGGCTTCGGGTTCGGATTTGGGAGAAGAGGTCTAGGGGTTTAGGGTTTAGGGTTTAGGGGTTTAGGGGTTTAGGGGTTTAGGGGTTTAGGGGTTTAGGGTTTAAGGGGTTTAGGGTTTAGGGTTTAGGGGTTTAGGGGTTTAGGGGTTTAGGGGTGTGGGGTTTAAGGGATTAGGGTTTAGGGTTTAGCGGTTTAGGGTTTGGATTTGGGAGAAGGGGATCCGGACCGAAACCAGCTCTTGTACCGAAGCTCTGGCTGATCTCTTTAAGGCCATATACCAGCCTGAATAAATTATCTCAGAAGGGATATGTGGCACAGCTAGACAAGGGTACACTATTACTGAGTACTCCGGTCTGTTTAGTGTCTTCCTTGTTGGGCTTCTCCGATAAGGGATCTCGAAATAGCCCCCCAGGGCATCATACTCCTTGGTGCTGACATAGGGATAAGCTTCATGTGCGGGGTCCGGGGAGTGGCAACGGAACACCAGAGAGCTATATAATCTCGGCAGGAAACCAAAAGAAAGTGGCCCAAGCCTCCCAACCAGTTTACTAGTCAGGGCTCACAGCCCACACCTGCAGAAGTACTGGTAACTAACTATTTAGGCCCCTATATCAGACCCTAAACCCGAAGATACGACCCCCCCCAAGAACCGGACTCATCGGATCCTATGATCCAAAAAAACTGCTGACGGACCACTATAAGGAATATACCATAGCTCCCATAGTTTAGAGTCCTTAGCGTCATGCAGGATTTCGTCCATCAACAGTATCTTTGAGGAACCTCGCCCTCAACCCGAAGAGCGGGAGGCCGGGTCACAAATTCCTCTGATCTCTGCGAACCACAAGCAACTTGGAGGATCATGGGTCTTAGTAAGTAAGGGCTCCGTAAAAGGCTTCTCAAAGGGATCTGTAGGGTTCCTCAAAGGGATCCACTATAGGGTTTAGGGTCAACTTAGAGGATCATGGGACTTAGTAAGTAAGGTCATAAGCACCTTAATCGGAGTTACAGGTAGCTATATGTATAGTTAGTCACCCAATTATTGGACCTGGAGTTACAAGTAGTTGTAAGTGTAGAGTTATCTTGTTTATAACCCTATGTTACTAAATTCCATGATCCTCTAAGCAAGAGAGTCGCAACTGCGAAGCAGCCGCAGGCTGTCGAGGCTTTCTGCTGGCAGTTCAGGCTTTGGGGAAGTAGGCAGGCTTTGGTGTTTACCTGTGGCCCAGAGAATTCTTACATTGTACATAGACATACCTAAAAATAGAATATGTATGTGCATATATACATACGAGTGGTTGTCAAAATTATGGTCCCTTTTTGGGTACCCTAAATTAGGTGCCGTATTATAATAAGGACCCAAAAGGGGACCCTAATATTGATAGCCACACATACATACAGATGCATTGAAACCCTGAAAAATCAGCAGTCCTAGCAAAGTGTTTTTGTTGAGCTACAAGCTGCAGGTTGAGATTAAGCTCTAAGGCTTACGGTCTGGGGCAAAGAAAAAAGCCCTAAACCCTAAACCCTGCTCTGTCTAACTGCACTTACCCAAAAACTACAACATCTCTGAAAAAACAGGGTCTCTAATGGGACTTGAGGTAGATATCCCTGAATCAAATTATGGAATATACCTTAAAATATAGTAGGATCCCTAGCGGAATCTAAGGTTTTTTCCCTGATTAAGGGATATTGGAGTCTCTGGGTAAGACTCCGAGACCTACCTTTAGGGCCCCCCCCAAAAACACATAAGCAGAAATTAGGATAGGGATATGGTAGTAGCCAGAAAGTTGGAACATTAGTATCCTCATGCCCCTAAAGTAAAGTATAAGAGATCCTAGCACTAATCCTCCTAAGCCCATGTTCCAACTTTGTGGCTTCTACTGTATACCATGTAAACCCCCTTGTATAGAAACATTTTATGTGCATTTCTGGGTCTTGCAAACCCAAGCACTGAAGTCCCCGCGCATGACCCCTTGCGGGCAGCCCTGAAGGTGTGCATCGACATGTTCACTTACAAACAGGCATCATCGTGATCATGGTAAGCATTGTAATCATCATTATTCTCGTAAACGTTTAGCCTCCTTATTATGGTTCATATAGAAACCCCAAAAATCAAGGTAAACCCCAAAAGTCAAGGTCCTAAGAGCCAACCAGAAGAACGCCAAGTATTATCATCATGGCCATGATTATCATAATTGGTACTACAACTGTTATCATTGTTACTTACCAGTGCTATCACTGTTGTCGTTAGTACCAATAATAACACATCATTATCATCACCATCGGACAGAAGACTAGCCGGAGTAGTGAGACAGTGAGACTACCCGTAACACAGCAGGACAACCGAGATCGTTGTGTGTAGTAACACAACTTAGGGTTCAGGGTATCTCTGTTAACACAAATGGAGTTTGGCAAAACTATTCTTCGTCATGATTCTACTTTGAATCGGTGACAACCAGAAGCGCAAACGAGAACGCTAACGACATTGGGAAGAGTCATCGTCCTACTTCTTCTCCTCGGCGTGGTCGCAGTAGCAGAAGCAAACAATGCGGCAATCATCGAGACCGTCATCGTGATTGGGATACCAGTAATTATGATGGAGAAATAAAACCTCAAGAAGGAAGTAACAGCAGGAGCAAGCTTGAACATGGAACCCTCAAGCGAAAAACCCAGGGTGACCATAAAGGTTACCACAAAGGGGTACTAAAAGCGCTACTGCACTGTGTCTGAGTACCCTAGCCCAAAAAAGGTTAACCTTTTGATTTGTGGTCCCAAAAGGTTAAAGGATACCTACTGAGCCAGAAATTGTAAGGAGTATCATAACGTGTCTTTTGATTTCGGCCCCCCAAAAAAGTACATAAGCAAAAATTAGGACAGGGATATCCCATATCGCCCACCTTATAATGAAACCCAATAAGGTAGGGATATCCCTATAACATGCTTATGCTTATGTGCTTTTTGGGTCCCTAGTGATTACCGGGAAGGATGGGGCGTCCACAGCCTCGGCGGCTCTTCCGGCTCAGTTGAGCTCTGCAACTCAACACGACTACGATGAAACAGAAGGCACAAGTCATCGCGGTTTAGGGCGTTTAGGGCTTAGGGGTTTAGGGTTTAGGGTTTAGGGGCGTTTAGGGTTTAGAGTTTAGGGTTCAGGGATTTAGGGTTTAGGGGGGAGGCGGCATTCGATGACACCGAAACTCCTCGGACGGATGTCACTTCGTGAATTGTTTATTTCAAAGGCGGAGGTTCCACACCTGAGAGGACGAGTCAAGCTCTGTGGTACGGGATTGGAGCCAGAAGAACTGTGTTTCGGCGGTTTTGGGGTTTTACGTAGGGATTCCCAAACCCTATACCCTAAACCCTATACCAGGGGCTGCTAAGCCGCCTGCGAACTAATTTGTTGGATATATTACTGGATACACTACTAGCTGAAATTAAAAAGTAGTAATCCATATAAGCCTTGAAAAACTATCAGCCCAAAGCCGCCGAGCTCTAAAGCTCTTTGTTCCTCTCCTGCTCGACCGAGTGCTGCTTGCTCGCGCTTCCTTTGTTTCTCGTGCATCTTCAAGCTACGCAGATGACGACGCACTGGTCGTCCCTGGTTATGGTGTAGAGGTGCTGCGCACGCACTGCTGCACGCTACCCCTCAGGCGTTGTCCTCCTCCGACGGCTCTGCCCCTAGCTCCTCGATGATGTCATCTAACCTCGGATGCCGGCGTCCTTCGGACGCACGGTTGAAATGCCATCTGCACGAGTTCGGGGCACTTCATCCAGGCTACGACTCTCCCAACTCCTGCCAGCAGAGCTTTGGTTAAGCTGGTTTCGACTGTGCGCGTCGAAGCTGGGCGCCCGACTGCAGCACCTGCTGTGCGAATTTGTATATGCAGCTCCGAGCCGGGAATCTGACGGAATGCAACTGTTAGCTAGTCTTTGCCGGTTACGGAGCTGGAAGGCCTCGATCGCAGCACTACGGCGTGTCCTCTGCGCCCCTTCCTTCCATATGCGATCGAATTCCTTCAGGGTCGCCTAAGACTGACAGGGCTGTTGGCAGAGAACCTACCAGAGCTTGCTCGGGCTCCGGGCGTCGTGAAGGCGAAGCTCACGCAGATTCCATCTTCTGGATTCCCTGGCCAGGGAAGCTTGGTGCACATGGGCCCCATTGACTCGCCGGCGAAGCCTTCGAGGACATTCCGGGACCGAGGTTGCGAGGAGGCCGAAGGCTTGCTTACGATAGCGGCTGCAGGGACATGTTTCGAGAATTACTCTCGTGCTCTCCCTTGCACATCTGCGAGTACTACTCCAGGGACCACACATATGAGAAATGGGCAAATACCTATACTACTACATCTGCAGGCACTGTGTTTTATGCCATATCACCTCTGAAGGGTGCTGGCCGTGGCTGCTTGCGGCTGAGACGCCGTCGCGCTTGGCTTTTGCACCCGCGACGAATTACATGCAGGCGTCTGTAGTGCCGCCAGAGCTTGCGGAGACATTGTCTCGAGTAAGTGCCTTGACTCGCATGATCCGCCTCAATGTCCCAGAGACACCTGTCCGGCTCTCTCATTTGATCCTGGAACTCGTCTTTCGTCCTCGTGGGTGGGGCCTCGTCGGGTTATCACGCGACACAGTCTCGTCCTCTCTTTCTCCCCTCTCTCTTCTGTGTCATGATTTCTACAGAAGCATCTTAGCGGACGAGGTGCCGCTTGCCAGGGCGAACATGTACTTGTAGAAGTCACCCATCTCCTTCATCCAGTCGTTCCCCTCCAACATTGACATGACCTGGCGGCCACATTTTCGACGTGTCAGCAGGATTGGTTGCTTACTAAGTGAGGATCTAGCTGACATCGGGGCCCGGCGTTTACGACCGAGGTTCCAGGTACTGAAGTCTGCAAGCTTCTCGAGCCACGAGCTTGCAGGCATGCTCTGAAGGGTGCAACAAGCGGCTCCGCTATCTTTCCCTAGCATACAAAAGAAGAAGGAAAATAAACCAGAGCTTCGTCTGGCCCAGGGTTTACCCACTCGTGTAGCACCTGTGCTTCTTTGTCTCCAGGGTTTACCCACGCGTGTGGCAGCTGGAGCTCATAGGGGCTACCTCCTCGCTCGCCGGGAGGTTCATAAGCCCATCAGGGGTCCTCCTCCTTCAACCCCAACCACCTGTCCAACCGGTCCTGGTCAGCATCTACCACCACCTCCGTCGGCTCCTCCACCACCTCCTCGTCGACTTCGATGCTGACCCTCCGCTGTCTTTCTTCCTCCTTCTTGGCCTTCCAGTCCTTCCACCACTGGTTTTGGATCTGCCTAGTCTTCTTCTTCCACACCTTGTATGCCTCGTCCGCCTCCTCTCTCTTCGTCTTGGCCTCCTCCCTCTTCTTGTCCTCCACCTTTGCCTCCGCGATGCTGAGGCCCAGATCCACCGCATCCAACTGCAGGCCAGGCGAAGCTGTTGCTGTCCTCCAGACACTCATATTGGCAGGCTTCTATCTACAGTATCTATATGCGACGGCTGTATTCTATGCAGGACCCAAACAAGTAAAGTCAGAGAACGACCTACGACCTGCGTTTCACTTACTTTTGGTTAGTAGGGAATGGAGGAATGGGGTACAATTATAACTACTATTACGACCATTCTTCCATTCCCTACTAACCAAAGGTAAGTTCAAGGACAACCCCACCCAGATCGAATCGATAGTCTGCTAAGCCTAACAAAGTGCTGCAAACCCTAAACCCTAAACCCCTAAACCCTAAAACCCTAAACCCGAAACCGTTTAAGGCTTGGGATTTAGGGTTCAGGGTTTGAGTTCAGCGAAGCTAGCGCAGGATGGAAGTTTTCGGTGCTTACCCGACAAGCCTCACATAGTATGGTCTTTGGGCCCAAAAGCAGTAAATTATAAGTCCTTAGAGCCTGAGGGTTCGGCCAGGCGTCTACATCCACGCAAGCTGCGCCTTTCCAGAGTTGTGGTTGAAGGTCGCACCAGAACATCTTCATTCTGAAGGCACTGATCACAACAGAAATCCTTCTACTCACCACTTCTGTGGACCCAAAACCCTAAACCCCAAAAGCCTTAAACCTTAAACCGTAAACCCCGAAACCCTAAACCCCGAAACCCTAAACTCTAAACCCCTAAACCGTTGACAGACCTCCATCCGCTAGGAGCATAAACGCGGATCCCAGAACTCCGGCCATTAAGATAGAAGGGGCTCATTCTCTGAACTACTATGCGTATGTCTCTACTAGGGCTTGGGAGTCGTCAGGGTTTGTATAGGGTCATTGTTGTTTAGGGTTTAGGGTTGCTTTGGGCTTAGGGTTCAAGGTTTAGGGTTGTTTAGGGTTTAGGGCTTATGAGTCCCGTGTTTTCGGAAAACTCCCAGACTAGACCTAAGAGTAACCTCTGAATGGAAAGGGTGCCCTTTTTGGCTTAAAGGGGATTATAACGGAACCTAAACCCTAAAAAGGGAATAAGGGCCTACTCTGGGTCCTAGATGAAGTCCTCCACCATGAAAGACAGCGAGCACTCACGGTTCCACTTGGCCTCTTGCCGAGGGCCGTGATGCGATGCCAAGGCAGAGAGGGAAAGAGAGCCAGTAGAAACTCGCATCCGAAATAGCATAGCACGGTATACAGGTTAGGCTTTCGGGTCTAGGGTATAGTCTAGTATGGTATGGTAAAGCACGGCACAGCACAATATAGTATGGTATACTAAAGTATACTATGGTATAGACAAGTGTGGTAAAATACAGCATAGCGCAGTAAAGCGTAGTATAGTATGGCAAAGTCTAGTATAGCATCGTATAGTGAAGTACAATCTAGTAGAGTATACTTTAGAATAGTTCATGTTGGCATGTATGAAAAGGGTCTAACATCTAAGGCTCAACACAATCTCCAGGTTTACCTGCAACTGGGTCTCCAACACGAGGGCCCTCAATCTCTGGACCTCTATCGCCACCGCCAACATGCGTAGAAATGTCAGATATGGGTACTACGCTCGCGACGAAGAACATGTTTGGCTGCCAGCGCTACCCTACCGGTAGTTGCTGAGTTCTGTCGCCGTAGTTTCATTGGGAGCATTGGCATTACATAATTATACAGAAAACCTGTATAGAGGTTACCTACTACGGAAATCATTAGCTCTAAATCTTAAACCTACATTGGAGTTTCCGAATACAAGGAACTCCAAAATAGCACCCTAAATAGTAGGATCCTTATTATAAGGACCCCCAAAAGACTGCACCCCTAATTAATCCTACACTCTAATCTCAAATCCTGAAGAACCTCAAGTCCTCAACCCTAGCTGAGCCCGAAGCCTAACTAATGCAGGGTTTAGGGTGTTAGGGTTTAGGGTTTAAGGTTTAGGGTTTAGGGCTTAGGGTGATTGTTGTTTTGGAGTAAAGGGCTAAACGGCTCCTCCCACCCTCGCTTCCTCACACCGGGGCTGGTGAAGAAACGGCTGAGCCTTCTCCGAGGTATTGAAGCCCCAAGGCGCTCCGTAGATCCCTTATAGAAACCCTTATTGATCCCTTATAGAAACCCCTATAGATCCCTTATAGTAACCCTTATAGGATCCTCCGGGGAGTACTTAACGGATCATGGGACTTAGTAAGTAGGTTATAACTAGGGTTATAAGTCCCCTAAGTGGGGTTATCCTAATTGTAACCTACTTAGAGCCCAATACCGCTTAATTAAGCGGTATACCTTAAATTAGAAGGGGCTTCATATTATGATTTAAGCTATATTCCTTAGTTAAGGGGTATTGGGCTCTCTGAATCCAGGGGGTAGGGTTTTGGGAAACTCGAACGATCACCAGGGCGCCCTAAACTCCAACAAATGGCTTCAGGGTTTGGGGTTTAGTTCGGAAAAAATGAAGGCGAATTAAACTCCAATAAACCTACAGGGTTGAGGGCTTTGGGTTTAGTGATGTAGGGTTTAGGGTTTGGGGAAACTTGTATAAACGCTGAAGCCAATATTAATATCTTCAACAGTCATGATACTGAACCCTCAGAGCCCTTCTAAAACCTTCCAAAACCCTGTAAAACAAGTGTTTGGGCTTGGGGCTTGGGGTCTAGGGTTTATGGCCCCTACACCCTAAAGCATTGTAAAACACTATATTCAGGTCGGTTGTTTTTTGCTTTCTCGACCGTTGAAGTTGTCGTTTGAGGCTTTGGCGAGCTGTAGCAGGTTGTGATATGTACGGGCCTGAATAATTTGAAAAGGGTTTCCGTTTAACGGCTTCCTCTTCAAGGGATCTATAACGGCTTCTATCAGGGTTAATTGCTAATCAATAAGGATTTAGGCCGCGGGGCCTTAGCACTTTTAGAATAGGGCTTTGGGGGTGCATCATACTATGACCATAGTAAGAAGCACTAGCGATTAATGTCAATGTTGGGTCTGGGGGGGGGGTGCCTTAAAGGCTGGAAAGGGTTCTATGAAGGTTCTGTCTAGAATGGCTTCTACCATGGCTTAAACCTAAACTGGCCCTAAACCGACACCCCAAACTCCCGAAAACCTCTCTCTTTGCGGCTCTGAGTTGGGTCTGGGCCTTCAAACCCCTTCGAGAAGACAACGGAGAACGGAGCAGGCCAATAACTGACCCTGCAATCACTGTGATAGGGCCTCCGATCGTCACAGCCCCAAGAGAGACTTACGCAGTTTACCGCTTTGTCAGTGGCACTTTGGGCCTACCCGAAGGCCCCAAAGTAGTTCCTTTTGGGGGTTCGTATACCTTATAACCCCAAGTAGCCTACCTTTTTCAGGACTTATATAAAGAAATCATATTAGGGAGCGCTAAAAAAGCTAGGTTCCTTAGATTCCAGGTAGAGAGTCCTATAAGTCTATAAGGTAACTCCAGAAAGGAACTACTATGGGGCCTCTGGGTAGGCCCCGCACCCTAGAGCCGACACCATGGAGATGCATTAGAAGCTGCCCCCACCCTGTAATAGTGACTATAAGGATTACTATTATAATCCCATTATAATCCTACTATAATCCTATTACAGTTCTATTATAATCCTATTTGAATCCTACTGTAATCCTATTTTTTGTCCTATTATAATCCTACTATACCACAATGACAGGGTGGGGGCCCCTTCTAAGAGATGTATCTTATCCGGGGGGACTCAGGGACTTTCTTGGCTCCTCGGCTGTGCTGCCTCGGATGCTGCCTTTACATACAAGACTGCTCTGCTTTCCAGCAGGATTTTAGCAGCATGACTCTGGTGGTTGAGGGTTTAGGGTAAAGGGTTTAGGGTTTAGGAGGCTTTCGGGCACAGTGTAATTTGCAAATTCACAAGGACTAGGAAGGTTTTCTAACAAATTCATCTTCAACATTTGAACCAGAAACCCTTAAACCCATTTTGGGCTTCATGAATGGGAACTTGAATCAAGAAACCTGGGTTCTACTCCCAAAATAACACACTCTACATCAAGAACCCATGGGTCCCAGCGCTTTGGGGATGTTTTCGTTCTGCAGGTTTGGGGTTTGCGCTGGCTGCCGTACTTAAAGGCTCATGGGACTTAGTAAGTAAGGTTATAAGTAGGATATAATTAGGATAACCCCAATTATAACCTACTTACTAAGTCCCAGGATCCTCTAAGTATGCAGGTTCTCAAGGACCCCGTCTTGCCTATGCTTCAATTTCCAGAGGGAGAGCCTAATGCTAACAAACAACAGGTGTGCCTAGCTACTCAGGTTCCTATAGCCCTCATAGTAACCCTGTTTGCTATTTGTAGCCCTTACAGGAAAGGTTATCGTAAGCCTTGTAGTAACGTAGAGCAACCCTTGCAGTATCTCGGTATTTAATGGACCCTTAGAGTAACTAGCCCTTACAGACTGTAGTTGTTCGGGGTTTTGGGGGCGCAGATCGGCATGAGGTCCCATAGGCATTACAAGGGCGACGACCGTCCTTCCGGGCGTGCTACTTGAAGCACGCCGCGAAGGTCAAGAAGGTGGGCCACCGAGGCACTCCAGGTACGAAGTGCTGTGACGATTTTCTCTGTTTCATACCAAAAAAACCGTGTAATTACAAAAGCGTGTAGAACCCTTCTCGCAGCTTTCCCTGAACCTGAACATACATCCCGACACCGTCCCTGCAGCTCCTAGGCAAGCCATGCACAAGCTTCTCCAAGTCGCGCGCGCGACGGTCGCGATGCAAGAACGGCAAGCTTGTGGTTGTCCTGGTATCTTCTGTGCTCCCCAAACGGTAACCCCCCTAAACCCTAAACCCCTAAAGCCCAAACCCTGCAGGCCCAATGTCCTAAACTCAGACCCAAACCCTAACAGTAGTAGCCCCTAAATCTTGACCACCACAAGAACTGCGCTCTTTCCAGTCAAAAGCTTGCCAGTTTCGGCTCTCATGAGGAGATTTTCTCTTCCCAAGGACATATGCGTTTAGGGTTGAAGGTTTAATGTAGGAACCTGATTAAGATTCCTTGGGCCTTAATAAGGGTTCCTTGTATGAATCCTACTAATTTGGGGTAAGAGGCCCAGGATGTCTTAGTCTTAATCAGGTTCCTACATTAGGGTTAGGGTTTAGAGGCTAAGTTTTGCGACCTCCATGATGAGAACAGGGTGCGCTCAAGGCTTTATAGGGTTCTTTGACGGGTTTTATGGGGTTTAGCATCGGAGCCGACACACTACACCCTAAACCCTGACACAGAACGGCAGGCTTGATGTTCATGATTAGAGCAGGCTGTGTATATTGTTTTATAGGTCTTATATAGGGCTTAGTATACGCGCCTTAGAAGAAAGCTTTGGGACAATAGCAGAACATAAGCATTTTCGTATAGGGAGTATAAGGGATTACTAGTTACTAGTACAAAATATTCAAGCTTCCATAACGCAAAGGAACCCTTCAAAAGAACCCTCGCAAAAGATTCCGTCTGAAAAGAGCCCTAATGACCTAATGAACAAAGCCATAGAAAACGAGTAGTTCTCTGAATTAGGCGGTCCTTTTCTACACGTCCCCAACATCCCACGGTACCCTTATCTAGGCTGTTCAGTAACTCACTGGGAAAAAGTATATACTTTTTTAGGCTTCTTATTTGATAATAGGAACCCAGAAATCTGAAAGCAAAAAAGTGTACCACTGAACAGCCTGGTTATAAGCAGGAACCTAAGACTTTAAGAGGGATTCGGATTTTCGAGAACTAACCCTTAAAGTACCCTTACAGAAACCCTAAAAACCTCTACAGATCCGTTTAAGGACCTCCCCAAAGGGACCCTAATTTAGAAACCTACCCAAAGAGTCGCCTCCTGCGAGACAAAAGCAGGAAAGCCGCAGCGAGGGAGGAGGGGGCTTAAGGCTTAGGAGTCGGGCGTCGTGGTTTGGGGTTGACCTAAACCCCCACTACCCTTTATTATGGTCCCTAATTACCTCTGAATGAGAAATATTAGAGCCCTCTAAAGGCTACTTGGGGGGTGCTGGGAGGGTTTAGGGTTCAGGGTTCTGGGGTATTTCGGGGCTTACGGCGTAGGAGTTTCGGAGTTTGGGTTTGGGATTTAGGGGCTCCGGGGAGTGTGGGAGCTGAAGCTTCGGGACTTTAGGGCCTAGGGTTGTGGGGCTTAGGTGTTTTTAGCTTTTTTGTAGCTATTTTCCGACTGGTTTAGGGGTTTAGGGTTTATAAGGCCTGCAGAGTAGACGAGCAAGAGTAACTCAGGAATAACAAGGGAACCTAAACCCGAAAAAAAGGGAATAAGGGCTTACTTCATGTCCTAGGTGGTTGGGTCGAGGGTGAGGTTGTGCTGCCTTCGCATCGCGACCACATGAGACAGGGGCAGGTTTATGCAGGCCTCTGGCGCAAAGGGGCGTACGACAGGAGCCTCAATAATTACCTATACCTTATTACAAGAACACTGCAATACAATTACCCCCAAAACCCTATTCTAATTATTAAGGCCCCTATACTAGTCCGGGAATGGGCTGGCCCGCGCCGAGAGGCTGCATGTAGAGACCTTCCGGTTTGGGAAGGACGCGTGCAGAGCTTTCCACAAGAAGTAAACATCTGCCGACCAGGCTGCTCAGCGTAAGGTTGTGGCTTTAGGGTTTCGGGGGGGCTCTTCTAGACCTAAGAGTAGCCTCTGAATGGAAAGGGTGCCCTTTTTGGCTTAAAGGGGATTATAAGGGAACCTAAACCCTAAAAAGGGAATAAGGGCCTACTCTGGGTCCTAGTCTTGCAAATATCCGATAGATCCGATACGGTTCGGAAAAAATTCTGAGCAATCGAGGATGGCAGTCGAACGGTCATGCTCTGTGCTTCATTGGTACCGTGGACCCTGGTATCACGGCCTCTCAGACACGATGACGCAGATCCCACGATGATGCATCATGATCCACGTGCAGCCCGCATCCAAGCATGAGCGAAGATTGAAAGGTGGCCCACTTAGAGGCTCATGGGACTTAGCAAGTAACATTATAAGTTATAAGTACCTTTATTGGTGTTAGAACTAGTTCTAACTATGGTTACCCTATTCACAACCCTACTTACCCTCCTTAATTGAAGTTAGAACTACTTATGACATTTAGTTACTTTATCCATAACCCTACTTACTAAGTTTTGCTGGGCCTCCAAGCCTGGGTCTTGGGCTTGGCGTGGCTGGTCAGACAGCGACCCGACTTGTTAGAAATTGAGCTGACCTTGGGGCCTTCATAATTAGAACGGGGCTTTAGGGCCCCCCCAAAATCGTGTAATTAGGTAATTATTCAAGCCCCTATATTACGCACGCTGAGGCCATGCCATGTTGGGATGTAGGGCTGCGCGCGTTTCCATGAGCGTTCCTAACTTCCTAGGCGCGCGCCAAGAGAGTTGCTCGAGGCGGAGCCACCTGCCGGCCACCAGGAGTTACTCCAAAACAAGAACGGCAAAATCCGCAGCATGCCAGAAAGGCGTTCACAATCAGACCGGCACTGCGAGCCGATAGTGATGATAGACATGGATAAGACCTGGCAATACCAAAAATAAAAATGTAAAGTGATACTCCGACAGGTAGTAGCAGCCTCTCCATAGATCTGTTTAGGGATCTTTTCATTTTGCGGAATCCTTCAAGGGATCCCGTAAGGGGCTTCCTGCAAAGTACCCGGTACCCTTCAGTTGCACGAAATTAACGGTTCTACTTGTCACATCCTCTCGGGGGTCGGGGGCCCTACTATCAGCTACTATCCTAAAGCATAAACCCCGTGTGCTTACAATCCAAGCGTCGGTGCATGCTTCTCTTTTTGTGAGTGGGGGGGGGGGCGCGGGGGTTCAGGATATGGGTTTAGGGTTTCTTGATCTACTCGCAAGGTGCGGCTTTCTCCCGGTGGAGCTGCAGTTGTGCTTTGAGCAAATCAAATGGAAGAGGGTGAGACCAAGAACCCATCACCACGTCCGCAACCTGACAGCTCGTTCGCTTGTCAGCGGAAAAGTGGGGGGGGGGGGGGCGAAGCGTCGAACAGGTCCGGGATTCTCAAAGAAATCAGGTTCAAGGATTCACTGGAAAAGTAGCAAGGGAAGCCAAAGAATCTGTATCACGAACACCGGCTTGAAGTGTCTTGCCAAGTCAGCTTCCAAGAAAAGGCCTTCTCGGGAAGTTCACAAGACTGCGGGATCAGGAAACAAAGTGTTCTCGGAAGTGCACTGGGTTTGAAGGCACACTCCAAGTGTAAAGCGTGCATTGGGACTAGCGCGCCCCGACTTAGTTGCTGAGTTCTAAGCCCAAAAAGTGCACACTTTCAGTTACTATAGTGGGTAATATTCTCCCAAAAAGTGTAAAGTGTATCCACTCAGCTACTAAGCCGATAGGTACCCAGTGGGGAACACTGCGCCACCCTCGTGTGATCGATTTCGCAGCCGAGGGGTTTAGGGTCCACGGCCCAGGGTTTGCAGGTATGAAGAGTTGTACATGCTTCGTACTGCAGAGGTCTGAATGCTCAGCGCTCATATGGGTAGTTCTCGAAATTAGGGTCCCTGTTATTCTATTTTCGGGACCTTTTTATCAGGGTAACGCATTATTTGAGAGACCTAAACAGGATCCTCCTTTGGAGAACTACCCCTATGGGAGTTTCCGACAATAGGGGACCCTAATATGGTTCCCGAAATAGTAGGATCATCATTATAAGGACCCCCAAATAAGGGACCCCCGGCACCCCGAATTTTCGGAAACTCCCATACTTAGAGCATCATGGGACTTAGTAAGTACGGTTATAAGTAGGTTATAATTAGGATAACCCCATTTGGGGGACTTGTAACCCTAATTATAACCTACTTACTAAGTCCCATGACCCTCGAAGTATTTCCCACCGTAACAGTTAACACCCTTCGACCCGATTTGCTCTTATCACGGTTTCGTGGTCAGGAGTCCAGTGACACCAAAATCTGTTGTGTACAATCAAGCAATATACCTCACATCAAACCCAGACTCAAGATACCCCCAAATAAATTAAGGGATCTTCTGATAATGTTTAGGCTGTAGGGTTCAATATATACTATTATATCAATATATATTAGTATACACGATTAAAGGGGCTTTGGAACGTGATTCACGGTGCCCCCATTGGTGTAAAAGGGGCCGTGGGGGAGTCGCCAGTCCTTCCTTTCAAAATGCCTTGTAATCCCTAAACCGAGCCCAAATCCTAAACCCTACTCCCAAAACCCTAATCCCAAAGCCCGAAACCCGAATCCCAAAACCCGCGCTGCATTTCCTTTCCAACCCTTCAGGAACCCTGTTTTTGTTCGCTCTGCCTCGACCCCAAAGCCGTGGATCACTGGACGAGGGCGGAGCCAAACATCAGCAGCCTTTGTTGAGGTTCCGGGCTTTTTCGGCGGTTTAAGGGTTCAGAGCTTCAGGGTTTAGGGTTTAAGGGGTGCAGGGGTTTAGGGTTTAGGGCTTAGGGTTCAGGGTTGATGGTTTAGAATTTTGGTATATTTTTGGAATTAGGGTTGAGGGTTGTGGGGATAATAAACTTTGCGCCGAAATTGTGTTCAAGTTTCACAAGCCCTCAGTAATTGGATCCTTACTCTTAGGACCGCCAAATGGGGACCCGATATGTCTCTTGAGGGCATCGTAAGAATTCGTCTGAAGCTCTGCGGCGGAACATACTATGCTATAACTAAATGTTAGGCAAGAAAATTGCTTTTAAAACGGCGATGATGTGCATGACTGCTTTCCGACGCCCTTTACAGCGGCTTTGCGAGGTGTTCAAGGAATCTAAACACCAAGCCCGAAAAACACGTTGCGTTTAAAGCCGACATACTTCAGCTCTGCTAGGTGGGGCTTTTAAAGCCTTTGAAAAATATTAGTAAATAAGATCCTCTTAAGCCCAATAAGGGAAAATCTAAAATGTCCCAAAGCCCTACCTAGTCTGGGATTTCAGCTCCGGGCAAAGCTTTTCGGACCTGGGGAGTTGGGTTTCTTAGGCCTTTCGGGGCGTAAGCTTCCCAGAGAGCCCAATAGTCCTTAATTAAGGAATATAGCTTGACTCATAACGTGAAACCCCTTATAATTTACGGTATATTGCTTAATTACATTGGGCTCTCTGGGTTTAGGATCCATTGTCGTCTATTGGGGTTTAGGTCTTAATTCGGGCTCAGGACTTTAGGGCCAGGGTTTGGGGGTTTCGGGATCACTGGCCTGGTAACATCCCGCTTGGTTTGGCTTTCATTTGCCGCAAAGATCCGGCTTTTCGAAATCTTTGGCAGGTCAAACTTGCGCAGATTTACTAGGATACCCAGTAACCTAAGAATAAAAAGGCCTCTCTTTTTGGTATTGGGTAACTTTATAAGGAACCTAGGACTACAAAAAGGGAATAAGGGTACTACTGGGCATCCTAGTAAAGCTTCCATCGATTTACTTCCCCTTAAGCGTTTCTGTCGGGCATTGCTCCTCACTCCTGGATATCTGCTATCTGTTGCTTAGTAGCGAATGGGGGAATGGATCCCTATAACTAGGCTGTTCAATAACCCATTGGGAAAAAGTATATACTGTTTTAGGCTTCTTATTTTCTAACTGGAACCCAGAAATCGGAAAGTAAAACAGTGTACCACTGAACAGCCTGGGTAATAGTCCCCATAGAATCCCCAAGAAATAGTCTCCATAATCCATTCCCCATTCCCTACTATTAAGAACCAGACAGTAAAGGATCCCTTTATAGGATCCGTTAAAGGACCCCACTACAAAGGAACACTAAGGCCATTGCCCCATGCCCTACCAGAACCAGACAGTCCGGTTGCAGTAAAGCGTCGCATCCTTGGCCACCCACCGTGGCGGGCAACGCCGCGGCTTCAAGCCCTCATTGGAGACGATGGTCCAATCCTGAAAGCTAATTACTAAGGGAGTTTAGGAGTTGCTCAGGGCTTAGGGCTTAAGGTTGTTTTAGCATGTTAAACCATCTTGCAGAGTTTAGGGTTTAGGGCTTGCTGATTACTTCTTGGATCATGCGACTTCGTATATAACTAGGGTTATAAATTAGGTAGGTATGCTTCTAAATAATCGTAACTCCAACAAAGGTACTTAAAACCTTACTTGCCGCCATGGTCCTCCAAGTAGGGATTAGGGCTCAGGATTGCAACTACAGCATTCCCTTGAGAGTTAGAATAAAGGCTCCCCAAGATAGCTGCAGTATCATAGGATGTGGGAGTTTCCGAGAACAGGGGACCCTAACTTGGTACCCTAAATGGGATCCTTATTAATTAGAAGGACCCCACAATAACGTACCCCTAATTTCCGGAACTCCCATATAACCTAGTTATGGCCCAATCCTGAATACTACAGGGGCCTTAATCAGCAAAAGAGCGTAGAATGCAAGGAGTATGGAATCCAATCTGAGTGAGGCTACCCAGACATCGAGCCTAGTGTAGGGCCTAAGCAATCAGAAAAGGGCTTTGGGGATCATGGGACAGTATATAGGGGAAAAGCAGTAGCAGTCATTCAGGCTCCGCTCCCTCCAGATACATATATGTTTTTTTTTACAGGTAGATGCATGCATACATAAATACATACCTGCATGCATACATACTTACTCATGGCGGCTCTTCTATTCATCTTCCTCTGGGGAGTTCAGCACCACAGAGACGTCACGACTGGCGCCACAAAGCTGAAAGGTGCACGCAGTGCTTCGTTTCTTCCCCGCACCCACGTGCGGCTTGCTGTCGACAGACCATACTTGGAGGATCATGGGACTTAGTAAGTAAGGTTATGTTTAGGATAACCCCACTTAGGGGACTTATGATCCTAATTATAACCTACTTACTAAGTCCCATGATCCTCTAAGTGTAATCTCTGTAACAACAGATCCCTAAACCCTTCCTTCCGCGTCGGTCGCACCGATCGACACGCAGGCTCTTTGAAATATGACCATCGGAATATTTGAAGATGAGAATATTTAAAGATGACATAATCCCGATCCGAAGTCGACTACCATATGGCCCAGAGGCCTATTCCAACTATGCAAGCCCGATACCAGAGCATCAGTTCAGGGCTTGCTTCATGGAAGTGCCAAAGCTACTCCTCGGATCGTAAACCCTGAGACACCAAAACCTTAAAACCGCAAGCCCTACTCGTAGCCGAAAAGACCTAAAGTTTCTACGGCTCCTTATCATTATGGCTTCTATTGTTAGTTGTTTGAAAAGGTAGGCCTTTTCGGCTTCAGGTAGAGAATAGTATAAAGGCATGATCAACTAGTCCTTGGATCCTCTTATCTTGAAGCCCCTATAGAACTAGAGTAACCCTAAACCCTAAACCCCTAAACCCCTACAGAGCAGAATCTATCCCAGAATCCTGATCTGATTGTTGAGGCCCCTACATGAAACCCCAAAGCCCCTAATGCAGGAACCTGGTTAAGAAACCTTGTGCCTCTAGACCTAAGAGTAACCTCTGAATGGAAAGGGTGCCCTTTTTTGGCTTAAAGGGGATTATAAGGGAACCTAAACCCTAAAAAGGGAATAAGGGCCTACTCTGGGTCCTAGGCCTTTATTAGGGGCCAGGGTTTCTTAATCAGGTTCCTACACTAAACCAGAAAATGAGGCGAGAGCATTCTCATTGTCATGGTCGTGTTCATGCTCGTTCTCCATCTCAAGAGAGTCGGTGGAGTCCTGGCGTTGGGAAGCGTCGGGCTACTTTGGAGGACCATGGGCCTTATATAGTAAGTAAGGTTCTAGGTCCCTGAACTGGAGTTATAAGTGCCTGTGGCTCAAAACTATAGCTGGACTTTGAAGTAACCAGGGAGAAGACAGTATAGACTTTTGTTTCATAATGGTTCCTTTAAGGAACAGGTACCCAAAAAAAGTATTCAAGCATGGTACTCCAAACCCAGGATAGTTACCTGATTTATACCCCTAGTTACTAAATCCCATGATCCTTCAAGAAGCAAGGGTTTTGGTTCGGGCTTGAGGGCTTAAGGTTGAGGGTACCGGGAACTTGGCATGAAAGTTTTTGCGTCTTTAGGGCTTTCGCGGTTTGTGTTCAGGCCATGGTTTTGTGGTTTGGGGGTTCATGTGTCTTGTCTTTTTGCGCGGTATTCCTGCTATCCCACCGACCTCCGTGTTTCCGAGCATCAAAAACAACGAAACCCCTACTTCTGTTGCTCTCCTCCACGAGCTTTATCATGTGACGACTCTCAGGAACCTATTATAATAAGGGTACCCGTTTTCCTACTCTTCGGTTTTAATAAGGGAACCCAAACAAGAAGAGGGCACAAGGGTACTGCCCAGGAACCTGAACGAAGGGCCCGAAGGATCTCAACCCTGAACCCTCAAACCTCCAACACCTAGGGACATCAGACCATTAACTCCTCCAAAACCCTCTAGAACCCTGCACCTGGCTGGGGAACCTTACCTAAACTCCCAACGGTAGGTAAACAATTGTCCCACATCGGTTATTCTACATAAACCCTAAACCCCACATACCAAACCCTAAACCCTGAACTCCTTTACAGTGACGCTTTTCTGGTGCCCCCCCTCCGTTAACCCTAAACCCTAAACCCTAAACCCCCCTCCCCTTCTCTTAGCGGCCTCTAGCACACACCGGAGGCCAAGCACCCCACAGTTCTGTAGTCGCTCCACCTTGAAAAAGGCCACGGTTTAGGGTTTAAGGGTTAAGGGTTTAGGGTTTAGGTTTTAGGTTTTAGGGTTTAGGGTTTAGGGTTTAGGGGTTTAAGGGTTTAAGGGTTAAGGGTTTAGGGTTTAGGTTTTAGGGTTTAAGGGTTTAAAGGTTAAAGGGTTAAAGGGTTCAGGGGTCTAGGCTAGGGGGTTTGAGGATTTAGGGGTTTAGGGCTCTTGGTCTAGGGTTGAGGTGTTCAGGGATTTAGGTGGTCAGGGGGTTTAGAGGTTTAGTGGTTTAGGGGTTAGGTGGGGTTTAGGGGTGTAGGGTTTAGAGGTGTGGTTTAGGTTTTTTTGGTGTGTACGAGGGCCCTTGGGTGTTAATATACTAGGATGCCAAGTAACCTAGGAATGAAAAGGGCTCCCTTTATGGTATTGGGTAACTTTATAAGGAACCTCGGACTACAAAAAGGAAATAAGGGTACCACTGGGCATCCTAGTATTATATATCCATTTATAGGGGTCTACAAGGGTACCTTCCATGGACCTGAGGCTCCGGCGAGTAGGGGTCAGAAGTTTCTTTAAAGAATGTTATAAGAACTACTATGCGGGCTTAGGGTGTCTAAAAGGGGTCTTATAAGGACTACTATACGGGCTTCGGGTGTCTTTAAGGGGTAATATAAGAACTACTATGCGGGCTTAGGGTGTCTTTAAGGGGTATTGCAAGGACCACTATACGGGCTTAGGGTGTCTGTGAGGGATATTATAAGGACTACTATATGGGCTTAGGGTTTAGGCTTTTTTGGTGGCTTTGGCGCTTGAGGGTGTTGGGGCTCGGTTTAGGATTCTCAAGATGAGGGATCTCAGGCTTCAGGGGATTTGGGGTTTCGAAGGGTCGGAGGTTTCCGGATTTAGGTAGTAAGCCATGTAACGGGTTAGGGAGGGGCCTCCGGGGGAGGTAGGTTATAGTACCCTAAGGTATTTTCTACACGCCAGTCAACTACTATTTAGGTAACTCCTATACCCTAAACCCTAGACCCAAAACCTTAACCCTAAACTATACTGAACTTAGAACCCTAGCAAAAATTACAGTTTTAGCTGTTTCATAGGGATTATAATAACCAAAAATTAAAAGACATTTCTAAGTACCCCTAAGTAAACCCTAAACTGGCGTCCGAAGGCCCCTCTGGTTTTGGTATAACGGATCGCAGCACCGTTCCGGAGGGGCGGGGGGTTCGAGCCACTAGCCTGAGCCTCCCAGAGGGACGGCTTTTGAAGGGTTCGTTCAGGGCTAGTGCAATAAAGATCGGGGGGAGGGGGGTTCTTGATGATTAGAATACGGTTTTGGTGGATGAAAATCATCGTATATGGATGTTCAAACTGTGCTCAAACTTCCAAAAGTCGAAGTCCCTTCCTTGGGGCTTGCTAGGTTTAGGGTTCGGGGCCCTCGCCGGCTTTGATCTTCGAAGCTTCCCGCGCAGACCAGGAAGCCTCAAAAACCTAACAGAGAATGCTCCGACCCTCAACCCTAATAGCCTAAACCTCAAGGTTAAAGGTTACCTACTCTACGACTGCTAGACCTAAGAGTAACCTCTGAACGGAAAGGGTGCCCTTTTTGGCTTAAAGGGGATTATAAGGGAACCTAAACCCTAAAATGGAAATAAGGGCCTACTCTGGGTCCTAGACTAGGTTAGGCTTTAGTGAGGCAATTTGGGGGTTTCGGGGTTCAGGGGCTTACGAGGGGTTTAGGGTTCTACCTCAGCCCAGAGAACCCAATATCATTAAGGAATATGCCTTAAATCATATTAGGGATCCCTATGATGATTTACAGTCTATCCCTTAATTAAGGAATATATACCTTAAATCCTATTAAGGATCCCTAATATGATTTTAGGTATATTCCTTAATTCAGGGATAATTGGGTTCTCTGGGAAGCCCTTAAACCCTAAACCTTAAAGGAACCCTTTAAAAGAAAGCCCTATTCTTATTATTAAGGAGGTCACCGCATCGCCTTGAGCCTCTGCAAATCCTCGCAGCCGCTCTCCAGCAGCTGCCTGAGGGGGCTTTGGGCCGGGGGAGTTTGAACCCTTTGGGTTCGAGGTCGAGGGTTTAAGGTTTAAGGTATGGGGTTTAGGGTTTAGGGATTAAGGTTTGGGGTATCTTCTGCATATCTTCTACTCTTTTTGTGCATAAACTTATCTCTGCGGCCGTTGTAGGAGCTTACATAATTGCTCATTCTTCCGCACGGCCCCTTGATGTGACTAAACAAGAGCTAGACTGTACCGCAAAACCCTCTTCCAGCTGCTAACCTCAACTCCTTGAAACCCGAAACCCCAGACCCAACAAGGTTCAAGGTTACCTACACTACCACCCGAAACCCATTTAAACCCTAAACCCCAGCCCTAAACCCTAGACCCCAAACAAGGGTTGAAGGTCACCTACTTTACTACCCCAGACCCCTTTAGACCCCAAACCTAAGACCCTAAAGCCTGCACTTTAACTCAAAGGCTCATGGGACTTAGTAAGTAAGGCTACAAGTAAGTTGTAATTAGGTTAGATGAGTTATAACCCCAACTATAACCTACTTACTAAGTCCCATGATCCTCTAAGTAGGTCAAAGTCCTCGGCCCCTGGCCAGGAGTCTTGGTGAACCACCGGCGAGTCAGGGCAGTCGTACTCTTCCTGGCACGGAATCCAAAACCCTGGACACTGTCGGCGGCATCGGAATACATACGGTTGATGATATACATCCTGCATTACCTAAATGTCCCTAGACTATGGGAGTTATGGTATGTTGGTTATCATGGGTGATGCAGGATTTGTATCATCAACAGTAATGGTCTAGGCTTCAGGGTTGAGGACTTCAGCTTTGAGCTTAGCGTCAAGGTCATCGTCATCACGATCATCATCGACCTCGCTGTCTTCGTGAACAGTAGCTTTAGTAGGAATACGAACACTAACAGCGCAATCCTGAAGATCTAAGTTCCGTCAACCTTCCAAAGAATCGTGTGGACTGTCCTCAGTTCGGATGGCTCCATCAGGTGCTTTCCCCGGACCCACTTCGGGCTTCTAGGGTTTAGGCTTGGCACGAAGATTATGTCAAAGCCCCCGCACCTTGCAGAACCCAACGAGTGGGAGTGAGAGCTTGGGGTTCAGGTCAAGCATTCGATCCATCCTAGGAACTGAAGGTCATCCACCAAAGGACCTTACAGACAAGAAAAGGGCCTGAATAGTGGAACTCTAAGCCTAGGTTCCTGAGTAGCCCCATTATGATAAGGGTACCCTTTTGCCTACTATTTAGTTTTAACAAGGGAATTCAGAAGGAAAAAGGGCACAAGCTACTCACCCTAAACCCTAAACCCTAAATCCAAAACCCTAAACCCTAAATCCTAAACCCTAAACCCTAAATCCTGAATCCCAAACCCTAAACCCTAAAACCTAAACCCTAAGCCCTAAACCCTAAATCCCTAAACCCTAAACCCTAAATCAGGAACCTGGATTACAAGACCAAGGATTTCTGCTCGTCCTCGTCTTCGGAGGCCACCGTAGAAGGCGACGCTTCGTCGTCTGCGGAAAGAGGGGGCTTAGGGTTTAGGGTTTAGTGCTATTATGCGCTTTCTATGTCAAAAGACCCTATGTTCATCCGAGGGTTCGTAGGGTTTTTGGTCATAGGGGTTTAGGGCTTAGGGTTTAGGAGCTCAAGATTTGGGATTCAGGGCTTAAGGTTTAGGGGTGTAAGGTCTGGGGCATGGGGAAGTTTAGGGGCTCAGGGGTGATTACTTAAAGGCTCATGGGACTTAGTATAAGGTGCCTTAAAGGGATCTATAGGGTTCCTTAAAGGGGTCTATAGGGTTTAGGGAGTACTTAAAGGCTCACGGGATTTACTAAGTAAGGTTATAAGTAGGATATAGTGAGGATAACCCCACTTAGGGGCCTTATAGCCCTAGTTATACCCTACTTACTAAGTCCCATGATCCTCTAAGTAAGGGCTTAGTAAGTTGAGGCCTCTGGGTTCAACGTCTTTCAGGGGTTCGGCGAGCCGGGAAGGCACCAAAGGTTGTCACATGGCAGTGTCGTCGAAAAGAAACAGCTTAGCATCGGATTTCGGTTCTGACTTGACATACTCGTGGGCAATCAGACACACACGGAGTCCGGCGTTTCGTTGTGAAGAGGGCCGACTACATACTCATGCCCTCCTTTCTGCAAGGATACAAACATCGGCTGTGGACTAAAGTAAATCGGAGGTTCGAACCGCGAGCAAAGACTGACGACGAAAAGGAATCTACGAGGGTTACTACTTGGGTCGCCACAAGGAATCGATACGAGCTACTAGAGGGGTTTCTTTTACCGGGGTCTTCATCACACAGGTTGGCGGGCCTTGTTGTTGCCTCCTAAATCATTCGTACATCAGATCCTCTTGAGCCCAAATAAAACGCCTACCTGGTCATGAAGCCAGATCCGTCCTCAAAACAAACCCAACACAGGCGGGGCCGTCCTGGAGGAATCTCGAAGAGCTCCTCCGCGCGTCAGGTGGGGATGTCTTAAGTTTCGAGGTTTTGTGTGGGGGAGGGGGGGGGTCTTCCTTCATGGATTTGTTGAATAAGGTATTGCGGTGTGTAAGACTATAACGATACAGGGACCATGGGGATACTATTTCTGATCATTCCGACCCCCACATTGCCCTAGTTTGGAAAGGCCTCCTATGATAGAGATCCTGTTGTCTAGGGTCTAAAAGCTGTGCTGCAGTCATGTTGCACCTTGACGACATCAGCTGAACTTGAAACACTGTAAAGGACTTGAGGGGCCTTAACAACTAGAACCGGGTTTTCAAAAATTTGCTCACATGATTCGCACCAGTAAAACCCTAAACCCCTCAACCCAAAGCGCTCAACCCCAAACCAAATCCTCAGCCCTAAACCCTAAACCTAAAACCATAAAACTTGCAACCCACAGCCCTCAACCCGAAATCACATCCTCAACCCTAAACCCTAAACTCTAAACCCTAAACCCTATGTCCGAGAGCCGACTACTTCTCAGATCGCGGGCTGCTCTTGCCTCTAAGAGGTTTGTCACCCGGGCGAACCGATGGAGGATCGCCTGCAGCAGAGAAGAAGAAGAACAAGACGAAGAGAGAGAGAGAGAGAGAGAGAGAGAGAGATATATATATATATATATATATAATCGTTCTGATAACAAAACATGCACAACAAAAAATGATATATATATATATATATATATACGTGTGTGTGTGTGTGTTTGTGTGTGTTTACATATAGGTAGATACGCAACACAGGGAGGGCGAGAGAGAGAGAGAGAGAGAGAGAGATAGAGAGAAACCTTGAGACAGAGGTGGCGAGGGGCTCAAGGTCTTCGAGCTTGGGGCTTAGAGTTTAGAGAGAGAGAGAGAGAGAGAGAGAGAGAGAGAGAGAGAGAGAAGAGCACGATTCCGATCTCTGAATTCCTAAGTCCGAAACCCCAAACCCTACAAGCCCTGTAAGTATTAAGGTCAGTTGAAGGACCTTAAGCCCTAAACCCTACAAAGCCGTAAAGCCACTAAGCATGAGCCTATAAGCGCAAAATATTTGGAATCATACGAAGAAAAAAACTGGGTTTCTTTCATCAGGTTCCTATGGTAAGCCTTGCCCTAAACTGTTCGGAGTCATGAACAGAACCCTAATAAACACCCATCAGGATCCCATACAAAGCCTTGCCATGATCGGTTTGGAATAGGGTTTTTGGGTACATTATACTGTAACTCTAAGAAGGAAACCCCCGAAGAAACAGTGTTAGGGTTTTGGGATACATTTTACTATAACACTAATAACATTATATTTTAACTCTAACAAGGAAACCCCCAAAGAAATAGTGTTGGTAACTATTAAGGCCTCTATACTCCCAGAGAGCCCAATATCCCTTAATGAAGGAATATGCCTTAAATCATATTCGGGATCCGATTATAGTTTACGGTATAATCCTTAATTAAGGGGTTTGGGGATCTCTATACTAAGCCTTGCCTTGATCAGGTTGGAGTGCGTCACAAGGATGCAACTGTCAGTCATATCCTCGCGTTGGGTTCCGGGGGAGGCCCGCGGGAGGAGTGGGGCCGTTGCTAGGATACCCAGTAACCTAAGAATAAAAAGGCCTCTCTTTTTGGTATTGGGTAACTTTATAAGGAACCTAGGACTACAAAAAGGGAATAAGGGTACTACTGGGCATCCTAGGTTGGGTTTCCATTTCCGTCGCTTTAGGGTTTTGGGTTCTTGCGGGGGGGGCCTTGGGGTTTAGGGCTTAGGAAAGGTGCCGGGTGGGTTCCGGGAACTTCAACGAGAGTGACTCATCATGACATGCAACCCCTGCTTGTGAACCGTAGCAGTGGCAAGACTGATTGATGATAACGAGTGTCCATCGAAACCGGATTATGTACTACGAATCCCCATGATGGTGGTCATTACATTCCTAACAACAAGCCAGAACAGCCCCAAACCCTAAACCCTACACCGCCCCCCTGTCTCCTCTTGAAGCAGACGATCCCACAGAACGCACAGGCGCTCGTTGACCTGCACCTGTCCGGATCTGCCGGGCTCAGACACATCGCCGTGACCGTACCTTCCACTAACTCGGGGGCCCAAGGCTCCTCCTTACTTGTCATAATTATGCCCCCAAAGCCCTATTCTAAGAAGTCGCCATGGTAGTTTCTTTCTTGGCTTAGCCGCTGTACTTTAAGGTCCTATATGGGAAGGTATGTTTGGAAACTTTCGGGCTCCAGTTACCTAGATGTGGGGTTTCCGGGTTGTATATGGGAGTTTCCGAAAGTAGCGGTACCTTATTTTGGGGTCCTTATAGCGTATAATAAGGATCCTACTCTTTAGAACTTTGGGTACTACATTGGGGCCCCCTATTTTCCGGAAACTCCCATAGTACATGGTTAGTAACTTCCTATTCAGGCAACCCTAAACCCTAAACCCTAAACCCAGGCAACCCTAAACCCTAAACCCAGGCAACCCTAAACCCTAAATCCAAGCCCCAGGGTAGAGATGCCACACCTCCTGCGGATCTTTGGTCGACACACCCTACTCGAAACTCGAAGCTCCTAAGGTCTCATCCGCCTAAACCACCTAAATCCTCAACCACCAACCCCACAAACCCTGAACCCAAATCCCTACAGCCCTTAAACCCTAAACCTCTAAACCCTAAACTGGGTTGGCCTGTAAACACCCGAAAAAATATGTGTGTGTATATATATATATATATATATATAGGGTCCCTTATAAACCCAAACAAGGAAAATGAAAAATGTCCCAAAATCCAACCTAGTAAACCCTGAACCTCAGATCACCAAATCCCCAAGTCCTCTTAGAGGCTCATGGGACTTAGTAAGTAAGGTTATAAGTAGGTTATAGAAAGGATAACCCCACTTAGGGGACTTATAACCCTAGTTATAACCTACTTACTAAGTCCTATGTTCCTCTAAGTTCTGCTCACCTCGGACTCTGGCTCGTCGCTCCACCACCTGATATACGTCCCAAATGAATCGGGTTTAGGGCTTTTGGGGTTTAGGGTTTAGGGGGTTTAAGGTTTTGGGGTTTAGGGTTTAGGGGTTTAGGGATTTAGGGCTTAAGGCTTTGGGGTTTTAGCGTTTTAGGGTTTAGGGGTTTAGGGCTGATATGCTTCCCTACAGAATTAGAAAAGGGCTTTTGGGTACAGGATTTTGGTTCGAATCTCTAGGGAACTAGAATGAGGTCTTCGGGTATAGTCAACCTATGTGTAAGGAGGAACCTTCACAAATATGACCCCTACCATACTTGGAGGGTCGGGAGACTTAGTAAGTAGGTAGTAAGTAGACTTATAAGTACCCTAAAAGGGACCCTAATTGGGGTTATGGTACTTATAAGTCCTTAAAATAACCAGTTACTAAGTCCCCCGACCCTCCTAGTAGGGGCCTTAATCATCGAAACAGGGCGCTGGGCTCCTTCATCGTTCATTTAGAGTAAGGAACCCTCAGGCATAACAGTATTGGGGCAAGTATGTGAGCTTCTATGTTAACCGCCAGCCTCTTAGCTTCCGGGGGTGTAAGTAAGTCTTAGGGCTTAGGCTCTGCACCTTACAAGAAACCCTTGAAGATCCCTTTAAAGGAACCTTCAAAGGAACCCTTGAACAAAGGATCCTTGTTAAAGGATCCCAGTAGGAGCCCGAAGCACCGCTGGAACCGATGCTCTGACTGGGTTCTCCTTACCTTTGGTTAGCAGGGAATGGAAGAATGGGGTACAAGTATACCTACTATTACTACCATTCCTCCATTCCCTACTAACCAAAGGTAAGTGTTGTAAAGTGGGGGCTTACAGTAAATGATATGGCTTCCTCATTATGGTAACTTAAACCTTAAACCCTGTACTCTCAAAGGAACCCTTATAGATCCCTTAAAGGAACCCCATATATAATACGGTAACTTAACGTACACTCCTTAACTTACATTACATTCCGTAACCCCTAAACCCTTAAAGGAGCCCTTAAAGGAACCCTAACTTATGGTACCTTAAAGTAAATTCCTCACCTAGACCTAAGAGTAACCTCTGAATGGAAAGGGTGCCCTTTTTGGCTTCAAGGGGACTATAAGGGAACCTAAACTCTAAAAAGGGAATAAGGGCCTACTCTGGGTCCTAGTTAAAGAAGAGGGCAAAAATCTAAATCTGTATTCTTTATTGGGTTTAAGTACCCATGAAAATGTAAAATGTTACCCAACCATGACAAAGTAAAGAAGAGCCCAGTCGAGCCGCTTCTCCGCGCAGTCCGTGGCATCGACTCGCTCCTCCGGGAGCCTCGGAGGACTGGGGCCCATTTTTGAGGGTTTAATTGGGGGGGTTAGGGTATAGGTTCTTTTCCTAACAAAAAGAACCTATGGGTATAGGTTGTAAGGGCTAGGGTTTATAGGGTTCAGGGTATAGGGGTTAGGGTTTTAAGGCCTTAGTTCGGATTCTGGGCCCTTTTTTGAAGGTTTAGAGGGCTTATAGGGCTTATCGGGGTTAGAGTTGTGGGGTTTAGGGTTCGGAATCGAGCTTTGCGGTATATCATACTGTAAGTGTAGAAGAGTTTAGGGTTTGGGGGTTTAGCGGTTAGGGTGCGGGGGTTAGGGTTTTAGGGTTTAGGTTTAGGGTTTAAGGTTTGTTCATAATATAGGGGCCTTAATAATTAGAATAGGGCGTTGGGGCATTTTTTACGATAATTATGGAGGGGTCTAGGGCACAAGGTATAGGGTTTAGGGTTTAAGGCTTAGGGTTCGTTTATGATAGCTTTAGACAGGCTCCTGTATGGATGCTTTTAACGAGATCTATATAAGGGTTCCTTCGAGGTTCCTGTAAGGGTTTGGGGTTTGAGGATTAGGATTAGGTTTCTTGGGGTTAAGGGTTTGGGCGCACGAGGTTTCAGGGAGCGGCTGTGTTCAAACCTATCCTGGGCTCTTCTTTGAAGCCCCTTGAACATTGCAATTGCCGCTCCTTCTTGGGAATATGCTATGCGAAAATTAACTTTCCCCCTAAACCCTAAACCCTAAACCCTAAACCGTTTCAGGGTTGAACAATCATTTTCAAGAGCGGCCCAGGGTAGATCTGCACTTGCAGCTTAAGAACCCCGACGCATTCAATGGTTGTCGGGTTCTGAACGGCACCTCAGATTCTCCAAGCGAACCCAGAGAGCCCAATACCCCTTAATTAAGGAATATAGCTTAAATCATAATATGAGGCCCCTTATAATTTGAGGTATATTGCTTAATTAAGGGGTATTGGGCTCTCTGGGAACCAATGACAGGGTTTGTGTTGCCGCCCCTCGGCTGTAATCAGCAGAATCCTCAAACCCAGAAGCCCCAAACCCCAAAAGCCCTACACGCTAAAGCCCTAAACTCCTTGTAGAACCACTTAAAGGAGAAAGGAGCCCGCACGGGAAACTCCAGAAGCCCTAATTGCAGAACCCGATGGTTGATCCCTTCTAGAACCCCTTTTTTAAATTTTTGAACCCTTTAATTAACGGAACCCAGAGTCTCAACGACTGAGGCGTCTGCACGTCGCTTTCTCTGACGGAAGACAGCGCTTTGGACATGTGAACTGCGCGGTTCACGAGGTTGTGACCTCAGTTAGGGGTTTGGGGGTTTTAGGGTTTGGGGTTTAGGGTTTGAGAGTTTAGAGTCTGGGGTTTCAGGGTTTCGGGTTTAGGGAGGGCAGCGTCTGGAGTTTTTGGAGCTACAGCTGCTTTACGAGGACCCCCGGGAAAATTAGACAAATATGCATATACATGTGTGTGTGTATTCTGCGTTTTGGTGGCTTACCGTGAGAAGTTGCTGAGTGTTGAGGCAAGCCCAGCTGAGGCAAAGCCGAGTTGCCAATCTCGGTCCCAACGCAATCGCGCTGTAGTACAAAATTGAAGTGCTCTCTCGCCTCCCAAGGCTTTTGATTTGCTTTGAAAGCCTGATTTTGCTCACCTATAAACCCCTAAGGTAGGTAACATAATGGCCCAGAACCCATCAAAGTCGATTATTCTACATACGTTCGGGGTCAAGGTAAGGATTTAGGGTTTCGCAAAGATGTAGCGCATTTTTCGTTAAGGGTTTAACGTTTGACCGCACGGCCACTCGGACCAAGCAAACCCCTGACGAAGCTTTGGCCATCGGAATGGCAAGAATGGCCGGCAGCAACCATTCTGGCATGATGTAGGGGCTTGGGTAATTACCGCCCCTATCACCCTTAACACAGCATCTTTTATTCAAGATCCCGCTTGCTCGTCATAGTCCAGGAATCTTCCGGAAATAAAGGGCTTCGGAATCTCCCCTAAATCACAGGGACCCTTGTGGGGGTAGGGGCGAGTGGGGTAGGGGGGCCTTAATACCTGCAATAAAAACTTAATCAGGCATATTTACTTGAAGTATAGTCCCCTACCCGCCTCCCCCCCTTCCTCCCTAAGGGTCCCTATGACTAATCCTGAATCCCTGCAGACTCAGACCCCCCCCCAAAAAATAACCTAAAATCTCCACTTGGGGTTGACGGCTTTCAGGGTTCAGGGTATAGCCTTATGGAGCCCTTGAAAGGAACCCCCCTATATGTACCCTTCTTGCAACCATTTAAGGGAACCCCAAGGTATCCTCACGTTTCGGAAACTCCCAATTTTACGCCTTGCCCGGGCCCGGGTTCAGGAGTTACCGGCTTGAGGGTTTCGCGCTAATTTTAACAGCTGGGCTTTGGAGGCTCGGGGTTTGGGGGTCTCAGCATAATGCCAGCAAAACACTCGGATGCTGCCTCCTTCATGCGCTTGAATAGGGTTTTGGGCTCCTTAGTAACATTACTGTAATGATATATAATCAGGATTCCGCAGGGATAGTACTGGTAATCATTTCGGCTTCTCTACTACGCCGCCTCCTTCATGAGTATTAGTAGAAAAGGGAACCCTGAGGCGTAGTAGTATAATTCGGCTTCGATGTTACGCCGCCTCCTACATGAACCCTCAGGGATAGTATATACCTACAAGTCGAACTTCTTTTGCCCTTATGTTTTCATTTATCTGGATTCTTTTATCTACCTTACAGTTGCATCGGCTTCTCCATGTTAGGCCGCCTCCTTCATGAGTTTGATGGTGCCCCAGCCCTCTTGGTTGGGCAGCGCCAGGTGGGCCGTCTGCAGTGCCCGCAGCAGCGGTGAGCAATAGATCTGCCTTGGGATTTTTGAAGGTATTGTTGGTCAAGAAACGGAGCTCTTTCAAGCTTTTGGGGATTTAAGATGTTGGGCTTTGGGGGTTTGGGATTAGCGGTTTTTGGGGCTTGTCGGGTTTAGGGTGTGTAGGGTTTGGTGCCTATGTGGGTTAGACTCGTCTCTGTGGACCCTACAGGTCAGTGCTTTGGCATGTTGAACTCCTTTTTGTATCTGCCCCCAGTCTGAAGGATATGCAAGGCTTCCGGCTTAGGGTTGGAGGCTTCGGGCCTCCACTCTGAAGCCCCACCCCCTTTGTAACTCTCCGACAGATCCGAACCTTGGAGCTCTCTTCGGTGCATCTGCACGCTTTTGTGCGGGGAATGGGTTTGTTGAATCACCCACCCCATCATGCTCATCCCACCCATCAGCTCAGCAAGCCGTTCCTCGGCCTCCACTTCGAGCAGCTCCGTTCCGAGTATGCTCGAGTTTTCTGCGCTGATGATCCGTTGTGCCTGAAAGAACTGCTGAAGCGATTCGGCCCTCGAGGGACGCTTCGCCAAAGTTTTCATTCACTGAAGCTCCTCGCGAGGGAGAAGCGGCTACGTCATGCTCCGCCACATGAGCCGCTTCACACAAAGGCTGATGTACGTCCTCAGGCTTGCGTTCAGGGTGAGGGTTTCGGGAACTCTAAACACACACCCAAGAACGTAAGCCTAAATCTTAGACCGTAGTTTAGTCTATCTCAATTTCAGGTCTTAGAGTGAACTTTGGACCCTAAACCTTGAACCCCCAAGCAGCGCTGACCAAAGCCTTAATCAAAGCTCCCATTCCTCAGCCGGTTGCTGCCACTTTAAGATGGGAAGAAGATGGGAAGTCTACCCCCGTAACTACATAGCCCGAAACCCTATTCCACTTCTTAAGGCCCCAGTACTACTTCCCTCGACGCTATACCCTAAACATCAAAGGCAAACCCTAAACCCTACCGCGCAAACCCCAAACCCTACACACACACACACACACACACACACACACACACACACACACACACACACACACACACACACACACACACACACACACACACACACACACACACTACTACTACTACTGCTGATGGACAAAATCCTGCATTACTCCGTATAAGGAATATACCATAATTCCCATAGTTTAGGATGCTTAAGGTAATGCAGGATTTATATCCCGAATTAAACCCTAAACCCCCTATAGATCCCTGAAAGGAGCACTATGTCTCAGCCGGCTGCTGCTGCTGCGACAGAAAGCGCTCATAGAATCGCCGGATTCGATGGCGCTCAGCTTCGCCCCTGAGGGGGTCCCGCATCTCTAGTAGTCTACTTGGAAGGGCAGGGGACTTAGTAAGTAGGGTTATAAGTCCATTTAGGGTACTTATAACTCTACTATACTCTACTTATAACCTACGTACTAAGTCCCCTGCACTTCAAGCAGTCTAGAGGTCTTGGGGTTTAGGGGTCTTGGGGTTTAGATTTCAGGGCTTGCGGTTTAGGGTTTAGGGCTTGGGGTTTAGGGTTTAGCGCTTGGGGGTATAGGGTTTAGGGTCTACGTAGAGGATCATGGGACTTAGTAAGTAAGCTTATATATTCCTCAGAGCTTGGGGTTTGGGGTTTAAGGCCAGCTTAAGGCTCAGCGTTTAGAGTTCATTTGCCTCTAAAGCGCCTTCTTGCGAGGGGGCTCAATTTCAAGAATCGCCCAACCTCAAACCCTGACCGACTTACCAGAGCACAACCGAACAGGACCCGACGCGTGTGGCGAGGTCCCTGCGCCAGAAACGCAAAGAACACCATTCCACATGAGCATTGCGGGTATCTTGCTGACGTGCAAGTTGAAAGTTGCAATCAGAGGAAGATCAGTGTCTGTGTATATCTGTACCTGTATGTACATATGCACACACACACACATATGCAAAATGCTCATATCAGATTTTTCTGCAAGAACTCAGTTGGAGGAGGCGCCATGAAGTCACGAAGACCATCTGCGCAGGCCCTCAGCAGAAACCTCAAGGCTCCAAAGGTGGGTTGAAGTTGAGTCCTGCCCCCAGACGGTAACAGTCCGTAATGGGGCTACTATTAAGGGCCTTGTACATATATATATATATATATATAGACAGATGATATGTATATCTACATCATGAATATAATTCCACTTTTACTGACGGGGGGCAGTAGCCAAGGTTGAAGGGAGGTGGGGAATCCGAAACAAGAGTCCCCACGTGATCCTTCTCCCTGTCTACCTTCAACTTTAAACCCCAAAACCTTAAACCTAAACCTTAAACCCGGCACCATGAAAGGAGAGCCCCTTCATGAACCCTTCACATCCTAGATCTTCAACCCTTCAGCCTCATGCCCCACCCTAAACCCTAAACCCTCAACCCCTAAACCCTCAACCCTAAAGAAAGGGCCGTGCCTCTTGATGTTGCCTGCCGCCTTACCGTGCAAGGCGCCATGAAACTGGTCCGGGCCACAGAGCCTCTCGGAGAAATTTCTTTGGAGTTTAGGGCTTTAGGACTTTAGGCTTTGCGCGGGCTAAGTGCTTCAGGATTTTAGGGCTTTAGGACTTCAGGGTTTAGAGCGTTGTGGTGGTTAAGGGCTCTAGGGCTTTAGGGTTTAGGGTTTAGGGCTTTGGGGCTTCAAGGTTTTAGGGTTTAGGGTTTGGTTTTGGGGCTTAGGACTTGGAGCTTAGAGCAGATTCTCTCGCCATGCTTTTGCATGGGTTTTTTTGGTTTGGGTTTAGGGTCTACATAGAATTTAGTGCTTCGGATTTGGTGTTAAGTGTTTAGGAAACCGAAATCTTTAATCTTTAGGTCCTACTGCTAGACATTCTGACCCCTACTTTCAGGGGCGTTGATATTCGGAAAATGGTTCTGCGGTATATCCTGTTATGCTTGACACGCAAGCCCAAGGAATTACATGGGCTACACTACACATGACATTACAGTACAGTACCTTACATTACATCACATTCTCTTACATTGTACTAGTTATACTTTTCCACATATTCCATTACATGATAGCTATAGTATATTAGACTTTGGTTTAGGTAAGAAGTACTATAGTATATTCGACTAGGTTAGGTGAGAACTACTATAGTATATTAGACTTTGGTTTAGGTAAGACTTGCTTGGGCTTCTATTGCATCCTCGACCCTTCGTCGGGCCCCAAGTCCTGCAAGGTGCACAAGTAAGGCTATAAGTAGGTTACAATTAGGATAACCCCTAACCCCACCTAGGGGACTTATAACCCTAATTATAACCTACTTACTAAGTCCCATGATCCTCTAGGTAGCACATTGGTTGAGATCGTTGGATCGTGTTAATTTTGAAGGGACCTGCAGAGGCTTTTCAGTCTACAAGGGTTACCAATAACGGCTTAGGATACGTCCCTCAACAATTAGGACAGGGTTTGCAGTATATGACATCATAAACGCAATACTAGTTGTACAACGACAACGACAGAGGAGAGGGGACGGCTGAGCGTCCGGGGCAGACGTATCGTCAAGCCTACTTAGAGGATCATGGGACTAAGTAAGTAGGTTGTAGTTAGGGTCATAGGTCTCCTAAGTGGGTTATCCTAATTATAACCTGCTTATAACCTTACTTACTAAGTCCCATGATCCTCTCAGTACACGCTTCGGTTCTCAGCCGCAGACTGAGACAGCTTCACTCGAATACGCTGCAGTTCAGAGCAGAGTGATTGCTGCCTGGCGAAGCTCAGAATATACCAATTCAGAAGCCTGAATTCGATACTACTATTTACTCCTAGCTATTATTCCTGACTTTGCGTGTGCAAGGTACCCCAAAGGCCGATTCTAACTCCGAGGGCCCACTGCTTTTGCCCAAAACTTACCTTTGGTTAGTTGGGAATGGAAGAATGGTAGTAATAGTAGTTAAAATTGTACCCCATTCCTCCATTCCCTACTAACCAAAGGTAAAGATCCCTTTAAAGGAACCCTAGACCCCTATAGATCCCTTTAAAGGAACCCTATAGATCCCTTTAAAGGAGCCCCATTCCCTACTAAGCAAAGGTAAGAAAAAGGCCTGACTTGCTCGATCTTCTGTCTCAGCTCCTGCGTCTGATGCACCTGGGCTTTGAAGTGGCCCGGGTTTAGGGGTTTAGGGTTTAGGGTTTCTTTTTTTTAAGTGCAATGGGCCTTTTTGTTTAAGGTTTAAGGTTTTAAGGTTTAGGGGTTAGGGTTTAGGGTTTAGGGGTTTAGGGTTTTAGGGGTTTAGGGATTAAGGGTTTAGGGTTTAGGGGTTTAGGGGGTTAGGGGTTCAGGGGTTTAGGGGTTTAGGGTTTAAGGCTATATTGATTCCCTTTAAGTAACAGGTCCTACATTCTAACTTAGGGGCCTTAATAAGAAGACTGGGGTTGCTCTAAGGGTTCCTTAAAGGGGTCTATAGGGGATCTATAGTAGGGTTCCTTTAACCGTTCCCTTTAAGAAACAGGTCCCAGAATAAGTCTTAAAGTATGGTACTCCAAAGCCCAGGCACGCCCTCGTCCGAAATGGGATGGTCTGTGTGCCACACCTCCGGCAGAGGCTTGAGCATTGAAGGGGACGTACCAGAGGCGCCGTAATAACTAAAACAGGGTGTGGGGGTATCTCATAGTATGGTTTTTATGAGGAACCCTAAGCCATAGTATTGGTGACTATTTAGGCTTCCAGAGTACGGGCCTTAATGATTAGAATAGGGTTTGGGGGTACTTTGTACCACAGTTATAACAATAAGGAATCCCCAACACCCACCCATGAACTAACCATGTAATTAGGCCCTGTGTTCAGGGCCTAGGGTTCAGGGCTTAGAGTCTAGCGCTTCAAGCAGACCCTCATACCTGGCAGCGCTGTCTGGCCTCGCGGGTCATGATTTGGGCGCTGCTCCAGAGCACGTCCTCAACACCAAGGCTGGAAGGGCTGAAAGGGTTTTAATAGAGGGGCCTTAATACTTAGAATAGAGCCTTGGGTATACTATACGAAGCTTACAGGCTAGAAGGCTAGCCTGGTGATTTACGCTAAATCGGTAAAGGGTTTCCTACCCAGCCTCCAACTTCAACATATTCCCACATCATCCCTGGATAGCTAGCTTGTTGAATCGGCGTTCCTTGGCGCACATGCATGCAATCTGCAGATGTTTATGTGTTCTCGATTGCTACACTTGCATCGTAAGGCCAGTTTTATCTGCAGTTTCGTCTTGCGCACAGGGCCGCACAGAAAGGCATGAAAGCACCTGGGTTGTTCTTATGGTTCCTGCGAGGCTCTCTACTATGACGTACTTATTGTCGAGTATCCAGAGGAACTGAAGGTAAACCTTTGGGAGCATAAGTAGTGCGACTATATAGGGATGACAGTACACGTCACCTATACTCTGCTATATACTAGGATGCTAAATCCTTGCCCCCCTGCCCGGCCCTGCCCTGAAGCCTGAGCCCTATAACCCCTAAACTTTCAACCGCCCGCCTTCACCGAGAGCTCCGGAAATTTCCGGTGTCTCAAAGTCTTGACGTGATCCTTGGCTCAACTCTCAGGCTTCAATATATATGCGCGGTTGTCAAAATTAGGGTCTCTTTTTGGGGTGCCCTAAATAATAGGTGCCGTATTATAATAAGGACCCAAAAGGGACCTTAATATTGACAACCACCCATATAGGGACCGAGATAATTAGACTATTAGACTAGGGCTTTGGGCTGGGAACCCTAAGAATAATCGTGGTAGTTATTTGGGCTTCTATATTACGTAGAAACCCCTAATGTAGGGGGCGGCTTCTGCAGATGAGACTCTACTTCCCTGTTCCAGGTGCTCTGCGCGTGACGCACCAGGAAGATGTACCTGGAAGAGCACAGAACGGAAGGGTCCAAACCCTAAACTCTGAACCTCAGGCCCAAAGCCTAAACCTTAGCCCAACCCCAAACTCCAGATTCCAGACCTCAAGCTCCAAAACCGAAAGCCTCACGTGCCCGAAGACAACTTCCCACATGACATGGGCCTCAGTACTCCGAAACCTTGAAGAATGTAATAGAAGGGCCTGAATCATTGCCTTTTCTATTCTGGGGTTCCTTATTGTAATTATAGTATACTATACCCCAGAACCCTCCTCTAATTCGTATAAGGCCCCCAAACCGCAGCCGCAGCTTCGGCTTTGGAATGCCAGGGCAATTTGTCACAGCTCGATTTTCGGAAACTCTAAACCCTAAACCCCAAACCCTTTATAGAACCCTTATAGGTCCCTTTAATAAAGGAACCCTTAAAGGCTCAGCCCAGTGACTTCTCGGTGCCGAGCCCCGTGTCAACCTCTGAGGTTGGAGTTTAGGGTTTAGGGTGTTGGAGTTTAGGAGTTTAGGGTTTAGGGTATAGGGGTTTAGGGTTTAGGGTTTACGAGCTTAGAGTTTAGGGTTTGGGAGTTTAGGGTTTAGGGTTTCAAGTTCCTGGAGGCTTTGGGGCTTAGGTGGCGTTGGAGGTGGCCTTATCTCTTTAAGTTGTTGGGAAGGTTGAGGGCTTAGTGTGAAGCCCTGTGTTAATGTTGGCATTCCCAGTCCTTATACTTTTGACAACAGTGCAAAGTCTTGATTTGTTTCGGGCATTCACCTGGAGAACCCTCGCATCTCACGCCTGTCAGGAGCCGAATCACGGAGGCTTTTGGTCCAAGCAAAAAGGCCGCATCGAGGCGGGACCGCCGCTGTTGCGCGGGGCTTGTGTTTTCCTGTAGGTAGCTGTAGTTTCAAATTGGTAGCGGAGCCTAGTGTGCTCCAGTAGTCTGTAGTTCTTGCTGTAGCAATGTCGAGCGGTGTTGAAGTCCCTGGTGATGTTCCGCCGGGAGCTCGCGGTGATGATGAACCTGCCGCCTCGGAGCAGGAAGTGTCCGTGGGAAGTGAGCGACACGAGAGCACTGGAGAGGAGTGGGGATACGACTACTCCGGTGATGTGACGTGGTGGGAGCCAAGGGCCGGTTGGGACTGGTCGTGGAATAGATCCTACCGCGGTGATGAGCAAGGACGAAGGTCCAGCTGGACTACAAGCTGGGACGCCTACAGCACTGAGGCCTCTACGCGACATGAAGGTTCCTGGGGACGTGGCCACCGGTATGAAGACGGGTGGTACGAGCATGGCGACGACGACCGAGATCATCGTTCTGACCACGACGATTATGAAGGAGTATGGCGCGATCCCTGGGCGGATGGTCGAGCCGGAGGGTCCGCATGGCACGACCCGCCGCAAGAAGATCGTTATGGGAGCTTCGTCGGCTCTCCTGGCAAAGGTGACCCAGTCTGGAGTGGATGGAAGCACTTTACTCATGGTGATGGCGGCTTCCAGTCCGGCTCCGGCGACTCCGGAGGCCAGAAGGGCGGCAACCCGCGGCCCTCAGAGAAGCTCTCTGTGCCCACCTTCGGCGGAGGTGATGATGATGATGTGGGGACGTCTGCTCGGTCTTATCTTCGACAAGTTGAAGCATGGCGGCGACTCACCTACTTGCCACCAAACCAGCAGGGCTTGGTGTTGTACCGCCATTTGACCGGGAAAGCTTGGGTCGCGGCTGAGGAGTTGAACGTAGACGCCCTCAGCAGGGGCGACGGCGTCCACTACTTGATGAGTTGGTTGCGGAACAGGTACTTGGACCTCGAGGTGACCAGAATCGGCAAGGCCCTGTCCGAGATGTTCCGCAAGCTTCGCCGTCGTCCAGGACAGTCTATACGCGACTACAATGCGGAATATGACAGGTTGCACGCACGCCTGAAGGAAGTCGGGTGCATGTTGCCGGAGGAATGTGCTGCTTGGTTGTATGTAGACCGGCTCCAACTCGAAGATGGCGCCGAACTCAATCTCCTTGCGAGCGTGGGCAACGTCTACTCCTTGAACAAGCTCCAGAAAGCAGCGATCATCCAGGACAGAGGACTCCGGAAACCTTGGGAGTCAACTGCAAAGGGTGGTCGCAAACCTTACACGGCACATGTCACCGACCACCCCGATGATGCCGATGAGGATTCAGGACGCGAAATGGTGGATGGTGATGGTGAAGAGTGCATGCCTGAAGAAGTCGCGGTCGCCTATGTCACCTACCAGACGGCCAAGAACAAGTACCGCGAGCACAGCAAGGCTCGCGGCTTCAAGGGCGAGATTGGGAACAACGATGGCGGCTCAGGCGGTGGCAAAGGAGGAGACGGCGCCGGGAGCGCCGCTAAGGTGCGTGATGAGAAGCTGAAGCAGATCAAAGCCAGGTCGTTCTGCTCCGGCTGTGGGAGGCGAGGTCATTGGCACAAAGACGATGAGTGCCCCAACAACGCTGGCGCAAAGGACCACCAGGGTACCAGGCAAAACGCTTCCGTCAAAGAGGTCTGTGTGACGATGCCGGCCGAAGTCATGACGGTGAAGCACGTGAGCGGCCTGCTCTTGGGGATCACAGACACTGCTTGCTCTCGCACTGTTGCTGGCACTCAGTGGCTTCAGGAGTACATGGACCGGATCGGCGAGGACGGCGCCCAACCTGAGCTTTCTAAGGAGTGTGAGGCTTACAAGTTCGGGACGGGGCGCATTCATTACTCGTCGTTCAGCGTGCTGCTTTCCTTCTCCCTTGGTGACAAGATCGTACAGCTTCGAGCCTCTATTATCCCGGGAGATGTGCCCCTGCTTCTGTCCAAGACGGTCTTAGGCAAGATGGGGATGATCTATGATGTTTCGGTCGGTTGTGCTGATTTTACACATGTGGGGCTGAGGAACTACAAGCTCCTCGCCACTGCGTCGGGGCACCCTGCGATCCCGATTGTGCCTGCAAAGCCGGCTCACGGGTTCAATTCTGTCTTGCCGGTCGAAGATGTGAGCCTCGAGCCCCGCGTGCAATACACGGTCCATGCAGTTGCGTTTTCCGGAGTTAAGCCCCAGAACTTCTACAACCTCTACTACGAGAAGAAACTTCCCCCCGAAGTTAAGAACATGCTCAACCAAACTCACCTTTGCCGTGATGACTTTATGACATGGTGGAAGCAGTGTGAAGTTGGGGGAGATTTTTGGGTAGAAACCGAGACCTCGTGGATCAGAGTTCATGTTACCCCGAGAAGAGCATTGTTTAGTCCAGCTTTGTGGAACACGTCGTCTACGGTACTAAAGAGTATGCTGTTGTCGACGCTCGGTGATGTCAGGAGTACAGAAGCTGTTTGCTGCAGTTCCGAGAGGTGGCTTGAGACAGTCGTTGATCCATGGAAGGGCGGAACACCATGTATGTCGACCATGCCGCTGTTGTGGATCGGCAGGACTGTCTTTGACAAGAGACCCCAAACTCTCGGAGCCACTCGTCGCGCCCTCGATGGACAGCTCACCATGCAATCCCCCCGTGGCGATCAGCAAGATGACGAAACCGCAACTTCTTGCAGAATGCATTCGCCTCGGCCTCACCGTCCACAAGTCGTGGAGCTCGGAGGAGATCAAAGCCGTGATCATGGAACACAGGGAGAGGATGAAGGATGGCGACGCCACCGAGAAGATGAAGCGGCTCGCCCACCTCACCATGGAGGAGCTCAAGTTGAAAGCCCGCGAGCTCGACGTTGCCTTCCCGGAGAAGATCACCAAGGGCAATCTTCTACGTTTGGTGAGAGACTCGTTGAACACACCGGACAACGAGTTGATGAAGATCGGCAAGTTTCGCGGGATGGAGTTCCGCGAGATACCGTGGCAATACGGTCAATGGGCCAGCAACGAAGTGAAGACCTCCAAGACCGCGGACCCCGACTTGGTCCGCTATGCGCGCTGGTGGGAGAACAAGGAGGCGAACAACAAGGGCTACGTCGCGACGATCGACCAGGCGAGCCACCGGGCAATCCCGACGGCAACGAGCTCGGAAGCGGGCTCGTGGGACACAGTGACCAGTCACTGCTGGGAGACGAGCTGGAATCCAGCTCGCACGGCGACCTCAGATCAAGGAAGGCAGATGCCGCTGCCTCCCGGGACGAGTTCTACTACCAACACGAAGAGGCGCCCACCGAGCACCACCAAGGAGGTGATGGAGGACGAGATCGACGAGGAGACGGCCGAGGAGATCAAGAAGTTGGAGCTACGCTTGGCCCTGTTGAAGGACAAGGCCAGGACCCGGGGCGGGGACAACTGAGTGCTGAGGAGTTCGCGGGCAAGTTCCCGCGAGAGGGCTGTTGTGGAGTTGCCGTTGTTTTTGAAGACGTACTCGTCGACGGCGACCTCACGAAGGCCTTGAGCGATCAGCACGACGTGTTCAAGACCACGGCGAACCCCGCAGGAGCTCGTGAAGATCTTCCGCTTGGAGAACAACTCGCCCAGCAAGCCTATGAGCGAGCTGATTTCCGCTTTGCGACCCTGCAGCGTATCCTCGAGAACTCCGACTTGAAACCCCGCCGCAATGATCGAGGGATTCCCTTCCACGACAGCGACCCCGAAGTCAAGATGCACAACTACTTCACCTTCGGGCTCTTCACCCATGGGGGCGTGCAGGGGATCACAAAGCTCACCGTCGAGAGGCCCCATCTTGCCCGCTACCTGAACTCGTTTGGGGTGACCAAGATGAATAACGGCGAGACATGGACTTCGGTGACCGTCGGGAAGAATGTGGAGGCTGGGGTCCATCGCGACTACAACAACCTACAAGGGACTGCGAACTACACGTGTAGCTTTGGTCAAAGTGCAGGAGGCGATCTTTGGTTGGAGGACAAGGATATCGACGAGGGCAGCGTGCAGCACGGCAACTTCATTTGGAAGCGAAGTCGTGGTGGCGCATGGCTACCTGGACGTACCCGATCCACCAAGGAGAAGTTCCTCGCTTTCAATCCGCACCACCACCACTGTACCTGTCCATGGGAAGGAGATCGCTGGAGTGTGACCTATCACACCACCCGCGGCGTGATCAAAGCGAGCAAAGTGTGCTGCAAGGTGCTCAACAACGTTGGCTACCCGCTCCCCAAGCTACGAGGAGTGCGTTCTTCCCCTTCCACACGGAGGCCAAAGAAGAGCATCAGGAATATGCTGGCCAATACCGTTGGTCGTCTGAGCGTGATGATGACGACCCTGTTGTGCGCAGCCAGCTCTTTTATGTGCGAACGCCTGCCAGACGTACAGGTCGACCCCATCGTGATGTTCGAGATCGGGGGGATCGACGCTACCTATGAGGCGGTGGAGCTCGGGAAGGCTGTGATCGAACCCATGACGTGGGAGGACTACGGCATCCCACGTCGACGAGAGGATGCGGTGCACTTCGTGAAGGCAGCTTCACCCAAGGAGCTGCGGATCAATCTCCAAGAGATGCCCGACGACTTTAAGAAGGAGATCCTCGCCCTGGCTAAGGAGCAGCTCGGAGAAGGTGGAAGTGTGGTCTTTCGAGGAGGCGATCCGAGTTTCGCCCTGAAGGAGTTCGCCGGGAGTCTGTTATGGAACTATCAAGATCAACATGGTGAAAGATGGGCCGGGTTTGGAGTTCAAAGGCCTGGCGAGCAACAAGTCGGAGACCCTCGGCATCCTCACCAAGTGTTCGTGGTAGAGGAAGAGGCCAGCAGTTCTGTCAAAGCGAAAGAGCAGCGCCATGATGGGAGCGCTATCACTTTTGAAGCCGGGGTGAGTCCGATCATCCAGAGTTCACTTCGCCGACTACACCAGAACCTCGGCCACCCCCGACGTGAAGACCTTGTGCGACATCTACGACTAGCCGGTTGTGAAGATGCAGTGCTCAAAGCCGCCAAAGGGATGAAGTGCGAAGTCTGTGCCAGTTGTTCTGGTCCCCGAATTGCCAGACCGAGTGCGGTGCCACGCATGTACGACTTCAACGACTGCGTTGGTGCGGACCTCCTGCACCACCACGACATCGACGACGTGAGGCACACCTTCCTTTCCATTGTCGACTGGGGGACATCTTACCACATCGTTATCCCCCTGTCTGGGCTCGACAACGAGGACATCGAGAAGGCCTTCAACGATCAGTGGGTCGTGCCTTTCGGACCGCCAAAGACGGTGTCATTGGATTTGGACGGCGCGGTCCAAAAGGGCATTTGTCGGCTTTGCGAGTGGCACAACATTGCTGTGAAGAACGTCGCTGCGCAAGCCCACTGGCAAGCAGGCATCACAGAACGACAAGGTGCTTGGTGGAAGAATATATGGGACAGAGTCCGCCACGAGCTGTCCATCACAAAGGACGAGGTGCATCTCGCCGCTAGCATTGTTTCCAGCGCCAAGAACGAGCTCCGACGCCGATGCGGACACACTCCGACTGAATGGGTCTTTGGACGCCATCCTCGGCTTCCAGCTGGACTTGTTGACCCCGATGGCGGAGAAAAGGTTACCTGGGACGTGACTCCAGAGAGTCAATACCAGAGGGCCACCGCTATCCGGACAGCGGCCCGTCTCGCCTTCCACCATGCTCAAGGAGACAGTCGTCTGAGAAAGGCCCTTCTGCAGCGGGCCCGCACAACTACGAGGCCCATTGAGGTTGGAGAGAGTGTGCACTTCTGGGACCAACCCAAGAACCGCCGACGAGGCAGATGGGCCGGACCGGCCGTTGTGGTCGGCCGTGAAGGAGAGAACTACTGGATTTCCAAGAATGGGCGATGCCGCCTCACCGCTGCTGAACATCTACGTCCCTCCGGTCCTGAGGAAGTCGGAGAATACCTACGGGTCAAAGGTGCCCAAGCCGAGGTCGAGAAGCTGTTGGAGATGGACTTTGATGCTGACGAGACCTACGACGCCGAGAAACTCGACGCCATGGAACTTGGAAGTGATGATCAAATGGTGGCCGATGACCACCTCTCCGACTACTCTCCCAGCGACGTGGAGCTTCCGGATCCTGCACCACCTGGTCCTCCGCCTTTGAGACGATTGAAGAGGAAGACAAGGCCCGGCGACATTGTGGACGATGACAAAGACGTGAACGAGACCTACTTCTCCAAGAAGGAGCTGACGCAGCGTGGCGTCGAGAAGCGCCAGGAGAAGGAACTTAGGTGGGACGAGATCCCACGAGACGCCCGGCCCCAGTTCAAAGAGGCCGAGGAAACGCAATGGAAGGAGCACCTGGACTTTGACGCCCTGGAGCCCCTCAGCGTCGCGGACAGCGACCGGGTGAGGGAGCAAGTCGATGCATCCAGGATTCTCAGATCCCGATGGGCGTACAAGGACAAGAATTGGTCAAAGCGCAGGACCGATGAGTCGACGCCCTGAAAGTGTAAAGCGAGGCTTGTAATCGCTGGACATACTGATCCAGACTTGGCCAACGGCTTGTCCACCGATGCTCCTACACTGTCCCGTCCTGGGCTGATGTGCCTTCTGCAGTTGCTCGCCAACGGTCTGGGCGAAAGTGACCCCTGGCGGGCCAGTGCCGGGGATATACGATGTGCCTTTCTGACCGGCGGGTACTTGCGACGCGAAGAAGAGCTCTTCTTGCATCAGCCTTCCACAGGCTTTGCCGGACTCCATCCTCGTCAACTGGTGCGTATCAAGAAGAACATCTTCGGGCTCGCTACGAGCCCACACGAGTGGTGGGGTGACCTACAGAGTGGAATAAAAGGGGCCACAGTTACCATCGAGGGTGCCGACCACATCTTCGATCAATGTGGCCTGGACCCGTGCATCTTCATCCTCCGGAGAGTCGTCGATGGCAAGATGTCCGGACCCCCGGTTGCCTACGTCGGTACTCACGTCGACGATTTGTTGGTGGTCGCTCCGAGATCCGTCGGCGATGCGGTGAAGAGCGAGCTCTCGAAGGTTTTCCCGGTCGATTCCTGGGAAGACGACGAGTTCGCCTACCTTGGATCTGAGATCATCTGCAGGGAGGACTCAGTGCTCTTCAGGCAGAAGCCCTACATCGACAGCCGCCTCTTTACGATCGACCTCCCCAAGAACGTGCATGAAGATGACCTGGCGGACAACGACTGCCTCGCCGACAACCGGAGCTTGATCGGGGCGTTGAGCTGGGTCTCAGCTCAATCGAGGCCCGATTTGACGTGTTCGGTGTCTATGGCACAGCAACTACAGAAGTGCCCCACGTACGGTGACGTCAAGTTTACCAATGGGATCTCCAAGAAGGCGACTGAGCACTCCGAGGAGGGATTGGTCTTCTACAAGGTGGACAACAAGGAGGCAGTGTTTCTGATCTACCACGACGCGGCTTGGGCGGATGCCTACGAGGGCGACTACGACGAGGAGGGATTCGAGCTCTACGAGGACGATAAGCTGAACGGGCTGCAACGGGAAGGACCTCCTTCCCATCGGAACGGTCGAAAGGCGAAGAGAGGCAACTCTCGAGTGGCCTCTCAACTCGGCGAGCTGGTGATGATCGCGGACATGCAGGCCATCACCGGCGGGAGTGGGCGAGGATCCATCCTCGACTGGAAGTCCCGAGCAGGACAACGAGTTTGCCGCAGCACTTTCAGCGCTGAGACCCAAGCGTGTGTAGAAGGGCTTGAAGGAGGTCAGTACGTACGAGCGATCTACGAAACCCTCTCCACCGGCAGCCTTGTGAAGATCGAAGACGCCGTCATGCCCCTGGTGTGTCTGAGTGATTGCAGGTCGCTTTACGACCATTTGCACAGAGAGGGAGTCCCGAGGACTCCCGCGGACCGTCGTCTTGCCATAGACCTTGCCGCTCTGCGCCAAGCGTTGCGAGAAGAGCGCTGGACCGAGCATCTCCCTCTGGCATGGATCCCGAGCGGTCTGCAGTTGGGCGATATCTTGACGAAGCCTCAAGACCCCAAAGTCTGGTGGTCTATGGTGAGGCAAGCTCTCACGATCCCGATCTCCATAGTGGAGAAGACTGGCTTAGCCAGCAAGGTTTTTCGAGACGGGAGGAAGACCAGTGTGAAGCGGTGTGTTAATGTTGGCATTCCCAGTCCTTATACTTTTGACAACAGTGCAAAGTCTTGATTTGTTTCGGGCATTCACCTGGAGAACCCTCGCATCTCACGCCTGTCAGGAGCCGAATCACGGAGGCTTTTGGTCCAAGCAAAAAGGCCGCATCGAGGCGGGACCGCCGCTGTTGCGCGGGGCTTGTGTTTTCCTGTAGGTAGCTGTAGTTTCAAACTTAGCCTTTAGGGTTTCGGGCAGTTCCCGGGAGGGTTCTGGGTTTAGGGGACATAGGTTGGGCGATTTGGGGAGCTTAGGGCGGTAACTTATGGGAGGATGCGGGACCCTAAACCCTACTTGGAGGATCATGGGACTTAGTAAGTAAGGTCATAAGTACCTTAATTGGGGTTATAAAGTATAGTTACCCTAAGTATCACCCTAGTTACTAAGTCCCATGATCCTTTAGGTAAACCCTAAACCCGAAGGTCTACGAGGCCCGTACTTTCGGCACACCGGGGAGTTTAGGGAGCTTGACAAGGTAATCTTGTATAATATACCCTAGTAGACGACAGTATACTACGAGACACCACAATAGAAATAATTTGTATACTATGAAAAAGATCTACAGCAGCAGAGAACGCCCTAAGGACGATGCAGTGCGTTGTTCGGCTGGATCTGCTGGCTCATACAGTCCAACTGCCTAAATCCCCAGCCAATATCCTTCGTTGGAACCACTGGCGTCTCCTGCGAATTCCTGGAGCCCGTTTATCATGCACTCAGAAGTTCAACCTCCCAGGGAGCCCAATACCCCTTAACTGAGGGATATATAGCTCAAATCATAATATGAAGCCCCTTATAATTTAAGGTATATTGCATAATTAAGTGGTATTGGGCTCTCTATGTACCGCGTCTTCAACCGGCTTCGTCTGTCGCAGCTATGCATTACATCGCCAAGGTCTGCGATGGAGAATCCCCTGAAAATACATGGTGTCGCTTCCGACCCTTTGCAATTTCAGGGCCCTTAAGGAGTTTCTTTGGGTTAGGTCAAGTCTAACTAAGCCCTAAACCATGCACCCAACACCAACAACAAAAATCAAACCCAACCCAAAACCCTCAACCCTGAGCCCTAAAGACTATACCCTAATGCTCTTGCTAAACTCTGAACCCCTTTAGATTTCGGGGGCCCGACTCCCGGCATCGCGTTGCCGTACCGTTCGCCTCAGCAGAAACTGAGCTTCTGAACCCGCCAAAACCCAGTAGCAGCTGCTGGTACCGCACCAACCACGCAAGCTTCTCAAACCCTGATCCTGCTTGTTGGTTCGGGCTCATGTGATTTCGTGTGGACCGCGCCGTCAGGCCACCTTGATCTTCAAGGGGCTCTTGCTGAATCTAAGCCCTCAACCCCAAAGCCCAAAATCCCAAAACCATCAGAACTAGACCCAAGAGTAACCTAGGAATAAAAGGGGCTCATAAGGGAACCTGAACCCTAAAAGAGGGGAATAAGGGCCTACTCTAGGTCCGAGAAAAAGAACCGCATCGATTAGGAGCTGCCCCCACCCTGTAATAGTGACCATAAGGATTATATTAGGGATTATTAGGGCCCTATTATATTCCTATTATACCACTATTACAGGGTGGGGGCCCCCTCTAACGCACCGAGCACTTTACACGCCAACTCTGGGGATGTCTGAACTTTCCAAGTCTCAACAAAAACGACTTGCAACCAACACACCTGAACACCGAATTATGTGGTCCTTGCAACAATACTAATACCACTAACAAGAATACCAATAAAGAGAATGTAATTAAACATAACTGTAACAGTATTAACCGAAAATGATAATGGGATCCCACATTCAGGGCTCTCTGTCCCTTGTACCCAAAAGCCTGTTCAACAAAATCTCCCAACATCGCGGGCCCCCAAAAAATAGCTCGGCCCTTGGCTGACCACCGTGCCCGCTGCATAGGATGCCTCGAGCCAGATTCCAGAGTCCGAATATACTTGGAGGGTCGGGGGACTTAGTAACTGGTTCTTTTAAGGACTTATAAGTACCATAACCCCAATTAGGGTCCTTTTAGGGTACTTATAAGTCTACTTACTACCTACTTACTAAGTCCCCCGACCCTCCAAGTAGGGGGCCCTAAGCAGCAGAGCAACATCGGGGCCTTAATCATTAGAATAGGGTTTTGGGGCCCACTATACTATAAATATAATAAGGAACCCCCAGAATAGTAAAGGTAACTAGTAAGGCGCCTATATTAGGGTTAGGGTTTAGGGTTTCTTCATGGGATCTATAGAGGTACGGTTGATGGTATGAATCCTGCACTACCCATAGTAAGGAATATGCCATAACTCCCATAGTTTAGGGTCCTTAAGCTCATGCAGGATTTATATCATCAACAGTAGTTTAGGGTTTAGGGTTTTAGGGTTTAGGGTTTAGGGTAGTAGGGCCCTGATCCGAGTAGGGTTCTCTAGTACAGGGGCATTAATCATTGGGAGGGGGTTCCCTGATCTAAAGGGGTAGGTTTAGGCTTTACGGTTTCGGGGTAGTGGAGCCATGGATAGAGAACAGTAGGGCTCTGATTCAGATCGTATCGGGTCTGATAAGAATAGTTTATCAAGGTTTCGGTAAGGACTTACTCTCTTAACACGAAACTCCGCTTTGTGGGAATAGCAAATACCAAGCCCGTATACAAACCTGTAAACCATCGACACTCGTTCTAACATTCACAGACCCCAAAGATCCCTGCAGATCTTTCCTAGACACCAAACTGCACATCCTCAACCCCCCGACGCGTCTAAGACGCTATCTCAAGCCCCAAGACACGCACTTCTACAACCGAAAACTAGCCACGCCTACAACCTTACCAGACCTTCCAAAAACCGGAAACCCTAAACCCCTATAGATCCCTTGTAGAACCCTTTAAGGAACTCCTTTAGGGAACCCATTTAAGTAACCCGAAACCCTAAACCCCACCCGAACCCTTGACTCAACTTAAAGCCCCAAATCCCAAACCCTAAACCTAAACCCTGAGGAGACATCATATTATATAAAAACGAGTACAAAAAAACAGCAGCCGAGGCTCATAGAATCGAAGCGGGGCGCAAAGCTCAGCGCTGGAGAGCCGAAGCCGAGAAAGCGGCGGCGTTTATGGAATATTTATAATATGGAGAGTATGTATACTTTAGTAAGAATATGTATATTTTGCTGAAAACTACGAAGGCAAATAAATCAACAAACAAGACATAATGATAGAAACAACCGTTTAATGGCCATCAACAAGTACGAAAGCCGTAATGACATGGGAGTTTCCGGTACCTTATGTTGGGGTCCTTATAATAAGGATCCTACTGTTTAGGGTACTGTATTAGCGTCCCCTAATTTTCGGAAACTCCCACATAGAGTGAGGCGTCGTCAAGGTTTTTGGGGACCTTGAGGCTCCAAGACCCCTTTAGTTACGAAAGGAAGACGCCTTGAATCATATTCCGAAACCGTTTCTAATGAAGAAAGACGCCTTACATTATGGAGGGATCCTTACAGTATGATGTATGGTACATTAAACTCCTTTGTTTAGGAGTTTTGAAGTCTCTTTGGAGAGTTTCCTAAGGTTCTATAGGCGGTTTATGAGGCTTTGTCATGTTGCATCCGGGTTTTAAAGGGGTCCACAATTCTTCTTCTTTGACGCCTTTACAGGGTGGTGCAGGGCATTGTACGGCTTCATGTGGCTCTCTGGGCATTTATGGGGTCATACCGGGCTTCTATGGTTATATGGTTCTATGCGCAGCCCTGAACCCTAAACCCTAACTCCCAAGCCCAACCCTCCCTCCACGTCTGGGGGGCCTGAAATTGTTTGAAGAAAAAGGTGGGATGAAGGTAGGTAGGATTAAGGATCCCTTTTATAAGCACTCCTACTTTAGGATTACTCCTAAACCCTAATGAAGGTAGGCAGGATTAAGGATCCCTTACAGAAGCAATCTTACTTTGGGATTACTCCTAAACCCTAAACCCTTGGAGCCCTTTCACCAGCCGACCTCTGGGGGGCCTTAGTACTTAGAATAAGGTTTGGGGGTATACTAGGCTGTACAAAAAAAGGAGCCCCAAAAATAGTATGGTTTAGGGGCCTTGTACGAATTAGAATAGGGTTTGGTGTATACTATACCATGATTATATCTATAACAAGGAGCCCTTAAAATAGTATCACTAATTATACTGAAGCCCTATAGTATAGAACCATTATCGTAGCCCAAACCCTACAGCCCAGGATCCTCTTCCTTTCTAGAACCCTTCAAAAGGAACCCTATTTCGAACTGTTAGCCCCCATAGTACCCCTAAAAAAAAGGAAACCCTAACCCCTAAACCCCAAAGCCTAAACCCCAAACCCTAACCCCTAAACCCCAAAGCCTAAACCCCAAACCCTAACCCCTAAACCCCAAACCCTAAACCCCAAACCCCAAACCCTAAACCCGAAACCCTCAACCTACACTATAAGAAAAAGGGCCCATAGCAACCTCTGGGGGCTGGCCGCCAGTCTCGGACTCTCCAACGCCAGGCGCCTGGCCCGCACCTCAGAGGCTCCTTTTGGTTTCGGGGTATTTAGGGTTTAGGGTTTGGGGTTTTATGGTTTAGGGAACAAAGAGTTTTAGGGTTTTAGACTAGAGTTTTAGGGTTTAAGGCTTTAGGGTTTTATGGTTTAGGGCTTTAGGGTGTGTAGACAGTATGCGCGCGGTGGGTGCGCCTTTTACTTTAGGAATAGGGGCGCACCCACTAATCGCGCGCCTGCGTCAGCATGTAGTCCCGCCCCAACCACCCCAACGATTCTCAATTAGGGTTTAGGGTTCACCCCCCAAGCCCCCCTCAAGGGGGGCTTTCTTGCTCTCTGCTTCCTTTCGCAGCTCGACATGTAAGCAACAAATATTTCTCCAGAAAGCACAGCTGAAATGGATTGGTGTCGAGTTGTGGGTCCTCGCGGCCTGTGCCGGCCGTTCGACGTAAAGCAAGGGTTTCCAACAAACAACTTGGTTCTCGCGCACTGTAAGGGCTGCTCGAAACGTAAACCGATGTTTTGCTGGTACGTCGCTTCAGTTTTGGGGTGTTGGCATGGCAGAGTAGGGCAGGGCAGGACACGGGGCAGGGCAGGACACGGGGCAGGGCAGGGCCCTGCAGGCGGCAGGGAAGGACAGCCCAAAAGAGGCACAGCGGTCTCAATGGTCGTGGGTTTGGGGTTCTTCTTTATTGCCTGACGGCAAAGAAGTCACTCGCGCCGCCCCGCGTCACTGCAGTCCTCGTATACCGGGAGGCTTTACCCTCCCTCACCGTTCTGACGGAACGCTCGGTCGGGGACCTCGGTCAGAGCCTCGAGCGCCCATGCAAATGGTCAGCGGCGCTCTCGGCAGCTCTATGGTTTAGGGTTTAGGGTTTTATGATTTTAAGGTTTTAGGGTTTTAGGGCTTTAACGTTTTATGGTTTAGGGTTTAGGGCTTTATGGTTTTAGGGTTTTAGGGTTTAGGGTTTTAGGGTTTGGGGTGTAGGGTTTGGAATTTGGGGTTTAGGGCTTGGGGCTTTGCAGGGTTCTTTCGGGTTGCGCAAGGCCTTCTAAGCTTTTTTGACACCTCTTTATTGGGGTTTAGCGAAGAGAACAGAATCCGTGTCTTCGCTCCCAACTACAAGTCGAGCTTCCCACATCGAACCATCCTAAACCCAATAGCCCTGAATCCCAAAACCCGCAAAGCCCTAAACCCTAAACCCTAAACCCCAACCCCTGTGACTCCCAAACCCCCAACCCCTGAAGACCGAAACCGCAAACCCTGAACGCCTTAACCCGAAACCCCAAGCCTATGCCACAACCCTCAGACTCCATAAACCCTACCTTAACCTGCCAAAACCTACTTTTCTGTAGGGCCCCCATGAGTTCCATATTAGGAGGCACAGCGGGAAGTAGCCCGTGTGCTCCCACTGCAGCCCACTTCGCGCAGTAGATTCCCGAATTGAACCCTACGAGTTCATTCGGGAAGTGCTGCGGACTGGCTGGATCGGCTGTGAAAGGCTGGTACGGTCTGCGAGGCGGCAGCCTGCGCCCCCGGCTGCTGCTGGACTGGGAGATCGGCCACAGGCTGAGGCTGAGCGGGCTTAGGCAGGACAGGCTGAGGCTGCTGCGGCTGTTCAACCACCAGAGCCAACAGTGGCGGCGGTGGAGCCACCGTCGGATCCTTGCCCTGCGGCTGCCCTGGGTGCGGCTGAGGCGCGACTGTGTTGCCCTGCGGCATGGCCTTGATAGGCGGCTGCTTGACGGGAGGGCTCTGGCCACCTTTGCCCGGGGGGCTTTGGCCACCTTTGCCCTTACCCTTGTTCTTGGCCCTGCTGATGGGCTGAGTTCGCGTCTCTCCTGGGGTTTATAATAAGAACCCACAAAAAAGTAGGGTTTGGTAGTTTAAGGGAAGCGCTAAGCCCGAAACGCTAACTCAGCCCTGACGGTGCAGTTTGCAGACCACCGACTTGAACGGGTAGTTTACAGTAGAAGCCAGAAAGTTGGAATATGATTATCCTAAACCCCTTTATGGTAAACTATAAGGTATCCTACCCTGAAACCATATTCCAACTTTCTGGAGTTCCCTTTAGGGTCAAGAAGTAGGGTTCAGGTTTAGGGTTTAGGGTTCAGGGCTCGTCGGGTTTAGGGTTACGGGAGTAGGGGCAAGGGGTTTTAGGTTCAGGGTTTCGGGTTTCGGATTCCGGCTTAGGGCTTGGTTCAGGGTTCCTAGAATAGACCCAGAGCCTCCAAAACCCCTTGATTAAGGAATATACCTTAAATCATAATAGGATCCCTAAAATAGTTTAAGGTACATTCCTTAATTAAGGGGTTTTGGAGGCTCTGGGGAGTGGGGGTGTAAGATACCTCGTTTTGGCAGGGTGGGAATGCAAGGGAAATATTACTGAGTTGTCCTTCAAGCCCGTTGAAAATTATTCACTATTATGGTTCTCTACAAAATAGTAGGGAAATTGAAACAAATCCCAAAGGGCAAACCAGATTACTAATTAGTTCTTCAACCCCTGATTGCCGCCCCACGTTCTGCCCTCCTTGAGAGTCGGGAATAAGGAGGGCCATACTTAAACTAGGATACCCAGTAGCCTAAGAATAAAAAGGCCTCTCTTTTTGGTATTGGGTAACTTTATAAGGAACCTAGGACTACAAAAAGGGAATAAGGGTACTACTGGGCATCCTAGTAAAGGAAAATGCGAATTAGCAGCTATGGGCATAAATAGGTATAGTTGTACTTGCTTATAACTCCAACGAAGGTACTTAACTTATAATCTTCCTTACCTTACCACGTCCCATGATCCTCCAAGTACAACACGGCCTTATGTCCTGCTTCCCGCTAAGGCCCCTTTGAAGCACCCAGAGCAGAAGCTTGTCCCCCTAAAACCCAAAAGCCTCAACACGAAACCCACGAACAAAACACCCTGAAACCTGAACCCTAAACGTGACGCCCACAACCCAAAAACTTGAACTACAGACCCTGAACCCTCATACTCTAAACCTCTTAAGCCCTACATGACGAGGAGCTTGTGTGCGATTGGGGCCAACTCAGCTTGTGTGAGCTCCTGTCACTCTTTCAAGAGTATTGAAATTTCTTTGCTAGCGTTCTGTGCGGTGCGGAGGGTTTAAACCCTGGCCCTATAAGCCCAAAATGCTCGGATCCACGTAAGGAGCCCCAAACCCTAAACCCCGAAGCCCATGTAAGGAACCCTAAACGGTAAACCCCGGCGTCCATGTAAGGAACCCTAAACCCTAAACACCTAACTCCATGCGGGGGTTTCCGAAAATTAGGGGTACCATATTTTGGGGTTCTTATAATAAGGATCCTACTATTTGGGGTACTATATTAGGATCCCCTATTTTCGGAAACCCCCATTTGGTGCTTCAGGTGTTTCATCCTGGGACTGAGGGCTTCAGGAGATCAGGGTTAAGGAGATTAGGGTTACCTTTAAAAGGGTTCCTTAAAAGGATCTATAAGGGTTCTACATAAGGGAGATTAGGGTTCATGTGGGAACCTGTTTAAGAAACCTTAGGTCTTCCTTCGGGTTCCGTTTATGAATCCTAGTATGTTCATAGGGATCCTTAGGGGTGTAGGGGGAGGGGGGGTAGGGGGCCTTAAGGCCCATAATGAGGACTAGGCCTATTTAAGGAAATATAGTCCCCTACACCCCTCCCCCCTACACCCCTAAGGGTCCCTATGATATGTTGAGGTGATAGGCCCAAGGTTTCTTAATCAGGTTCCTACATTAGGCGATTAGGGTTCAGGGTCTTCGGTCTGCGGGAATCCGGAGATTAGAGCCTAGGGTTTAGGGCTTTGCGGGTTTAGGGTTTAGGGTTTAGGAGATTACGGTTTAGGGTCTTCGGGTTGCGCAATCAAACAAGCCCCAAGGCTCCGTGGTACCCCGATAGGGTTCCTTTAAAGGGTTCCTTAAAGGGATCCTTTAAAGGGTTCTATAGGGGCTTGTTTGGGGTTTAGGGTTTTCGGCGAGATTAGAGTTCATGGGCGGTGGCTTTGGGTTTTAAGGGTGCAGAAGCATAAACCCTGTAAAATTGTCAGAAAAACAATGCAAGAATAACACTGACAACACCAGTGACAATCATAGAACAATTTCTGGAAGGCGCGATGCACTATTGGCCTATGCTGCGAAGCATGACGGCTTCTGCAAACATGCAGGATGACGGATGCAGAAGCAGTGATGTTGATGGCAATGACAAGAATCGCAATAAGCTAAGAAGAAGGGCGATTAACAAAACCCCAGAAGGATTCGTCAAAAGAATCATAAATGATGGCTATAGTGTGGCTGCATGTATTGACAGCATGTGACTCGCCATGACAGTAACAGTAATTCTGACTGGGAGTGATGAAAAAGGTCGTAGTCAAAGGAAGAGCAACGAGAACAGCTTGCAAAGACTATGGTAGTAGTGAGCATAATGACAACAACCACTGTAGCAGCACCCAACATAACAGGACCTACGGCCGTGATGTAAGGAGTAGTAGTCGTCGTAGTAGTAGAGTAGCAGTAGTAGTAGTCGTCGTCGTCGAAGTAGCAGTAGTAGTAGTAGTAGTAGTAGTAGTAGTAGTAGTAGTAGTAGTAGTAGTAGTGGTAGTAGTAGTGGTAGTAGTAGTGGTAGTAGTTGTGGTGGTAGTAGTAGTAGTAGTAAGAATAAGAGTAAGAGTAAGAGTAATTTCAAATATTAGTACTAGGTACTAATAACCGCGGTAGTGCCAGTAGCAAGCCATGCATTACGTCTTTAATTGATAAACGAGGACATCCTAAGAAAGAAGAAGTTGCTTTCTTCTACCCAGAGAACCCAATATCCCTTAATTAAGGAATATGCCTTAAAACATATTAGGGGCCCTATTACAATTTAAGGTATATTCCTTAATTAAGAGGTATTGGGATCTCTGGGAAACTCTAAACCCTAAAGCCCTTAAAAAGAACCCTTGTAGATCCCTTTAAGGAACCCTTTAAAGTAACCCTTCTTCTAAGTCGGCGTGGCCTCGCCATCGACCTTGCTCATGTCAATGCGCTCCACCTTAAGGCGGTTGCGGCAAGGCGCCAAGGGGCCGAAGGGCTTTTGGTGGCTTTAATTTAGAAGCTGCCCCCACCCTAAGGATTATATTGGGGCCCTATTATATTCCTATTTTGCCACTATGCCACTATTACAGGGTGGGGCCAGCCTCCAAGCTTTAATGTTTGCGGTTTAGGGTTTAGGGTTTAGGGTTTAATTGGGGTGGTAATGCTGCCTTAACCCCAAGTAACCTACCCTTTTTAAGGACCTATAATTATAAAGAAATCATATTAAGGAACCCTAAAAAAGGTAGGTTCTCTACGGTCCGGTAAATGCTTGCGGCTTAGGCTTGAGGATTGTGGGCTTTAGGGTTTAGCGTGCCGTGGGTTGCAGGGTTTGTGTTTTCACGGCTTCAGGGTGTAGGGCTTTCCCGGTTCCCGGGTTTGGCGTGTCGGGTGTGCGGGCTTGAAGGTCTAGGGTGTCTACATGGGTCGTTGTCAAAATTAGGGTCCCTTTTTGGGTCCCTAACATACTACGGCACCTATTATTTAGGGTACCCAAGAAAGGTACCCTGATTTTGATAACCACCCACATGAGGCACGGGAGATGTTCAAAAAACCACGCTGGAAAAGAATCGGAAGCCGGTCTAGCCCATAAACGCTTACTGGAAGCCCGGCAAGGAAGGGGGAAGGATTGGGGAGTACCACGTGCTTGGCCGAAGGAAACTGGGAAAGCTTTCCATACGAAGGTAGTTCTCTAAATTCGGGCCCCTTAGAACTCGAAGCAATAAACCCTAAACCCTATCTGCACCCTAAACCCCAATCCGTACCATGTTCGGCACCCAAAAAACGGACGCTACGTGTACCTTGTTTAAGGGTTCTTTCCGTTGAGGCTCGCGCTCTGTATCAGGGTCATCTCCTTTGTACGGACATCTACAAGGGCAGTTGTCAAAATTAGGGTTCCTTTTGGGGTCCCCTAAACATAGGTGCCATATCATAATAAGGACCCAAAAAGGGACCCAAATTTTGACAACCACCCATCTAGAAGCACAAACAAACGAAAGCAAAGTCACACTTATCATTGAACCTCGTCATTTTGCTGCCTCTATTCCGCGAAGTTGCCTTACTTGTCCAGCATCCCAGGGGAAGAAAAGGCGAACCTTTGGGATTATGAAGGGATTGTAACACACCAAAATGCTCAGGATTACCAAATCTATTGCTAAGTTACTTGCTATTGGACCTGATCCTTCCCATTTTGCTGGACCGCAGTCTTTGTCATCAGCAAGAGTTGGTCATTGACGCGGCCTTTTTGGCGATGCCACCATCAGAGAAGCTGTGTGACTTCAGCGTAGCCGTTCGCAGATGCTATCATCAGGGCAGTCAAGCCGTCTTCATTGACCAAGTTCCTGTCGGCACCGGCCTCCAGCAGCAAACGCACGACTTCATAGTTGTTTTTGCTGGATGCCATCATAAGGGCACTGGTGCCGGCACTGTCAACTGAGTTCTTGTCGGCGCCGGCATCCAGTAGCAAACGCACGACTTGAATGCGGCCTGATTCTGATGCTAGCATCAGAGCGGTTTCGCCGTCATTGTTGGCCAAGTTTCTGTCGGCACCGGCCTCCAGCAGCAAACGCACGACTTGAATGTGGCCTGATTCTGATGCTAGCATCAGTGGACCACTTCCGTCCTCGTCGCAGATCATGTCTGGGTGCCGAGGCTGCTGCAAAAGGGCCTCAACCTGCTCATCGTGGGTTCTGAATCCGAGCCTAGGGCTACGGCTTCTATCTAGGAAAAAGGCTTGGCTTACTTGTAGGAACCCAGAGAGCCCAATACCGCTTAATTAAGGAATATAGCTCAAATCATAATATGAAGCCCCCTATAATTTAAGGTATCGGGCTCTCTGGGAAAAAGGCTTAGGAGTTGGAACCATCTGTGTAACAGAACAGGGTCAGGCAGGACCAGGACGCTTTGCCAAAAGCCAGCCTCGGAGACGAATCCGTTGTGACAGCAGGTCGCCAGCTCTTCCGCATCGGCCTGCGAGGTCGCGGGATATGGAAGCAGGACCAGCTGCAGCTCCATGGGCGAGTCCAAAGAAGCAGAATCGTCTACAGGATCGCCGCGATGAAACAGTCTTTGCCTGAATCGCGGAGGCAAGCCGTGCTTGCGACTAAGTTCTTGCTTTAATGTCTTTGCGTCGCTCAGCCCTTCCACACCAATGCTCACCAGCTCCTCCCCTGACAGCATCCAGGTGAGGCGGAGCATTGGGGTGAAACAGGTCAAGGACAAAAAAAGCGTAGACGTCACCGGTACAATACAATAATATGGCCCAACCTCCATCTAATTTTATAGCTAAGAGCAAAGCTGACGAAATATTACTCTAATCATCCTCTCAAAAGCCAGGGGTTTGCGCTGAGGAACCTAACCTAACATCTATTCCCAGTGCGGCAGCTTAACTTCAGTGCCTTAGCAATGAGCCAGAAGCAGCGTCAACAAGGCCCTCCACTTCCTGCTTAAAGGCTCATGGGACTTAGTAAGTAAGGTTATAAGTAGGTTATAATTAGGATATCCCCACTTAGGGGACTTATAACCCTAATTATAACCTACTTAATTACTAAGTCCCATGATCCTCTAAGTGTCCTGACTGCTCCAGCCTTGCCATCCTTGAGCCGCTCAACCGGGTTGCTGTTACTTGGAGGATCCTGGCTTAGTGAGTAAGGCTATAAGTACCTTAAGTGGGGTTATAAGTTGTTATAGCAATAGTTACCTTATTTATTGCCCTAGTTGCTAAGTTACTAAGTCCCATGATCCTCTAAGTATGGGGTCCAAAACAAATTAGCAACCCAGTCAGGGCCTCTGTCCTTCTGTTGAGGACCGAAGTGCGGCTCCGCTCAACCGCAAGCGCCCTAAACTTGAACCCTGAACGGTTTAGGGTTTAGGGGTTTCGGGGTTTGGTTGTGGCGGTTAAGGGGTTTGAGGTTTCTCGCTTTTGGGGAAAGCCTAATGTTTCCCCGAGGCAACCATGGCATCCCCCACCCAATCAGCTCTACGCAAAGGATGATGGGAGGCCAAAAGGGGGGTTTAAGATTCTTGGGGTAGGGATTCCTTAATATGAGCCCTATTATGGGAACCCTAATCCCTACTAAACCCCCATAGGCTCAAACCCCTCTTGGCCTCCTATGATACCCTTATAGATCCCTTGAAAGGAACCCCTATAGATCCCTTTCAACGAACCCTAGGGATCCCTAACCCCCATAGGCTAAAACCCCATTTGGCCTCCTATGAAAGGACCCCGGCCTGATGTGGTGTTGGCTGCGGCGTGCGTACCACCGCCAGCTGCAATGAGATCGGCTAGGATACCCAGTAACCTAAGAACCTAGGACTACAAAAAGGGAATAAGGTACTACTGGGCATCCTAGTCAGTTTAGGGCTCAGGGTATGAGATAAGGGTTCAGGGTTCAGGGTTGAAGAGGAGTGCAGGATGCGATAAACTTCGGAGTAAGACAGGAGGATAAATGAGCAGAATTAGGGTACGTTATAGAATATGTGCACTGGGCACAGAAAAGGCAATTAATCGTTACGCTTTACAGCTCTGTACGGTTGATGATATAAATCCTGCATTTCCGTAAGGATCCTAAACTATGGGAATTATGGTATATTCCTTCTAATGGGTCATGCAGATTTATATCATCAACCGTATCACCTTTTCAACGTAAACTGGCACGGCCGAGTGGGGAACCAACCTCTGGTACACCCGAAGCCGATTCCTCGGAACATCTTCTGTCCTGCTTGTATATACCCATAGGCTGCATAGTAGTTCTTTTTGGGACTACCTTATATTCATAGTAGTTCTTTTTCGGACTAGGATCCTAAATATAAACCACTGAGAACTGAGAACTACAAAGGTACTTACCTGAGAAAGCCCTATACACTCTGAATCGAAGGGTCGAAAAATGTAAAGCTTTGGCCTCAGGGTTCATAAGCAAGGACCCTACTCGGAGGATCGTGGGACTTAGTGAATAAGGTTATAAGTACCTTTATTGGAGTTATACGCAATTATGACTACTATAGTTACCTTATTTATAACCCTAAATGCGATGTCCCATGGTCCTCTAAGCAAACCCTAAACCCAATCACCTACCCAGAGATCCCAATATCCTTTAATTAAGGAATATATGGCTTAACCCATAATATGAAGCCCCTTACTATTTAAGGTATATTGCTTAATTAAGGGGTATTGAGCTCTTTGGGTAAAGTGTAGGCGTTGGGTCTTGTAGTGTTGAAGGCTTCGGGCTTTGGGCTGTGTAAGTTCCTAGTCTTCAGGACCAAAAGTTCCTTGCAAGGCTCTGAAATGTCCATTGATGTAGACATTGAGAGCTTGAGGATTGTACATTAAGTGTACCATGTACTATACGAGTCTTCTTTTCTCAATCCCCATACAGAACCCTGTCAGCAAAACATGAATTTAACAACAGCCCGATCTAGTCTCACGTACCTTACACCCTACTCTTATTGTTAATGCTACCGTAGCGTGCCGAAGCCCATCTTCGAAAACCCGATACCCTAAACCCTTAAACTTTAAACCCCTAAGCCCCAAGGCCCCCAACCCCCAAAGCCCAAAATCCTACAGCCCCCCTTTCCCTTTTTCTGCTCTTTCTCCGTGCAAGAACGGGCGCTGGTCTCAACTTGCTCTGCCGGAGGAGGGAACACTTCTCAGAGATTGGCATCTCCCGAAATTCGAGGGTCCAAAACTGTGTTTTTGAGGTGGGTTTGGGTGTTTAGGGTTTTTGGGCGAGGGTTTAAAATTGAGTGTTTTTGGTTTTGTCTTGAGGTTTGGGTGTAGGGTTTAGGATTAGGGTTTAGGGTCGAGGGTTCAAAAAATTGAGTTTCTTGAAGGTTTAGGGCCTAAGACTCGGATTCAAGGTTGGAGGGGTTTACGGCTTAAAGGTTCAGGCTTAGGGCTTATAGTTTAAAAGGGGGCAACCATGGGTGACTGTTGTTCCGGCGGCGCCCACGACGAACAACAGGGCTATGTTGCAGTCGGGTGATGCTTGCTTTTGTTGCTGCATTTGATGATGAAAATGATGATGATGATGATGATGATGATGGTGATGACGATGGCGATGATGAGGAGGAGCCGGAGGAGAAGTGATTGTTGGTGGTTGTGATGACGAGAATGACCATCGCCGCTGTTGCTAGGTGGTGATGGGGAACCGGGGATGTCCCGATGCACACCCAGCCTGATGGAGGCCTCTCATGGCCTAGGCTTACAATCTCATGCGAGTAGTTCACCAATTTACGGTCCCGTTTAAGTCCCTCAGATAATATGGAACCCTAATAAATGTAAGACCCCAAGGGGGGACCCTAAAAGAGGACTACCAATGTAATACAGGGGTTAGGGGTGCAGAGTGTGGGGCTTAGGGTCCAGGGTTTACCTTAAGCAAACATGCATTTGAAATCATTAATCCCGGGGCCTCAAGGAGGTTTTGAATACACTGAAATATGGTGATCCTCAGGAACGCCAAGGAATAGTAGTGGTAGTTGTTCAGGCTCCTGATATTTTCACGCTTTGATAGAGCTACTGTTTAGGATACAAGGCTTGAGGTCAAGATTTTCGGGCTTGCGCCTTGGCTCTGAGAAAAACCCAATGTCGCCGGCATCGAATCGCGTCGACCAACCCTATACCCTAAACCCTTTAAACCCTAAACCCGGGAGCAAAGCAGCAATCCAAACAGCTCGGCTCTACGCCGCGAGTTCTCAGGGTTCGAATTTGAGTTTTAGGGGTTTAGGGTTTAGGGTTATTCTCTAGTATTGTATACGTCTATACACACGTGCATATATACACTATATCATAAAGATTAACAAAATCAAGAGAAATTTTACACCCTAACCCTAGACTCTAAACCGTTACACCTTAGACCCTTACAAAGCTGACGATGCAGCAATGCCGGCCCGGGTGGAAGTCCGAGAGAAAAGGACAACGCAGACCTCCGAGACTCCGCGGTCCGGAATGTGATGGAATCCTCATAGGTGTCACTTCTTAGCAAGCTGAAGTCTTAGTTTGATTATCAAGATGATGGCTGCTGCTATTACAGTAAAAATTGTTGTTTGTTGCTAGTATGCTTGGGAATAGTAATAGTGTTAGTTTAGTGTTGCTGTTAGTATTGCTACCTCGGGGACAACAGGACCCAAGGTTTCTTGGGGGTTGCTGGAGAAATTTTTCAACAATAACCCTGCAAGCGAACTGTGATAGGAAAGGATATGTGTAGAGGCCCGCACCAGCTCGCCACCCAGCTGCTCCAGAACCAAAACCTCTTGACTCTCAAACCTGGAGAAACGGAGGAACGGGCTTGCATCGCTATAAGAATTCTGACCTGTCGATGCTCACGCAGACTCACACATGCATCAAGCTCGAGCCGAGAGGCACTGGCTGCGGCGGGCTCTGCTTCCACATGCGCCAGAGGGCAAAAGGTGGTGAGTCCTTAACAAAACCATGGCAGGATCCGGGAGTGGGCATGCGCATGAGCGCATGACCCAGGCAATTTGTGTCTTTTTCCAGGCCTTCAGCTGCACCATGCTGCACCCGAAGGACATCGCCGAATTTCCCAGCCCCGATCACCTGCAGGGCGAAGGAAAACGAAACGCGCGCGCACGCACAGACACACAAACGCACGCCAGCAGTGACCTTGCAGGACGACGCTTGGCTGGCCACCTGAATGGCGTTCTGTCCGGACAGCTTTAGGGTGCGTAAGATGCATCCTGCAGTGCACTAAGTCACTGTTTGCCTCCTCCACAGGCTCCGCCCTTGGGGTACGGCACCGTGCTCCTCCACGCGGCAATGCAAGTGCTAGGTTGTCCACCAGGTCCTGGCTGGGATTGGTGCTGCAATAAAAACCAGAAGTAGGACAATATCGCATGAGGAAACACAGCGGCTGCAGAAGATAGACACACTAGATCACATGGAGAGCTGAGTAAGATGACCACTTCCCCAGGGTGAGCTTCTCATCCAACTGCTCCACTTGCGTGGGACTGTAGTGGCACTAGCTATCAGAACACATTCGGGCTCATGCACTGCGCTAGCATAATGGGCAGCCAGCTAGTTACCGGCCTGCCGCAGTTGCATCCGCCCGTTTGCATGCTCAAAAGCAAACCAAGATACTTTCAGATCATACTCATCCCGATGAACGGGAAGATCAGCAATCGAGCCTCCGCTCTCAAATGTGGGCAGCTGGAGATGGGAGTTCTGTTCCCGTGGCACAAGGGTACCTGTGTACCAGCTTTTGGTCTTGTCTTGACGAGATGTCCAATGACGCGGAACATTTGGACCAGCTTTCTGCCCAACCCTCTCAATTTCGCTACTTGCTGTTCCAGGCGATGTCATGAGCTACAAGCTGGATTGCTGCAGGGCGGTTTTAGCTGCACACATGTCATGGTTGATGTTGGGTGCAGGTCGATCGCGATGTCCAATGTCATGTTAGCATGTAAGCTGAGTAGGAGACAGGCTCCGACCAAGTAACTCCTCCGCGAACATCCCGGTCCAAGGTCCGGGCTTTGGCGCAAGTTTCCACGCTGACGAAGCTCAAAACACCCATGCTGACACAATATGCCCGGAACAACATGCTGCAGGCACTAGAACTTGCCGCTTCAAGCATGCATGCTTTGTTGCTTCCGACACCTGTTTGCCCGAATGGCTGAAGAAACAGACAGCCTGGCCTGATTGGGTAAAATAGCTTCGCTCACTAGAATTGAGTACTCTTGCATGCTTCTGTGTCGGCCCCCGCCTGGCACTCGAAGCTCCCCAGCTCAAGGAACTACTCCAAGACCTGATGCATCAGAACAGCTGATGGCCGAAGGAAAAGTCTCTGGTATTGACCATTGTTAAGTCTGTAGGCTGAGAGTAAGCTCCAAGCCAGGCTGATGTCAGAAATGCGCCGGCCTGAGCAGAACTACGGGTCGATTGAAGCGACTCGGATCGGGCTCGTTCGGCCTGGCAACGGCACCAAATGGTGCCAACGTCCCAAAGAACCGTGGGGCCTGCAATCAAGACTGCACGTTCCCATGACGCACCAAACGCTGACATCAGAGGGCAAGGCGCCTCCCACTCCCAGCTGCAGCGGCTGCAGGTACCCAGCTTGAGGGTGACTTGCTGGCCTCGGCGTCACAAGAAGGAAGGAACTGGCGACGCTACTAACCACTGACAGTCAAGCACATACTCTGGAGTGCGTGCACGGCGAAAACTACGCAGCCTTTTGCTTATGTCCACATCTGCATGTCGCAGCATCCCTGGCATCCATTATATGAGTTCATAGCCGCCTCCTTGAGCGGAGCATGCATCACCTTTTCGCGCTTCAAGGAAGGTTCCTGGAGACTCCCTGGCGCTTTTTGGCCAACTCATGGGTCACCAAGATCCCACTCGGTGGCGGAAGGTGCTTGGCACTCGGTGGCGGAAGGTGCTTGGCGGCCCTGATGACCTGTGGACACAGAATGAACTTCTTTGCTGCACTCGGTGGCTCCAAATGCATCGGCACTTTTTGAGAGCCTGCGCGAGGAGGGTCCAGCCTTGGCGGCTGCGAAGGTTCCAAGGCCTGAGCCCGAAGCCTGCTGTTTGCATTGATCACGCATCTCAGACTTTAGCTGGAGCCAGTGCCGCATTCTGGCATGGGACGTGCAACTATCAATTACTACCAGTCTACAACATCCGACTGTGCTAGCAGACATCCAGATGGCTAAGGCACGGGAACATGAACAAAGTAACGGCTGCAGGTGCGGACACTGCTCAGACAAAGCAGCACAATTGGCCGTGGTGGTGAACCCGACGAGTTGCACAGGTTGCAGACTCCTTCGCTTCAGCCGGCGCAGACTGTGCGATCGTGTGCGGTCAAGGTGCCTTCAGAAAGGGGATCTATGTAGTGGTAAACTGCAAAACTCAAACCATTGTGTGTGCTCTAGCCTGACCGGCCTTGTGTCTAGGCGGCGCCCCATACTGTGTCTTGCCAGTAGGCCCGGCCTTCGTGAGAGGATTAGCCACGCAGACACAAGTCTGGTTCAATTCTTCCAGAATCATGATGGACGTGCGGCTAAACATGCTCGTGCACATTTCTGGCCTGAATACGCTGCCTGCTGAATCGGAACCTGATGACCTGAGACCAAGTGTGGGATAGCCGTGGGCCACGAGCTCGAGTTGCACATTGCAACAATCAGCCGTAGCGAGAGTAGTTTCCGCCATACTGAAATTGTAACCAGCTTCCCGGGCGGTCAAAATTCAAAAACTTCGGCTTAAAACCGGTCGGGGCGGTTAAATTTAACAGATTCCGGCTTTGACCGGGCGGAGCGACTAAATTCAACAGATTTCGGTTTTGACCGGACGGGGTGTTTAAATTTATCCGATTTCGGCTGTAATCGGGTTGGGCGGGCAAATTAGCAGATTTCGGCTTTAATCGGGCGGGGCAGTTAAATTTAACAGATTTCGGCTTTAACCGGCTGGTGCGAGTAAATTCACGCTGGGCTGATCTGAATTTAAGCCCCAAGTAAGCCAGAGTCTACTGAAGCTTGCGCCCCACTTCATGACATGGACCCCCGGATACGTCTCAGCTGACAAACGGCACTCCGAGCGCATGCAAGGAAGCAAAAGGCACCTACAGCACCCTCAGATGAGCAGGTTCATCTCAGATTGGGGTTTGTTATCCTATCATGACTCTGCAGAGACTACAAGTAGATATGGACATGTTTGACAGGAAGTCTTCTAAGCAGTTAGGGTACCTGTTCAGGGCTCCTTGTGGGGGTACGGTACTTCTATTTAGGGTTTAGGCTTTGGGGCGTAGCGTCTGTGAATGCTGAAGCCCCTGGGTTTCTGAAAACCGAAAAACGGTGCCTCAATAATCATAGCCGGTTTAGGGTTTAGGGTTTAGGGTTTAGGGTTTAGGGTTTAGGGTTTAGGGGTTGTGTTGAAAGATAATATCCTGGGATTTTACTCACAGTGCTAGTAATTATCCAGCGGCTGCCTTTGCAAGGATAATGTAGGGGCCTCAACAATCAGAAGAGGGTTTTAGGGCCCATTATACTATTATTGTAATAAGGAACCCCCCAACATAGTAATATTGCCAGATCTGGGGGATGCTCGGTGCTTCTTTGCGAAAACTGCGCGAAATTGCCTTCGCACTTTCGGCGACGCTGTACGGAGATGTAGTGTTGAAATGTAAGAGTTTTCGAAAATTCGGGGTACCTTATTTTGCGGCCCTTATAATAAGGATCCTACCATCTAGTGTGCCATATTAGGGTCCCCCGATTTTAGGAAACTCCCATGTGCTCTTGTGGGGGCTTCCGCTCAACGGAGCAGAGATTGCAGAAAAGGAGCTGCCTTGGGGGTGTATCGAGACCCTGAACCCCAAGCCCCTAAGCTCAGGGTACTTGGAGGGTCGGGGGACATGAATTTAAGGTATATTCCTCAACTCAATGGTATCAGAATTCCTTAAACCCTATAGATCCCTTACAGGGTCCCTTTAAAGGAACCCAAATTATATTCCTCAATAAAGGGTATAACTTGGAGGGTCGGGGCACTTAGTAAGTAGGTAGTAAGTAGACTTATAAGTACCCTAAAAGGGACCCTAATTGGGGTTATGGTACTTATAAGCCCCTAAAATAGCCAGTTACTAAGTCCCCCGACCCTCCAAGTACAGGCTATAGGCTCATCCTAAATGCAGGGCTCTCAGAAAGCCTGGGGGGGATCATGGTTGAATCCGTCATGAGAACCAAAGCAAAAATGACAACAGACTGTGGTTGACCGAATATTCATGACAAGAATAATCTAGCCGTACCATAATAATGACGAAAAAGAATACTGGAATGCTGATACTAATTCTACTCCGTAAAGTGAAAACACAAGCATTGACACTAACAATAAATCATACCAATCACACTAGTAAAAGATATAACACCATAGTAACAACAATATTCAAGTCTAACAGCAATACTGACAACAAGGTAAATAAGGACAGTAACAATCATAATCATACTATTCAACCAGCCTCGGTCTGATATTGTCCTGTTTGCTCGAAGTCGGATTGGGCTTCACGGTTGAGGGTCTTGGGGTTTTGGGCTTAGGGCTTCTGGGAAGCGGACGTTACAGATCAGGACTTCTCCGCATAAATTCCATATAAACAGGCTCATAAGCTCCTACAACTTGAAAAATCCTGCAAGACCCACGCAGAACTCAACGCAACCGTGAAACCCTCAACCCTAAACCCGAAGCCCGTGCTTTCAATTCTAGGAGTTCTTAAACCCACAGGATCTTTGCCAGGTTTAGGGTTTTGGGTTTAAGGTTTAGAGTTTAAGGTTTAAGGTTTAGGGTTTAAGGTTTAGGGTTTAAGGTTTAGGGTTTTGGGTTTAAGGTTTAGAGTTTAAGGTTTAGAGTTTAAGGTTTAAGGTTTAGGGTTTAAGGTTTAGGGTTTTGTGTTTAAGGTTTAGGGTTTAGGGAAGAGCACGGCTGCCCCCGGGAGAACAAGACAAGCTTAAATGGCGAGTCATCAGGAGCACAGTCGCGCAGTCATCCAAAGAGCTCCAACTTTATGCTATGGAGAAAGTACATCCCCTAATGCTTTCGATTAAGGAAGAGGGAGGGCCAAATCTGGAATATGAAGCCTACTTCGTGTGCTCAACAGGAACTCATTCGGGAGTTTCCGAACATCGGGGACTCTAACATAGTACCCTAAACAGTAGGATCCTCATCATAAGGACCCGAAAATAAGATACCCCCAATTTTCGGAATTTCACATTTGGGTGCCTGCCTTCAAAAACCAAACACAGGTCTGCGACAGGAAGTTTGGTGTGGTGGTGAGCATGCTGTAGAATGTAGGGATCGGAGCGCTTGCCTGCTAGCATTCCTACGTCGATGGAAATAGCTAAGACCAAGCACGGCAGTGCTGCACACACCAGTTGCGGTGACATCGAATTATCTTTGCAACCTACTGTGCTGGAGGGGTCCTCATCTGTGCTAGCTGCATACCAATGTAGAGAGCATGGCTAAACAAAGCCCCCTCTTTCGAAGGCAGAAATCCTCGATCCCCAACCTGATACATCCTGCAACAAGCCGGCTGAGAAGCGAAAATTAGTTCAGCCTCGTCCCGACCTTCTCAAACCGACCCGCAGCTTCAGGCCGAATTGGGATTTCCTCATGGTTTGGAGCATTTAGAAGGACATCAAGGCTACCAAGTCAGAACCAATTAACTTTCCTTGGGTAAGTAGGGAATGGAGGAATGGGGTACAAATATAACTACTATTACTACCATTCTTCCATTCCCTACTAACCAAAGGCAAGTTAATGAAGGCAACAAAAACCTTGGGACTCCCCAGCACTCTACTGGCTCCCTACCCTGCGCATGCCGACATCCAGTTGGCGAAGGAAGGCGTGCAAAGAAGATGCTATTTCATTCGGTTTTAAACCCAAACCATGAACCCCTAAACCCCTAAACCCTAAACCCCCTGAATCCTAAACCCTGTAAGTTGGGAGGCCGGGTGCTTGCCTCATGAGGCATGGCAGCAAGGACCAGTTCAAACCAAAAACTTATTTTCATCGGTTGCAACGTTGCAAACCGAATTTCCTTCGTAGTAGCAGTATAGGTGCTTTCATAATTAGAATGAAGCTTTGAGGTTACCATACAATTACACCGTCAAACTTCCTCAGTTGGGTGCAGGACTCGTGCAAACCGTAAACCCGAAACCCAAACCCCAAACCCTAAACCCTAAACCCCAAACCCCAAACCCAAAACCCTAAACCCTAAAGCCCCCAACCTGAACCCTTAAACCCGCATTCCTGTTGCACTTCCGTGCACATTGGCAAACCCTGCAAACCTAAACCCGACAACTCGAGCCTAAAACTTCGACGATAAGTATACGCCGTGTTATCCAGCATCAGAAAGAGGAGAAGGAGAGAGAGAGAGAGAGAGTGACAGGAGAATGAGAGAGAGCGTACGAGAGAGAGAGAGAGAGTAGAGAGTAGAGAGTAGAGAGTAGAGAGTAGAGAGTAGAGAGAGTAGATAGAGAGAGAGAGAGAGTGAAAGATTGCGTTCAATACAGCATGTTGCTCAACACCCACCAGGAAACTGCGGACTCAAATAGCCCACCGAGCTCTCAAGATAGAGTCTGTATACCGATACCTGTTTCGTGACATGACGAGATAAACCTGCTTGACAGATAAAGCCTTGACTTTCGCCAATTAGTTCGAGATCAAACTTTTGACCCTGGCAGCGACGTAAGTTTTCCTCTACACTGTCATAAGCAGCAGCAGTAGCACGACATGGTCTTATTGCTTCCGACTGCCCTCTTCACCAGCATTGGCAGTTCGATACTTCGTCCTTGATAGCAAGTATAGCGCCTTGGGGGGCATGCCCTAAGGAAGAAGATCGGCAATTCTAAGCCCTAAAAACCCTTAGTAAAAAACACTCGTAACACCCTATACCCCACCGCAAAAACCCAACAAAGCCCCTGATGAAACCTTACAGACCCTATACGACCTCATTCTACATGCACTGCTCTGACATTCTCCCTGGAAGAACCACAGGAACATTTAAAACACCCTCCAAACCCTATTTCATGATACCTGATACACATTAAAGGACCAATTCTGGTCTTCCTCCTAGCTTCTACTTCTACAAAGCCCTCGCAAACGCCTCTAAACCCTGTAAAACCCAACTAGTAGAACCCTCCAAACCCTAGTATACCTGCTTCTACAGTGATCCCTAAAACCTAAGCCCTATACCCTAAACTCCTAAACCCTCAACCCTCAAACCCCAAACCCTAAACCAGCAACTGCTCTTCGCCTTCCTCCTGTGAACTATACTGAACTTAGAACCCTAGCAACAATTATAATTTTAGCTGATTCTTAGGGGTTATAGTAACCAGAAATTACAAACTATTTCTAAGTACCCCTAAGGTGAAGAACTGAAGATCGGCATGCAGGGAGATTCACTTGTCAATGACAAGCGGTCATGGAGCCAAGAATCGGATCAGTCGTTTAGAGTTTAGGGTTGTTTAGGGTTTAGGGTTTAGGGTTTAGGGATGCTTAGGGTTTAGATCGAGGATAGGAGCGTCCCCGACAGGTCTAAAAGTTGGTCAGGGACGCATCAGAATTACCATCGCGAGGAAATGCTCAGGCTCACTTAAAGGCTCATGGGACTTAGTAAGTATGGTTATAAGTAGGATCTAATTCGGATAACCCCACTTAGGGGACTTAGAACCCCATTTATAACCTACTTACTAAGTCCCATGATCCTCTAGGTACTCCCTAAACCCTATAGACCCCTTTAAGGAACCCTAGAGCCTTACTAACTAAGTCCCATGATCCTCCAAGCAGAACTCCCCGTCAGACATTCACTTGAATGCGGTCCATCTGCCTCAGCCCAAGAGAAGGTACCCAGCCGGGCGCTGAAGTCTCGCAGAAAGAACCCCGGTTCCCCTCTCTCCCCCCACCCGTCCTGTCAGGATTGCAATCATGCTGTTCCTAGCCCTTAAGCCCCTCAACCCTAAGCCCTAGACCCTGAACCCTCATCACAGAACCCTAAATCCTCAAGCTGCAACCTGAACCCCAAGCCCTGAATCCCGAGACCCCTGCCCCCCCCCCCCGCCCGGCTGCACCGAGACTCCGAATGCGAGCCAGGGTCTCCATGATCCACGGTTTGGGATTTAGGATTGTTGGGGGTTGGGGATCTTAAGATGCCTGGGATGTAAGGGCTTGGGGATTGAAGCATTTTGGGTTTTAAAATTTGGGTTTATATAAGGGCCTAAGGGTTTTTGAATCTGGGCATCTAGGGTTTAGGCTTCCATGCAAGGCCTAGGATCTCAGGCTTGCGAGGGTGTTCGGGTAACAGGCTGGAAGATTCGAACTGGGTTGTGCTTGTATCTGCTGTAGGTACGGCCCCCATGCAGTAAGAGTCTAAAGCAGGGCTACCGTTAAGGTCCCAATATTTCTATAATATGAATGTTATTCAACTATTGCTGAGCGGGGGCCGTACCCAACATATGCTCTTACACCTAGAGATCGACCATGAAGGAAGATCATTCCTCGCCAGTGAGACCTCTACAATCATGTAGAGGCCCACAAAATGTCCAACACTACTCCCGAGGGCTCCTGCTGTAAGTGCAGTGTATGGAACCGCCAAACTCTTGTGATTGTTCTAATTGATAATACCAAACTATTGAAATTATTCTAACTGATACTACCGAACTACGGTAAAAGCCAGAAAGTTGGAATATGATTATCCTAACACCATTACGGTAAATTATAGGGTATCCTACCATGAAACCAAATTCCAACTTTCTGGCTTTTACCTTATTGGGATTAATCTAAGTGATAAGGCCCCCTGTAGAAATCAGGGTTTACGGTTTAGGGTTTAAGGTTTAGGGTTTAGGGTTTACTGTAGAAATCAGGGAGATTCCCCGAAGTGAAGGAGCCGCAGTAAAAAGATGCTCGCACTGCTGCTTCGACCCAAGACCTCGCCACGAATGCTAGCCATAATGAAACCCTAAACCCTGAACCCTAAACCCTCAACTCTACCTAAAACCCCCAAAATAGGTAAAATAATGGCCCAATACCTATAAAAGGCCATCATTCTACATACTTTGGGGGTCCAGGTAAACACTAAACCCTTAAACCCCAAACCTTACACCTACAGCTTGAAAGCCTGCACCCTAAACTTGATTCAACCTTCAACCACCCTATACACCCCAAACCCTACACCCCAATCCGGGTCCTTATAAAAAGGATCCTACTATTTAAGGTACCATATTAGGGTTTCCGACGACAAGCTGCCGGATGAAGAAGTTGCTCTCCGGGCATCGTGCAAGAAAGTCCTCCAGGAACTCAGGGCTGTGGCGGCCTCTTGACGATGTCGCTCTGGTTGGTTTAGGGTTTAGAGGGGTTTGGGGGCTTCGGGGTATAGGGTTTGGGGGTGTTTAAGAGTTTAGGGTTTAGGGTTTAGGCTTTTGATGGGTTTAGGGTTTAGGGTTTTCGGGGGTTTTACGGTTTAGGCTTGAGGGATGGGGGCTTAGGGGTTGAAGCACGTTGGATGTAGGGTTGCATTCAGGGCTGCTTCGGGGTTTCCGGCTGTTCCAGTTGGAATGAACTCTGGGATTCTGGCAGACATCCCTTACGAACCGGCAGAAACGCGCTTGTCGATCCCCTGTACTCCTACACCCTAGAAAGCCAAGACAATGCGCACCCTTGTAAGCAACCGAGAAAGACCGTGTAGATATACCGGCCACGACTGTAAGCCCAAAACCCTACACCCAAAACACCCAAACCCTGAACCCCTAAGCCCTACACCCCAAAACCTAAGCCCCGAACCCCTGAACAACCAGGTCCAGAAGTTAGGCTGAACCTTTGTACAGGAACCCGGAACCGTGTAGAACCCTTAAAGGAACCCTTTTAGGCGTGAAAATCGGGGACTCTAATACAATACCCTGAATACTAGGATCCTTTTCATAAGGACACCAAAAAAAGGTACCCCTTAATTAGGAGGTCAGCAGACCCGGGGGCTCAACAGGTCACTCAGGGCCCTGAGGTGTTCCTGGAGCGAGTGCGTCTTTCCACAGCCGGGCTTCATGCACATATGCACTCCTCGAAGGCACTTCTTACCGGGCTGGGCTGCCGTGCAGCCACACTTCATGTTGTAAGCCCAACAGATGGGTTGCCCGGACCGAGTGCTACTGCTTATCCCCTGGAGCTCGGCAGGCATGTTGCGAGGGGTAACCCTAGTCTTTCCTTTCTTGCCTTTGCCGTCGCCCTTGCTGCCTCTGTCCTCCAAGGGGGCCTTGCCATCATCCACTCCGCGTTTGTTGGAAAGCTGCTGGTGCAGCAGGTGGAACATGACATGAGGATCAACCATAACACGAGCGAAAAGTGCATCAAGGGGGAGGCTGCCGTCAGACTTGCGGCGCATGCCATCCTGAGTGAGTTCGCTCATCCTGAGCCACGCGGCCTGATCGGCTTGAAGGATCTGTCGGACTGTGATTTTGGAGTACCCCGGCGGGGGGTCATCGGAGGAGAGGTGCCTCATCAAGTGTGAGTGCCACTCCTGCTGCTTATCGAAGGTGGCCAACTCCCCTGTAGAACCCTTAAAAGAGCCCGTTAAGGAACCTCCCTTATAGAGCCTTAAAAGGACCCTTCAACCCTTAAAGGAATCCCCCTTATAGGAACTCTAAACCCTTGAAGCAACCCTTAAAGGACCCTTAAAAGAACCCCCAAAGGAATCCTTATACAACCCCAAAAGAACCCTTATAGGAACCCTTCAAGGAACCCCCTTAATTTTGCAGGAACCCGGAACCCTTAAAAGAGCCCTCAAAGGAATCCTTAAAGGAATCCTTTTAGGAGTTTCCAAAAATCGGGGACCCTAATATAATACCCTAAATACTAGGATCCTTTTTTATAAGCACCGCGAAACAAGGTAACCCTTAAAGGAATCCTACTGTTGATGATATAAATCCTGCATTACCCATAATGAGGCATATACTATAATTGACACAGTTTAGGATCCTTACAGTAGAAGCCAGAAAGTTGGAACATCATTATCCTCATTCCCTTAAGGCAAGGTAGAAGGAAGCCTAGCACTAATCATCCTAAACTCATGTTCCAACTTTCTGGGGTTCACTATAAATAAGGTAATGCAGGATTTATATCATCAACCGTACGTAGTACTGGGGCCTGGGTCTCGGATCCCATTGCCCCGGGCGTCGCAGTGGGCCCACCAGAGCCGCTTGAAGGCCTCGGTTCTGGGATGTCGGGGGTTTGGGTTTAGGGTTTAGGGTTTAGGGTTTATAGGGTTTAGGGTAGGGTTTAGGGTAATTAGGGTTTAGGGGTCATGGGTCTTGCGGTTTCGGGTTAAGTGGGATAGGGCTCATACTGCTGATGGACAAAGTCCTGCATGACCCTAAGGACTCTAAACTATGGGAACTATGGTATATTCCTTATAAAGGGTAATGCAGGATGTTGTCCATCAACAGTAAGTTTGGGGTCGAGGATTCAGGGGCAAAGGCAACGCGTTTCTTCATCTGCTTGCAATGATGGGAGGCCAAAAGGGGGGTTTAAGATTCTTGGGGTAGGGATTTCTTAATATGAGCCCCATTATGGGAACCCTTACCCCTACTAAACCCCCATATTCTAAAACCCCTTTTGGCCTCCTATGATGTACAGCTGCTGAAAAAGCTCCAGTCCAGAAGTTTGAGGGTTTAGGGTACCCAAAAACGGACCATAATTTTGACAACCACCCATCTGCTTGCAATGCCGGAGGGCGTGAGACTCCCGCTGCTGGTCTTTCACGGCGTTGGTCAACTCCTCTGCTGAGAGCCGAGCGGGGTGACGTGAGAGCTTGAGCGGCGGGCGATGAGCGCTGTAAAAGTGCGTTATAGTCTTTCATAGTGTATATACAGTCATATTCCAAACACTCTAAACCCTAATCTATAGTATACCTGTCGGCCGCAAGCTATTCTGGAGCATTGCTTCAAGGGCCTGTTACACGGTCCACAAGCATCCTCTGATCGCTACACTGAAATCTTACCTCGCTGTGAGAGCGGGGGGCCCAAGCTAGCAATATTTGAGAATTTGATAATTAGAATGGAGGTTCCTGTTTAAAGGGGTTTACCAGGGTTACGATACGGGATCTGTAAGGGTACTCTAATATTGGGGGATTTGCAAAATTAGTGTGAGGCTTACATCTTATGTATGATATATCTTAAAGTATATTCCATGCAGTGTCTATTGTATGCTACCCTATGCTATATCTTCTATACCGAACAGTCTTGTAACATGAAACAGAAACATGACCTGGCTTCTTGAACCTTAAACCCTCTACCCTTAAAGGAACCCTTATAGATGCCTTAAAGGAACCCTTCTTGTGGCAACTTAGAATGAAAATTGTTTAACGAGAGCCCAGTGATGTGCTCCCACATGGGAGTTTCCGAAAATAGGAGACCCCAATAGAGTACCCAAAATAGTAGGATCTTATAAGGACCCCAAAAGAAGTTACACCTAATTTTCGGAAACTCTAAACCCTAAAAACCCCTTATAGAACCCTTATAGAACCCTTGTAGAGCCCTTATAGATCCCTTTAAGGAACCCCTAATTTCCGGAAACTCCCCCATGCCTGGTGCCACCAGATCTGGTGCTCTTGCACCCCTTGGTCTGGAGACGGTGACACAGGAACCTCCGGTTGAATCAGGGTTTGAGGGTTTCGGGGTTTAGGGCTTGAGGCGTTAGGGGTTTAGGGCTTGAGGGTTTCGGGGTTTAGGGTTGTGGGTTTTGGGTTTCTAGGGTTTAGGGATTCGAGCTTAGGGCTTCCGGATCATAGGGTTTGAGGGTTTAGGGTTCTTTGGGTTTGAGGGTTTTGGGCTTAGATTTTACGGGGGCTTAGGATTTATGGCTTAGGCCTTCAGGGTTTGAGGGTTTAGGGCTTGAGGGTTCAAGGTTTAGGGCTCTTTGGGTTTAGGGTTTAGGGCTCTTTGGGTTTAGGGCTTGAGGGTTTAGGGTTTTGAGTTTATAGGGTTTAGAGTCTATAGGGTTTAGGGCTTACGGCTCCAGGATCATAGGGGTTGTAGGGCTTGCAGGGCCTAGGTGGGTGTCGATATTGCTTACCGCCCTTGTAGGGTTATAGAGGTTAGCAAGTTTATAGAGTTCAGAACGGTTTAGGGTCAAAGGTTCTTGGGTTAAGGGTTTGAGGATTCTGAGTTGATGGGGTTATAGGTTAACGGTTTTCATCCCAAACCCCAACTTTTTAAGCCGTAAATCCCATAATCCGTCTCATCCCTCACGCAAGAATGACAACCCCACCCACCCACCCGAATCCCTCCCAGCGCCTGCGGCACGGAGTTCGTCTCCTCAGACAATCTCCGCTTCTTCGGATCCCTGTTCTCCCTAAACCCTTAACCCTAAAGAGTTTAATATAAGGGCCTTGATAATTAGGATAGGGTTTGGGGGGTCCATCATACTCTATATATATATATATATGCAATAAGGAACCCCAAAATAGCACTGGTAATCATTTCGGCCCCTGTGGTATTTCTAGGGTTGTAGGAATTGCGTGGCGCTCAATCCTAGCAACACTGACAGCCTCGTCACAGCGGACAGTGATGGGAGGCCAAAAGGGGGATTTAAGATTCTTGGGGTAGGGATTCCTTAATATAAACCCTGTTATGAGAACCTAATCCCTACTAAACCCCCATAGGCTAAATCCCCTTTTGGCCTCCTATGTACAGCTGCTGAAAAAGCTCCAGTCCAGTAGTTTGAGGGTTTAGGGTTAGGGGGATTGCAATGTAGTGAGTGTAGTAACTTGTGATTCTTGTGGGTCCTTGTTGGTGCGGGTGTAGGAGGAGGGCAGCCGTGAGCCGTTTGGAGTTTATGTAAAAGCTTGAGGCTTCAAGGTTTAACGTTAGGGTTAATCCAAGGGTAAAAGGTGGGACCCTTAAGAAGGACCCCTAGGTATATACCCTTAATATGGCTATTCTATAGCCATTATATAGCCCATTATAGGGTAAGGGTCCCCACTAAGGGTCCCTCCTTTTCCCCTTTGAGTTAACTGTAAATTGTAGTGTGCCGCGGCCCTTTGGGACACGTAGTCGGTTCGTCGGTTCTGCCACGAGAGCGAGCACAGATTGACCCGTAGGGATATTAACCTCGCCAGCTGGTCCAAACGCCACAATTTCTCGAAGTAGTTCAGGCCTTGCTTTGCTTGTGGAGAATGGTGGTCTTTGACAAACCTCTTCTGAAAAATCCTGCAGACGGTCAGCAAGACAACGGCCCAATGCGACAACTCGAATCTCAGGCAGCTTCTAGAATGCACCAAGACTCCAAACAAGACAAGTCCGATTATGATACGCCACCAACTGAACTATAGTAGGCGTGTGTTTCCTAGCCCGTTCAGTTTAAACCCTTCGACAACAGAAACCCTTCATCAAGGAAAATCCACTAAACTATCATAGAAACCCGTATCTGCCTCAAAGTGTAGGGTTTAGGGTTAGGGTACTCCGCTCTGCGAATCTGAATGCTTGTTTTAGTCTCAAGAATTTGTTTCAAACATTGCTCAATTGTAAAGTTATCCTGAGGAGTGACACCCAAAACGCTGAACACGGTCTCTAGCAGCCGTCCCCCTGTACCCAAAACCCAGAAAGGCCAAACCCTAAACCCCAAAACAGCTCACAACTCATGGGCAACTAAGGCCACAGCCACGGCCTGGAAGAAGCTCTGCAGAAAGGGGACCTTTCTTGAGTTTAGGGGTCAAGGTTTCGGCTTCAAGCGTTATGGGGTTTGGGGCTTAAAGCTTAAGGGTTTTCGGGTTTCGGATGGGGTTTAAGGGTACCCAGAGAGCCCAATACCCCTTAATTCAGCAATATACCTGAAATGATAAGGGGCTTCATATTATGATTTAAGCTATGTTCCTTAATTAAGGGGTATTGGGCTCTCTGGGTATAGGGTTTAGGGGCTGGGGCGCTCTGCAGCAAGGGGACCTGGTAGCGCTTGGGGTCTCGCCATCCATCCCCATGCACCTCGCAGGGAGCATTTTGGAGGCCTTGATAATTAAGAATAGGGTGCTGGTGCCCATTATATTATGACAATAATATCGAACCCCCAGATAGTATAGTTAATTAATTATTAAGGCCCTACATTTTTTCAAGAAAAACCTAATAAGGAACCCCAGATAGTATAGGTGATTAATTACTAAGGCCCCTATACTCGGGTGCATAGGAATGTAAGGTTTTGGGATTTGGGGCTCACTGGTTCGGGTTTTGGACTTTGGGGTTTGCGGTTTTGGGGTTTAGCGTTTTTGGGCTTAGGGCTTTAGGGTGTAAGGGTTTTTGGGTTTTGGGTTTGGGGCTTTCGGGTTTTAGGATCTAGGGTTCCTGGGTTAAAGGCGTTGTGGCTCGAGCCCGATTTAAGTTCCGTCGCCTCTAGGTGTGGGACTTATTCCGGCATTCCCAACCCCAGCGCCGCCATTCCGCGCAGCGCGCTGTCATTGCTCTCTTTTTGAGCACGACTACCTGCCTTCGGCTGGCTTCAGGTCACTGCGGTTAAATTCGCTGACCTGCTTGACCTTGGGATAGGTCTTTATCTACGTCTGTCGTGGATTTGGACTGCACACTGGAGTGTGGTCACAGGAGAGTGCTCTCCTGGTTATTCATGCCAAGGCGGTCACCCGTCTGGGTGGTGGCTGCTCTGGCTTTGGTTGGTTTATTTCTTTTGTGGATCGGCTCAGCCCCGGAGCCTTACAATTCCTCGGGCTGTGAGCCCTTCGTGGCACCGCCGTCTCCGCCGTCAGCGGAGGCTTGCGCGCACAAGGTTACGCCGTGGAGCTGGCCTTCCTGGCGATCGGCAACTGTTGAACAATCACCACGGAAGCCGAGCACCAATGCCGCCCAAAGGACCGTCGAAGGCTTCGAAGCAGCCTCCCAAAGGAGGAGGGAAGGGACAAGACTTCCCTACATCGAAATTGGAGTTCGGCTACCCCCAGGCGCTCAACACGGCCCTTCAAGCTATTGGGGCACGGGCAACCCAAGATCTCTGGCGTGGCCCCCAGCTTGGCGATGGGGATGCAACTGCAGAGCAACTTGCCCAGAGGAGGGCCAACATGGTATCCAAACTGGCCAAGCGTGTGGATGGCGATGCTCGTGCCAAGCAGGCGCTCAAGGAAGCGCTAGCGGCTTGGAGTATCTCGCTCGGCAACCACCTCGAGCAGCTCCTCACTCGCGTCCGTGCTCTCAGCAACAAACTCGACGAGGATCTAGTCGAAGCGTGCGGGGAGCTAGAGACCCAGACCAGGGATGTTGCGTCATCCTCTACGGACGACAAGATCGCTGCCGCAAGGGCATCACTTGGGCCCGCTTGGAATGCCATGCAAGAAGCCGAGGTGCTTCGACTTGCGGCCGGTCTGCGTGCCTTCGGCAGTGTGGCGGCCGATGGAATGGCTGGTGGGCTGTTATCCGGACCTGCCATCAACCATGCTCCATTACCGGTTGGTGCCGAGGGCTCTGAGGTCAGTTTTGGTGGATGGATCCCGGAGCTGGTGCCACCCTCGGTGCAGGACGACGGAGCAAGCTCGGCCAGTGTCGCGGGTGGCGCTCCGTCTCCCCCGGCCTCGTCAGCTTTGTTCCCTGCGGGGGACCGACCGGCCACTCGTTGGCGGAAGAGGGCCAGCGGAGCTGTGGAACGACCCTCCAAAAGCCCCCGCCGTGGACCCGCACCGGACACCGAGGTCGGCGAACCGTGGGTGAGGACTACAACGGGCCTCACTCCTCAAGGAGTCTCTCGACCACGCCAGACAGCCATGGACGAGGACCCCGAGCTGATCCCGGACAAGGGTGCACTGCAAGAGGCCTGGTGCCGTGCTTGGATGGCTATCCTGGCGATGGTGGCAGAAAGTGGCGACGATGTTGTCGGAGAGCTTTCTGTGTGCGACGAGCAGGAGGCAGCGCTACCGCGACACGAGGACGACCAATCCGCGGACAAGCTGGTTGCTGCGGCAGACGAGCTTTGGGAGTTCCTTGTGCAAGTGGTGGCTGCCCCATCCCTGGAACAGTTGGCAGCTCTCCATGCGCGTCTGCATACCTTGCTCTGCGACCTTCGGAGTTGTTCAGGGGCCCTACCTCGCATCCGCCAGGGTTTGTTGGTTGCCATCCATGCGGCGCTTGGCAGTCTGCTCGACCCGTTCAGTTGAGCGCCGGGCACACTTCAGGAATGGTTGCACCCATCCCTTGTGGTGGAGCAGGGCCTGGTCAGGCAGGGATATCTGGCGACCGAGATGGCCTCCAATGCACATGCCCAAATTCTGTGCAGGATGCCTTGTCCGTTCCCTTTGGCCACAGCACCTCAGCCCAGCTCTTGAGTGATGGAGTTTCTGGTGACATCGACCCAGCTAGTCGCGATCTTGGGGGCTACGTTTGTTCGCATCTCCCATGGCTCGCGGCTAGCCTTTTCCTCGGGCGATGTCTGATTCTGTACATAGCTCTGTGTAGAGTTGTTGCGGTTTCAGGGCGGTTCCTTGCGACATATGGCCCCCGCCTCTGGCGACGATCGTGGCAGCTCAGCTGCGTTCTTTCAGCAACCGCTTGGTGGGTTGCTGCTGCAATCGGACCGCCGGTCTCCATGATGCTGTGTGCCATAATCAGTGAGCTCTTGGCTGGCCTTCCTGGACTTGCCTTGGACTTTGGCTCTGCCCTGCGTTCTGCCCGTCAACCCTGTGTTCGATTCCTCCCTGTCGTTGGTTATGGCCCTGGCTGCGTGTGGGGACGTGGTTGGACTTGGCTCCGCAGCCATTGGCAACCGGACTGCGATGACGAGCAGACATGGCCTTGGATCCTTTCCATCTGGCACTTTCCTTTCGCTGCGCGTGGATGTGTTATGCCGGCTGGGGCCCGATCTAACGGTCGCAGGATGCACGGCGCGCGTCACTGTGTGAAAGCTAGACCACGGAGGCCCCATGGTCCTACCTTTCATGTGACCTTGCTCCTGCTTTACCTCTCGGTCGCCGACGGAGCTACTCCGACTGGGAGCTGCAGTCCTTTCCTCTTACCTTGTGCAGCCCCCTGAAGCCGTGCAGCTGCATGCGCACGGTTTCCATGAAGGCCTCCCTGTTCTCAGCACAGGTCCTGTTCTTCCCACTCCCAGTGCTGATGAGATGTGCGACGTCTATCCTGTCGGACGTACTGGTAACTTGCTGTTACCACGTACTGACCGTAGCCGCAGGCACCTCGCTGTGTTTGTGGGGACACCTCCTGGCGCGCCCGTCCTCGACCCCTGTCCCATTCCCTTTCTGGTTGATGAATGGCTGCATGGGCCCCTACTTCATGCTAGGTTAGCCGCTGCTCTAGGCTTCCATGCTGGGGTTTTCTCTGTGTCTAGGGTTCGTGGAGTTCTTCCTGGGTTGCCGAGTGAACAGCTTCTCCTCACACCAGTGGCTTGTTCATGGCGTCAGGTGTGGCTGCCCGTCGATTTGCGACAGCTTGGCGGCCGAGTGTGTATGATACAATGTCCACGCGATTCCACATGCAGGGCTATTGCCCAACTCGCCCTTGCTGCTCAAACCTTGACGGCTGAGGTTGACCTTCTCCTTGCTCGATGCACGTGGGGTTGGCTGACCCTTGTCTCCCAGCCCCTCTTCTTGCAAGATGTTGACACTCTGCAGTTTCAGATCGGTCCGGCTGCCGAGGTGTTACAAGGTCCTGTCGGATCCTCCCTTGATCCGCCCTTGTCTCTCTTTTCTGCGATGCAGGTGAGCCTTCCTACTGCTCCGGCCGCATACGACGCCTTTCCGGGTCACTCGCATAACCAGGCTGTTCTTATCACACCCAACGGGTTAGTATACGTTGAAGCCCCGGTTTTTGCTGATGCCGCGACCTTCCGACGCATCGTGTCTACGAGGGCCTCCCCGGCTGCTACTGGGGGCGTTTTGCGTATCTGGCATCCACTTCCCTCGCTCCCTCTTGTCCAATTTCTTGAGGTTCATTGTACTGAGGAGGAAGTGCCATGCATTTTGGATTTCCGTCCTGTGGGCTGGAGACTGACCACTGTCTGCATCTCGCCCCCTGTCACTGCGCTCGCCGCGGTCACAGCAGCTTCGCGTCGAGATCGCAACAGTCTTCCCCTTGAGTGGGTCGATCAGTGTGCCAGGGGTGGCTTCGGTCTTCTTCACAGGGAATTTTCTGTGCTTCCGGACCAGGTTATTTCAGGGAGTTTTCCTCTGGTGATCATGTTCTTTCCGCATGTTTTTCGCCAGGACTCCTCGTCTTCCTCGGAGGACCAGGTCGGAGGGTGGGACACTCCGGGTACATCAGACACCATTTCTGCCTTACAGCACACCCTGTTGCCCTCACCTGCCAGAGCTTCTGCGTCTGAGTTCCTTAATTCCTCGTACCCTAGCGCTGCTGAGCACACTGAGGAGCCTGCTTCGGATGCGTCCGGTACTGTCCACCTGCTGCGAAGGCCCTGGGTTGCCTCTATTGTCTTGGGGACCTTAGGTTGGCATGCTGGAGGGCAGCCTGGACTTGGCACGTGGAGTGTTGCTAGCTTACTGCTGTACATTTTGCCTGTTACAGCGGTTCAAATTCACAGCGAACCTGCCTCGCCACGCGACGCTGTTATTTCTGCTGCCAGAGCTCCTGATCGCCAGATTGCTGCCCCTGCGGGAGCCCACGCCCATCTGCAGTCCAAGTGGCTTCTGACTGGTGACTTCGGCGATGGCCCTCTCTGGTTATCACTGCCGTCACCAGACTCTGTTTTCCTCATAACCTGCCGCCTTTGGCTGCCAGGCTCCGTCGTGCGCCTTGAGTTCTCAAGCACCGATCGGGCCCGTGATGTGTCTGCGGAGCTGTACCGCCAAGCCATTCGCCTTGGACGATCTCAGATTGTTGCGGCGTCGGTCGGGCCTACGCTTGAAGCTGTTCACCTTGTGTCCCTGCCCTCTCATCCGGGAGCGCTTACTGTCCTTTTTGATTTAGGCAGGGAGATTGTTTGCAGCGAGCTTCCGTTCGACTATAGTCCGAGCCAGGTTATGACTGCCGCACAGGACGCAGCCTCAGCCAGTGACATTCAAATCTTGAAAGGCTCGGCACACAGACTTCGCCACGGTGATGTCATTCGGGTGATTGTTAACTCCGAGCAACGTTCGCTTGATGTCTCGGCGTTCATTTTGCCCCCTCATGTTGCCTCCGCCTCTCGGTGGCTCCAGGAGTCGAGGGTTGTATCACTTCTTCATTCTGTTGAAGGGGTGATCTCTTTTGAGGTCCCGCGCCTGTGCGACCTTGACATCACAGTGCTGAGCACCCTCCTGCAGAGTGTCATCCCTGGCCGTCATGTCTTTGTTGAGATCCCTGGATTTGATGCCCTCCCACATGCGGCGTTTGGTGTTGCTCGTCCTGGGCAAGACTGTGTTACCTATCGCCTGACTGATGCGTCCGACCCATCCGCGGTAGGCCTTCTATTAGCCTTTGCGGGAGTTTTCGAGTCCTTCTCTGCATTTCTCGACAGCCTTCTTTACAGCAATCGCCCGGCAGCTGTCTTGCTACGTCGGCTGCAGCCTTTTGGCCTGTCGGTGTTGTCCTGGGAATGCACCGTTATCCCCGGCCGGGGTGATTGTCATTATTGGCATGTCCATGTCCAGGCGGACCTCGCCAGGGCTCGGGAATACCTCCTGCATTTGCATTGGGAGCCTAGGATTGTTCGTAGTCCCCCGCCCCTGCCGTCCCCCAGGGTTCGGGTTTCCCATAGTGTTGGGGTTCAGACCAACGCTCCCTTTATTTCTGCTAGCACACCTGCTGCGGTACTTCAAGCACCCCCGACCTTATGCGGTGCTGGGGTTACGCCTGACTCTGCATCCGAGATTGTCGATCTCTGGTGTGATGCATGGCACGTCAAGTGTCTAGTTGCCTGCGTGCCTGGCTTCACCGTCTGGGCCCTTCGCGAAGGGGGTCGCCTTGCTGGCATGTGCACACCTGCTCCTACATGGGAGGCAGTGGCCCAGGCGCTTTCTCTCTCCCTCTGGGAGCTGCCCCAGACATTCCTGTCTGATAGTACTCAGATCTGGCCGTTTCCCCGGGACCTCGCCAATGTCGTTGGGCGATGTGTTAGTGTGGGCTATGACTCGCCTGAGGGGATTTCGCAGTTAGCGCAAAATTGCCAATCACCAGCTCCGAGCCCTCCACCTGCTCCACCAACTCTTGTGTCCCTTGCACTTGGGTTGACTTGTTCTGGGCGAAGCTTGCTCTTGTGCGTGCTGGGTCTCTTGGCGCTCCCGGTTGATTCGGTGCAGCTGCCTCTCGAGCCCGCCACACTGGTACCTCGGCGCTCTGCTGACAACATTTTGCATACCCGTCGTGACTTCACGCGGCCCTGCACCATGTCATGGACGCACGAGCTTGGGCGACAAACGCATGGTTTTGCAGTAGCGGCGCCCCAATTAGGAGCCTACGTTGAGCGCACTTCACCACAGTATGAAATCCAGTTGCATCTGTGGTTGCCCGGGCAAGGCCCGATCCATCTGCGTGTTCATGCGCGCCACCTCGACCTGCATCTTAGCGCATATCTTGGAGCATTTTTGCCTGACTGTGAGTATGGGCTTCATGTTGCCTTTGACTCGAATCCGCAGGTATTGGACATTTTGGTTACCCCGCCATCTCCACCAGTTTGGTGGATCCTCAGGGATTCCATTGGGTGTGAGTTGCTCCGGCCCGTGGTCCAGCACTTTACCTCTCACTGCTCTTTCTTCTTTTGTGCCATTGAGCCCGATGGTGTTGTGCACAGTGTCGAACCCTCGGCCGAGGTGCGTCATATGTCACCGAGCCCCCAAGGGGCTAGGGCACTCATTGGCCGTGCTCTCCCAGGGTTGGTTGGCCGACTTGTTGACGGCGTCCTGCAGGTTGTAGCGGCGAGAGCTTGCTCCCCTGCTATTTTCGGTGGCCTGACCCTGATCCTACTTGGGGGTCAGTCAGCTGCTATGCATCCGCCTCATAGCACCGCTTTAGCTACAGTTGACGAAGTTCCACCGCCGGCTCCTACTACCATGCGGATCTGGACACTCAATGTCCCTGTGCCTGTCGACCTGCCTTGGCGGCCACAGGGCTACCCAACACGTTGGCTTCGTGAATTGATGTGCCGTTTACACCACATTGACGACCCCGGTGAGTTCCGGTCTACTCTCTCCTCACCCGGCGGGACTGTGCAGCACGTTCTCTTCGTGCCGATTGTGCCCACCACACATCCTACTGCTAGATTCTGGCTGCTGCACTGGGGAGATGCGGCTGTGGTTACTTTTGGGCATACCCCTTTTCATTGGGATGTTGTCTCCGCTCACATCCGGGCCCTGTTCCCAGGGGGACCTTTGCCAGACCGTTGCCCAGCTCTTTCCTTTGCAGGCCAGTTTTATCCGCCTGGAGCTCCCTTGCCTGACTTCCCGTCTGGAGCTGTCATTCAGATCATCATCGGCGCCCTTGCACGAATACCGGGAGATGATGACCCCTGGAACCCTGACCCGCTAGTCATTGATAGCCCCTTCTTCCGACATGTGCCCAGTCGTGGCCCTGCACTGGAACCGGCCATCCGGCTTGATGGGCGTGGCAATCAACTTGCTGCTGGCGCCTTGCAAACTCCCCTGGTTGATCAAGGTGTACAGACTGATCTCTCAGGTAACGGTACTGGTCTCGACCACGCTACTGTTTCACGGGTTCATCTGCTGTCCCGTGAACTCTCTTTCCATACGTCACGACTCTGGGCTGGGCTTGCGGAGCCTGACGCTGAGCCCGTTGGAGACTCCCCCTCCGTTCTGAGGCTGTCCTCCCAGAGCGCATGCGCTGCTGCCTCTGCCCCGAACGTCGATCTGCTTGATATCGGAGGTACTTCTGGCAGCCGCAAGCTGGCTCTTCCGTCCTCTGTTAGTTGGGTCTTAGTCGGGGCGCTTCTTGGTTTTAGGGGGGTTGCGTTCGGGAGCTTTCTTGCTCTTGCAACTGTCAGTGATGGCTCCATTATCTTCCCCCCGCAGGATTGTTCGGACGAGGAGCAGTCTGATGAAGAAGGTCCCCCTCCTGTCCAAGCTGAGAACATGTCTGCCGCTGCTGGTGCACCAGTCCCTTTCACCATTCCAGCTGGACCTCCTCCACCAGAGCCGGTGAACGCCCCCTTTCAACCTCGTTTGCGGTATCTTCGTGCAGCCCGCCCTCTTGAGGATTATGCTCTCGGAGTTTGGCCCTCCACTCTTGATCGGGAGCCGGCTGCCGATGAGGACGCTGTTCGACGGGTCCAAGCCGATTTGCTTGGACTCCAACGCGGCCTACGCACATTTGCCGCTGCCATCCCACTGGGCACGCCCTTTTGTATCCACAACCCCTTCACTGCCCGACAGCAATGCGACATTGTGGAATACTCCGCTGGGCCTGAGCTTAATCCCTTTGTCCTGTTTCAAGGACATGCACGCAGCCGTGGTTGGGCCGGGATGGTTTTGCTCATGCCGCAGCCCGATGCCACAGCTGTGCACCTAATCGGCTGCCCCCAGGCGCCGGGCAATGTCGCGGTTGGTGTCGTCATTGACGGACGCCTCCTTCCATGCTGCCTTCCTGCATGTGTCGCCTGTGCGGCGCTCCAGGCGCTTCATCTTGACGGCCATGAATATGATCTCCGACCTTGCATGTCCACGAAGAAACCGCTGTTGTCCAATTTCGCAACGGTGACTGTCTGGCGGCGGGGCGCCGCCCATCCCGCCAGCTACCCTCCCAGCAGGATGTGCAAGCTGCCACCGCAGAAACCTTGGGGGTTGGCACCGATGCTGCAGCAACGGTCCCCGGATCGACTTCTGCGCCGCAGGTTTGTGGGTTTGGCTTGTTGTCACATCCGCCAGGTCGCCTGGTGTGGCGCCTGCCATGCTCGCTCTCTGTCTCTGGCGCGCCGAGGTTCTAGGTATGCATAGGCCAGGTGGCTTCCCTTGGGGTATCGATCCGGTTAACCGGCGGTTCTCTGGCATTACGAGTGAGGACCCGGTTGAAGTTGTCCTGCACAGCCCCTTTTTAGGGGTTTTCCCACCCTTTACAGCCTCCCAGGACACCTGCCACACTCAGGCCTGGGCCCAGTTTCGCAATGATGATCCGGGTTGGGCGGCAGACTACTTTCCGGTCTGGCCAGGGCCTGCATTCAATGAACTTTCCGTCGTCCCCGTCGGACATGATCCTGCCCTTGTCACTATTATGCTTGTCTGGGGAGGCCACCATCGGGCCACACTCACGCCCCGAACTATGACGGTTGCGTGGTTGACTTCCTTTGTTGCCCGCCATATCAACAGTGAAGCTGGCGGGCTCTCACTTCCCCACGGTTTGGCGGTTTGCGAATATTTTGATGTCCCGCCAGCCGCTTTTCGGTTTCGCAACGGGGACGTCGTTTATATCCATGATCCCCCAGCTGACCCTGATGAGCCGTTAGAGTTTGTGGAGCCTTGGCATCTCCAAGATGGACTCGCGGCACACCACGCTCCATGGGCAGTGGGGTTTCAGCTTATGTTTCCGATTTCGGTTCACTTGCTCCGTCCTGAGAAACCGCCACTGCTCACGAGCATCCCGGCTGGCGAATCTTGGTGTCCCGAGGCATTTTCATTTTCGGGGGACTTTAGACACTAATTTCCGGGCTTTTGGACGCCGGTCCAGTGGACGAGTGCTCGTGCCCTGCAGCTTATGGCGGTTAACGAGGTTGCCGCTAAGGTTAATGTTGTAGCGGCTACTCCTGAAGGGCGGTTGTGCCGATCGGTTGATCGTGTTGTGTCTCGTGACAGCCTCGCTGCTCAGCTGAGGTTCTGCCCTGCGACGGTTCAGGTTGGCGGGGTCCCGTCATATGCCATGGAGCAAGCTTGCGAACTCCGCAACGGGGATGTGATTTTCGGAGAATTCGCTCGAGGTGCCTGTGCGACTGCCTCCTGTCGCCTAGGTTGGTGGTTGGGAACTACCTTTGCTTTCTCACAGCTGCCCATGGCACGCCAGTTCTTGCTTGTCCTTGCTGTTGGCCTCATGCATGGTGGCCAGTCTTCGAGCCTCGGGGCCGGTGCTCTGTTTCTCTTGCCGTCAGCGGCGGCCATGATTCAACGGGCACCTGCAGCCCCCTTGGCAACCCCGGCTATCCCTGCTGCCACCGTTAACCGAGCCACCCTCACTTTGGCCAATCCCTTTGCGCCCTGGCAACGCGTTGAAGTTGACCCCAGTAATGCCTTTGAGGATGTCATCGCGGATGCACATCACACACTGACGTCGTGGCATCGGGGGTTCGCTGAATCCGGGTTGGTGTCCGATGGTTCGCATGTTCTGGTCCCGAGACCAGGAGGGAGGCTTGCATGCATACTGGTTTCGGGTCTAGGGCAGCTCATTTGTGTTGTCGTGCCCTCCTTTCTCACCCCCCGCGATTTAACCCATGCCTTGCAGCTTCGCTTTGGCCGCCGGGTAAGTGCACACCTCTCGCCCGGACTGGCAGCGTCAACCCGGGACACTAGACCTGTGCTAGCCTTGCGATCAGGTGACTTGATAGCAGTCCGGCTTTTCCAGTCGGACCCTTCAGCAGGGCCACGCGAGACGCCCGTCTTCTTGACCTGGGGAGCTGCACATGCCGCCTCAGCATGGCATTCTGACTTTATTGTCGCTCACGCCTCCTGTGTGCTGCTGTGGTCACCCAGCCGACCCACTCGGGTCGCTCTCCTCCGACACCAAGCGCGGTGGAATGCTGCAGAGGCCACCGTTTGCCAACACGAGGAGGCCTTGGGAGTCCACCGTTGGGCGCCCTGCCACGGACACCTAGGGACGCCACCCTGGCTTGTTGAGCAAGCCACTGCTTTTGGGCGTGTGAATATCATTCAGTCTCGTGGCTCCACTAGGTGTGTCGAGATTGACAGAGGCGCTGCACATGACCTTTACATTCAAGGGTTTTCTCTCCGCCCCGCCTCCAGTCAGACTACTGAGGAAGCCAGTGTACGCGACGGTGATTGGTGGGTTCATTCCCTTGCAGCTGGATTGTTTGGGCGTCGGCTGCCTGCGCTGGCCAGACTTCTGCTCCTTGTGTATGGTTTCAGTGGGCAAGCCTGGGCTGTGTCCTCCGGCTCCTCGGGCCGATGTTCCAGTGTTGACTCTTCGGAAGCTCGCACCATTCGCACCAGGATGCCGCCTCGGCGGAGTCGCTCCCGTGATCGGGACAGCTCTCACCGCCATTTTCCTGCGCGAGTCGATTTCAGCAGTGGTGAACCTTTTGTCCTGCAGGCGGGGTGGCAGCCCGATTGTACTGACGGTCAGCTTTGTTTTGCCCGCTGCTTTCCAGGTCCAAGGCCCCTTACTACCCGAGTCCTCTGTCCCTTGAGAGGTTGGAGCGAATTTCATTTTGCTCGGTTGGAAGGACCATGGTCCCTGTTTGAAGCTGTTGGGTCCCGACACTGTGGTACCTGGGCAACCCGCTTCTTCCCTGTCCGTGCTGCGTTTCCGTTCGCCCAAGTTACGCTTGCCCCGGTCGCTCCTTTCGGGATGGCAAGTGTAGTCTTCCACACCCTTAGTGGCACAGCCGTTGCCTTAGCGTCGGTTGATGCGTCTCTCGAGGACATTCAGCGGCTGGCCGCCCGCCTCATTCCCAGCACACGGTTTTGGGTTGTCATTCCGCCTCCTTCCATCCGCGCCGCTCACATGCACACGCACATCCGCCTTCGCAACGGCGATGCGTTTGGCTTTCTGCCTGACTCTACTCAACCCGGTTCTACGCGGTTCCCTGCTCTGCACTACCCATCCCTTGATAGGGCGCGGCAGGTTGCCAGCTGGTCGTTGTCTTTCAGGTTCGACACAGGCGGCCCCGTCACCCTGTGGACAACCTCCAGCCGTTCTGGCCAGCTGGTGTATGTACGCGACAATGCGTATTGGGATCCTCTAGGCCCCACATTTCGAAGCTTAGGTGGAGAGACCCTAACAGGCTCCTGGGTACCAGTCCTTACGGGTGACCTGTCGGACCTGCATCTAATGTCCCGCACCTCAATTTCTGAAGCGCATGTGCTCTTTCTCCTGCCGCCAGAGCAGACACCGGTAGGGGTCTTCCTAGCGGGCTGCAACACCCATCGCATCCCTTTGGGATGGCAACTGTTACCTGCCATTCGTTATGTGCGTGCTGGTAGCACGTTGCGGGACGGGGACGTCTTGGTTGTTGCCCCGAATGCTGATCTTGTTTGGGACCCCTTCAGTATACGGCCTCCCAGTCTAGATGATGCTCAGCCGCTGAGTGCCCCGCACACCTGGCATCAACCTCTGACCTCTGCCTCGCCTGGCCCCACGGTTCTGCTTGGCGTTCTCGCGGTTTCGGTTGGTCGCGCTCCCTGGTGGTTAGGGCTAGCCCTCGGGGTTGTGCTGGGGTCTAGCATGGTGCCTTCTTACGAGCTCCCCGATCCGCCCATCCGAGTTGGGCTGTACCCCTGGCGCGCACGTCCAGGTGAAGGCGACCTTCTTGATCTTTCGGCCCGACCTGAATTGGATATTGTTTTGCTTAGTCCTTTCACAGGGCCCCGGGAGGCCGGTCGTCTGTATACCTCCGCTGCCGCTACTGAGCTTAACACCTTGACGCAGGCCTGTGAGCCGGCCTGGGGTGCCGACGTTGTGCCCGTCTGGCCGACAGCCGCCCTTCCTGCCTTGTTGGTCGTGCCGCGTCCCCCTGATCCCAGCCTCGTGTGCCTGGCGGTGTCCTCTTTGGATCGGCATTTCTCTGTCTTGATCCCCTGCTCCTCCACTCTGTCATGGTTGGGGGAGGCTCTCCGTTTTCTTCAGCCATTACAGGCGCTCTCCCTGCGGGCGCCTAGTTCCTTGGCCGCGTCGACGCCTCCTGACGGCGTTATCAGATGGCGTTCGGGTGATCTTGTTGTCGCCCTGCCTCCGGCAGCCTTTGAGCCTACTTACCAGCCCCCGTGCTTCCACACTGATGCGCAGGTTCGGCATTGTGCTGTCTGGGCAGTCGATTTTTCGGTCTCTGTCCGGACAAATTTTATACTTTGGCGCCCTGGGGTCCGTGCAATCCGGGGACATGCACCCGAAGGGGCCCAGTGGCGGGCCCTCGACTTTACGTTTGCTGGGGAATTCTGTCAACACTATCCTGGGCGTTGGGTGCCGGTACCATGGATTGCCCAAGACCATGCCCATTTAGTTGTGGTGTCCGAGGACCCGACATACGTCAATGTGGTCATTGAAGCTGACGGTAAGTGCTGGTGTGCCCCAGTAACCGCCGCGACGGACGCCTGGCAGTTATGGAATGATGTGCCCTCCATCTCCACTCAGCCACGAGTCCTGGGTCTTTCACACCAGGAACTGCGCCAAGGCACTGTCCTTCGCAATGGTGACGTTGTGTCAGGAGCTCCCCAGGGCGCCCTGCCTTCAGGTGGCGTTCGGGTTCTCCTCGCTTTCTTTCTCTCTGTCCGATTTCTACCAACTTTCCCGAGCTCCTTGGTTCTGATTGCTGGCTTGTTTCTCGGCTGGCATAATGAGGCCGCCGGTGCACGCCACCTTACCCTCGCCGTTGGCCTCGCGGCCACCGGGCAGGGTCATGTTGGGGCAGTTAGGACGGCTGACACACCCTATCCTGCAGGGGAATGTCACCGCCTCTGGGAGCCCTCCGGCTCTGTGTCAGGGCCGTTCTTTGGTCCCGTTGATCGTCCGCCTGCGGAGTTGCGTCATGCCGCTGTTGCGTGGTCTGATTTTACTCAAGTCCGGCCACCTCAAGATCCTCGCATAGTGGATTGAGTGCCCGTCCCTTCGGATCCTCTCTTCGTTGTTGTCCTGCTCCAGCGCCCGCCTGCGACTCGAGCCGCCATCTTGCCAGCCACGTGTCACGCTGCAGACCTTACTCGAGCTTGTCGACGGTCGGTCCCTGATTTAGCTTGTGTTTTGGCCTCGCCGGAAATCTGGTGTGGCACTGCCACTTCCTTTACCCCAACTCTTTTCCTTCGGTCTGGGGACGTGCTGACCCTGGCATGTGCCGGCTGGGCTCCACGCTTGCGCTCTCCCAGCGGCCGCTATTGGGATACCTTCTATCAGGCCCGTAAATTTGCCTTTTGGGGTAGCCCCTTTCAGATCCGCCTGCCGGGCCTCTTGTTTGCGTGGTCGGCCGGTGATCCTGTTCCCTTGACGGTTCACACCGTTCAAAATGAAGTGTGGGACCCGGAACACTGCACATTCCGACCCTCTTTGGCCCGGTACAGTGTTGACCGTTGGATCCCGGCTGCCCGTTGTGATCTGCTCGGCCTCCACCTTGTCCCGGAGAGCCTTAACCCGCACCGTGCACATGTTCTGCCCACGCAACCACCTCTTCGGTTGCTGGAGGTCCCCCGTTACAGCACACAGGGTCTGATTAGGGATGGCGATCGCGGCTCTCTTGGTAGCAGCGCTCCCTCCCCGCGTCTTCTGTTGTGCCTTGCTGGCCTTCTGCTGGCGCGGAATGCCTTGTCGCTCTGGGCCAGTGGCGGGGCTCTCCTACTTGCAGGGGCCTCCTTTGGGGCTTTCCCCTTCAGTGACACCCTTGTCTTACCGGGTGTTGCTCATGGTGCGATGCCGGTTACTGTGCCGAATCTTCGGGTTGGGTCGCACATGTGGCCGCAGATTGCGCTACGCCGGGGTTCCCTTACCGCGGCTGGGGAACCTCGCCGTGGTGGAGCCTTGCCCTTTTGGCTTGCCGCCCCGGAGCCAGCTGCGAGGTCTGGGGCCAAGACTGCTCCTGCCCCACCAGCTGCATGGCGGGGCACCTCTCTCACACGCACGCCAACCTTGTATCTTCGGTCAGGCGATGTCCTGTACCTCGAGAGTGCTGCATGTTTTCTTTGGCTGCGCCAGCCGCGCGACTGTGAGTGGCCTTCCCTCCAGCATGCTACCACCTTTGCCTTCTGGGGGCGCCCTTTCAGAGTTCTAGAACCGGGCCTTTTGGTTGCTTGGCCACCGGACGCTCTCTGCCCTTTGAGCGTCCCCACCATCCGTGGAGAAAGGTGGGATCCAGCGAGTGGTACTTTCTTCCCTTCCTTGGCTCCCTTTAGTGTCGCACGGTGGATTCCAACGATGAGGCTTGACCCGCTCGGCTTGCATCTTGTCGAGGAAAGTAGTCCAGGCACCTCGGTACACACCCTTGCCTCTGGCTACCCTCCACGCCTCTGTCGCACGGAGATCCATCTTGGGCCTCAGGCCTTGCGGGATGGTGATGATTTCGGCACCCGGACTGGCGGCCTCCCTGGACTTGGGCTATGGCTCTGCGGAGTTCTGCAGTGCCTGCAACTCTCGTCCCTCCACCTTTTGTGTGGGTGCAGCAGGGTTCCTCTTTCTCACTCATATCCCTTCAGCCATTGGACGCTGTAGCCCTGCAGCCGGCCTTTGCCGCGACTTCTGGGAACCACCTGCGTATCGCCCTCGAGGACCACCTGTCCAACCGCCCATGTTGTGGCCCACTCTGCTCTTTGACATCTATGGGCGAGCTTGGGGGGCCCCTTCCGAAGCCCCTCGTGTAGCGGATGCAGCCGCTAAGACCGTCCTGATCGGAGATTAGATCTCAATGAGGCGGGTCATCATTATGCCGGCCTGGCCGCACATTACTTGGCTAGGCACTTGCTGGTGAGCATGCCTCCCACGCTCCCTCCCTGTTACCACTCGGGCTGGCTCCGTTTTTCGGTCTGGCCCGGCGGAGTGCCTGATGAGCTGTTTATCGCCACTGACGGCAGTGGCTTGCAAGCGGGAGGGTGGGCCTTCGCGGTGTGGGCCCTCTGGAAAAATACATGGTTTCGTGTGGGGTGTAGTCTGTCTGCTACCCCATGGCTCCCTACTCCCACTGCCACTGCCACGGACCTTCGGTCTTACCTGGGAGAGCTTAGCGCCCTTGTTTCTGCTGCGGCCTGGTTCACTGCCTGGTGGGATCACTTGAAGCTACATACTGGCCATGCGCCTGCTCGGGTTACGATTGCTGTCGATAACAGTGCGGCGTTACAGGTGGCCGGGGGATTTGCCTCGGCTACTCTGCCGCACGCCCGTGTTTGTCGTTCACTCTGGCAGGCAATTCAATCTCGTTGCACCACCCATTTCCGTCATGTGCCCGGACATGCCGGTGCCCTGGTTAATGAGATTGTCGATGTCCTTGCTGGTTATGGTGCGATGCATCCTTGGTGCGCTTCCCCTGGGTGGTGCCGGCTGCCTGGGACGTTCGGGACCACCCTTGCTCAATGCGCACCGGTTCTCTGGCTACTTCCGTCCGCTCAGCTGGGCCCTGCTGGCCTCTTTTGGGAATCCCCGGCTTGGGGGGCACCCAGGGACGCACCTGAAGCAAGCAGCCCTCCTGCTATGCCTGAATCTCAGGCGAAATCTGATCTGGCGAAGCCAACTCACGTTTGTGTTAGGCTTGTGCAAGCCAACATTCAGACTATCAAGGACGTCGCTGAATCCTTCTTTAACCGGGAGGGTCATGGGCAGCGTCGCATCTACATTGCTCAACAGCTCCGATCCCTAGATGTACACGTTGCCTTCTTACAGGAGTGCCGTAGCCGGCCAGGACGCTGGTCCTCACATGGTTTCCTCAGCTTCCGGTCCGGCGCAGAAAAGGGTATGTTCGGCGTTGAGATCTGGGTTAGACCTGATGTTGTGTCACCCAAGCTCGATCTCGATGACTTTCGCATCCGGTTTGCCAGCCCGCGGCTGCTGTTAGTACAATGCCAACGTTCGGACTTTCCGGTGACCTTGGTCGCGGCTCATGCACCGCACGCTGAACGCCCGGAACATGAAATTCGGCGCTTCTGGCAAGACCTGCGAGTCCAGCTTCTGCCGGCATGTAATCGGGGAGTCGTCCTGGCAGGCATCGATGCAAATGCAGATTTTGTGGGACGTGATGAAGAAGAGGTTCTGGTCGGTGACTTATTGTCCCTCCGACCTGCTCGCTTGGCCGATGACTTGCTTCTTGCCTGCCTGCATGACACCTCTCTTGCTGCCCCTGGTACTTGGGCTGAAACCCATTCCGGCCCTTCATGGACCTGGCAGCATACCGGCGGTAAGGTCCAACGGCTTGACCACCTGCTTGTCACTGGCGGTGTCGTTGTTCGTGGCCATCGTCAGTTCCCTGAACTTGACATCCTGAACGGGGAGGCGCGAGATCACATGCCCATTACGGCATGTGTCGAGATATGGGGGAAGACCGGACGCCGCGTTCATCAAAGGTGCCCCTACCCACCCACTTGCGGTGACCTTGTCTCGCAGCATGTTTGGGACACCCTCGCCCGCTCCGGTCCAGGATCTGGCTCCACCAAAGTCCGTCAGTTATGCACTGCGCACGCTGCAGCTGTCCGACTGCTGCCGGCGAGACCTCCGTTGTGCCGGCGCCAACCCTACCTCTCAGATACGGCTGCCGGTCTCCTTGACACCCTTCGTGATGCCAGAGCTGAGTTACGTCGTCTCGCTTCTCTTCAGCGACAGCAGCTCTGTGCACTTGCCTTCCATGCTTGGCACGGCCGGCCACCACCAGCTCCTGCCCGGCGCTGGGAACGCCACCAGGTGCAGATGCTCGTGGCCCACTTTGCGCATGTCTGCTTCAAACTGCGAGCTCAGGCTCATGCCCAGGCCCGGATTGACAAACAGGCCTATTTTGAATCCCTGCTTGTCGGAGCTATCGATCACTGGCATGCCACGGGTCGCCCTCTTGAGGCTGTTTCCAAGCTTTCATGGGCGTCCAAAGGAGCTAAGCAGAAGCGCGATGTGCGGGCCGCCAGTGGCTTCAATATCGATGCTGAACTGCAGTTACAGTTCCAACAACAAGAAGGAGGACGCCCCGTGTCGAGCGCGCAACTCAACAGCGCTTTTGTCAAATGGGCTGACACTGCCCGCCCAGTTTGCCCGGCAGCGGTCCCTTCCCTTCTGGACGTTGAACACATGTGCCGTTCCCAGAAGAGAGGCAAGGCCCCTGGGCCGGACCACATCCGTAATGAGGTCTGGAAAGCTTGCCCCGACAAAGCTGGACGATGGTTATGGCCGATTTGGCTTCACCTCGCGTGGGGAGAGGCTGAGCCCCTTCATTTCAAAGCCTCCATTGTTGGAGCCCTTCATAAGAAAGGCCCGGCCCACCTGCCCTCCAATTTCAGATCCATTGCCATGCTTAATGGTGTTGCGAAGCTTTGGCACTCTCAGTTGCGAGCTACGCTCGGTCAGGAAATCATTGCTCATTACTTCCCCACACAGCTCGGCGGGCGGCGTGGGGTCGATACTGGCCTTGCGCTGGGCGTCTTTCGCTCGGCGGTTGACCTCGCCACTGTACGCCACCGATCATGGGCTGCCTTGTTTGTTGATATCCAAGCAGCTTACTATGAGGCTGACCGTATTTTGCTCTTTGAGGGGCGTGACCTCGATGAAGCGTTGCAAGGGCTGCGCCTGCCGGAACATGTCCACGGCCTCATCCGAGATGGGGTCCTCTCTGGCTTAGGTGTCCCGCCTGACCAGATCGCCCTGCTCAGGGATTGCGTTGAATGCTCCTTCTGGAGGTTGGTCGGTCAGCCCCAGGCTATTATGGCCAGCCGTGGATCTCGGCCGGGTGACGGTTTGGCCGATGTTCTCTTTGGCGCGCTTTTTGCAGTCATCCTTCAATGCCTTCACCACGCACTCCGTGCTGAAGATATTGTGCATGCATCCACCTCCGATGCGTTGGGGAACCCTGACACCGCGCTTCAAATTGCTTGGGCAGATGACCTTTGCCTGCTTGTCGATTTCCTGCGGGCTACCTGGGCCGTCTCTAAACGCGCTTGTGCTCGATTGTCTTGCAAGTCTTCGAGGCTTTTCGCTTTCGGGTGAACCTGGGAGCCGGTAAGACTGAGGCCCTAGTCCACCTCCAAGGACCGGGGGCTAATGAGGCCAGGAAGGAACTCCTGTCGCCCGTTCCTCAGCTCTCCCTCACTGATGGGCGGTGCATTCGGGTTGTACCCGAGTATAAGTACCTCGGGGTTGCCCAACGTTGCCGGGATACCGGCCGCCGTGACATCGAAGCCGCAGCATCCCGAGGCAACGCCATTTGGACCCAGGCTGCTGGCCTCGTGCATTCTGACCATCTCCCTTGGGTCCTGAAACTTGTGTGGCTCCAAGGGCGTACCCTCCCCGCCGCCTACTCATCCCTCGCCACTACGCTTGCGCACTCCGAGCGGGCGTGGGGGCCTCTTCAAGGTTTCCTTGATAAGTGCCTGCGCCAACTTGTCGGCGCCTGGGACGCCGGCCACCATGTTGCCTCCGCTCAACTGCGGGCGTGTACGGGAGTGCTTGATGTCGAGTGTGCCACTCTCATCGCCAGAGTCCGTCTTCTCTGTCGCATTGTGTCAGGCCGTTCGGCCGAGGTTTTTGACCTCTTTCAAGCCAGTTGGGATCGCGGTGGAGAGTGGTCCTCACTCCTTGCTGACGCCGTCCGCAAGGTCTGGCCTGCATGTGGCCTTCCCGACCTACGTGCTGGGGAGCCCACCTTGGAAGGAATCCGCCGGCATTCCAAAGCCATTTTGGCTGCGTGTCGCAAGATCAGCCGTTCTGGTACGATGCTCCTTGCGCTCCACCGCGCTTGGCATAGCCGTCAGACCCCTTCTCCCAAGAAGATCATCGGGGTTGCGGCCCCACATGTTTGCCCCGAGTGTGGGGTGACTCTGCCCTCGGCCCATGCTCTGGCGGCACACCTTCACCGTCTGCACGGACGTGTCGCACTCTGTACCCAGTATACACTTGGCACCGTGTGCCTTTGGTGCCTCATTGAATTTCATAACGCAGCGCGCCTCCGCTATCACTTGCTCAACTCGCCTGCGTGTGAGCATGGCTTACGCTGTTGTGTCGGGCCCGTCTATGTGTATGGCTCCGGCACCAAGCGTCGCGGCCAGCAAGGGCATGCTCGGGCGCCGGTTTTTCGTATTACTGGGCCATGTAATGCCACTCCAGCCCAGCGACGGGCTGCCGAAGAAGACAGAAACTGCACTGCAGAGGAGCTTGCTGCTGAGCTCCATGCCTTGGCGCCTGGCCCTGGATTTGCCGAAGGCGCAAGGTCTTCACCTGTTGTCCCTTTCCGCCGGGCTACCGATCCGGCTGAGGGAACCCCTGTCCCTCCTACCGGTTGTGCACCAGTCGCTGTTGGCTTCCCTGCGGATGCACATGCTGCCTTCGATGGTGTGAACCCCTCTATTGAGGCCTCCGCGCCTCTCTCCCCGGCTCAGGTTCCTGCTCGTCAATTCTCGGCCTTTTTCTTCGATGAGTTTCCTGCCGATTGCGAGCTTCGAGTCCCGTCCTGTCGCTGGTCTGGTCTTGCGCCAGGTCTCTGGTGTCTTCCTTGCAGTTGGAATTGGTGTTGGCGCCTCTTTTGCGCTTTCGACATGCGTCACCCTTGGTCTGGTGATGTGTGGCGCCTGTCGGCCTTTCTTCGCCGTGAGGAGCGCCCCTCTGCCCTTCCACGGCTTCGTGGCCCTTCTGGATTTGGCCAAGCAGCAGCCAGTCGCATCCTTTTTCTGCGTCGGATGTTGACTTTCCTTCATCTCATTCGCCAGCTTCAGCTCGGCGCTGTCCTTTGGAGCGCTCAGCCACTCCCCGGTGCCTTTTGGGACTTGCTGGGCCGTGTCGCACCTGCTGCGGTCGGTGCTTCGGCGGTCTCCGTGCTCGGCTTTGGTTCGGTCGTCAGCTTGCCGGGGGTTGTCCCCTCGGCGCTTGCTGCCCTCTCTGCCGGCTGCCTCGCCTCCGCTCTGCCGCGTCGCCTCGCCTTTCCGCATCAGCTCCTTTCGGCGGGCTGATCTCGGGTGCCCTGTGTTGTTGAGCACCTGTGTGCTCCTTCCCTTTGTCTGCACCCTCCGGTCTCACCTTTGCATGTTGGAGCGGTAAGTCTCCTTTCGGTCTGCTCCGCGTTTAGCGCGAGCTTTTGAGACCTTGTACTTAGCGCGGGACTAGGACCCTTATGCTGCGAAGTGAAGTGAAGTTCCTGGGTTAAGGGCTTTGGGGTTCTGGGTCTGTGGGCGTAGGTTTAGCGTTGAGGGCTTAGCTGATCCGCTGACGCCAAAGGAACCTCGCACCAGCGCCACCAAAGAAACCGCGTCTCCTCGCTTTGCCTTTGGAGCCTGCAAGAGCGGATTGGGACGGTGGGTTTCGGTTGGGTACTGCCCCCATACAGCAACGGTCTATAATAGAGCTACTATTAAGGCCCTAGTACATCTATATTATGGAACCCTCAAGAAGGTAGGTTCCAACAGGGTCCGGGTAGGGCTCATGGTATTTATTATCCAACTGTTACTGAGTGGGGGCAGTACCCAAGGTTTAGGGTGTGAGCTGACGACAAATCCCGAGGTGGCAAAGCCAGAGATTTGACGGGTTTTCGGCCGCAGGTGAGCTCGATACTTAAGAAACCCGAAAGCAGAATAACTTTGCAACTGAATTGCCTGGTCACAATGAAGCGCGACTGGGCTGCCTTTGACTAACCGTGGAATGTACGTGTGTACGTATGTATGTACGCAGGTATGTACCTACATATATGTATATATATGTATACATATATGTATATATGTGTATACATATATATATATATATATATATACATATATATATGTGTGTATAAACATATGTATATGCACACATACATAAATACACATATACATAGCTAGGTGCATACAAGAAGATATACATGTACATATACATATGCATGTGAATATACATCCACATCCGCATCCAAATGCACATTGGCATAGATGTAGACGTAGACATATACATCAGCATCTACATCTACATCTATACACATACATAAACATGTACATATGCATATACACATACGATACATGCACATGTACCCAAAGGTGCAATGCAATCTACTAGCTGTTAACAAAAGAAAAGCCCCCCCCCAAGGCTGCCGACCTCTTCACCTTGCTGACCAGCTCTGCATGCAAAGAGCCTTTCAAAGACAGAGGGTTTAGGGGTTCAGGGTTTAGGGTTTAGAGTGCAGCAGAGAGAGAGAGAGAGAGAGAGAGAGAGAGAGAGACAGAGAGACAGAGAGACAGAGAGACAGAGAGACAGAGAGACAGAGAGACAGAGAGACAGAGAGACAGAGAGACAGAGAGACAGAGAGACAGAGAGACAGAGAGACAGAGAGACAGAGAGACAGAGAGACAGAGAGACAGAGAGACAGAGAGACAGAGAGACAGAGGGACAGAGGGACAGAGACAGAGGGACAGAGGGACAGAGAGACAGAGAGACAGAGAGACAGAGAGACAGAGAGACAGAGAGACAGAGAGACAGAGACAGAGAGAAGAGAGACAGAGAGACAGAGAGACAGAGAACAGAGAGAGACAGAGAGAGAGAAAGAAGAAAGAGAAAGAGAGAGAGAAGAGAGAAAAGAGAGAAAAGAGAGAAAGAGAGAAAGAGAGAGAGAGAGAGAGAGACGAAAGAGAGAAGAGAAAGAGAGAAAGAGAAGAGAGAGAAAGAGAAAGAGAGAAAGAGAGAGAGAAAGAGAGAAGAAAGAAAGAAGAAGAGAGAGAAAGAGAGAGAGAGAAAGAGAGAAAGAGAGAAAGCGAGAAAGAGAAGAGAGAAAGAGAGAAAGAGAGAAAGAGAGAAAGAGAGAAAGAGAAAGAGAGATTGGCATGTAAGGCTTTAAGACTTGGGCTTTAGTGATTAATGCGTGTGGCTGTTGGGCGTCGAACCTTAGGGTGAAGAGAGAAAGAGAGATTGGCATGTAAGGCTTTAAGACTTGGGCTTTAGTGATTAATGCGTGTGGCTGTTGGGCGTCGAACCTTAGGGTGAAGGCATGCGGGTTTGGGGTTTGAGGCTGTAGAGCAGGGCATTCCGGCTGGATTAAGGTTTCGCCAGAGTCTTCAACCCAAACCCAAAGCCCCACCTTACAGGCCCTAAACCCTGAAAACCCCTGAACCCAATGAGTCCTAAACCCCAAATCCCAAGAAACTCTGGTCCGTAGACCCTAAGCGGAAGAAACCACCACAAGGTGCTTCCCAGTGTCCCTCAGTGGCGGTAGTCGCGTTGGACCCGACTTCTTCCTGGGCATTGGCACCTTCAAGGCACATTTTTTGTCAGGGTTTAAGGCTTCTTGGGGTTTGGGGTCTAGGGGGCGTTTAAGGTTTAGGATTCTTTGGGTGCAGGGTTTAGGGTTTTTTGGGTTAAGGGTTTAAGGTTCTATGGGTTTAGAGTTTAGGGTTTGGGGCTTAGGGTTCCGGGTTTTGGGTTTAGAGTTTCGAGTTTAGGGTGTAGGGTTCGTCTCATCACAGCTTTTTTCGGCTCGAAGAACTTGAACAAGTCGGGTGTACCTGTAGTTGCAATCATAGCTCTGGGTTCAAAGGTGCGAAAACTTGTGATGAACAGTGCAATCAGGGAGATGAGCGAGAGTTAGGCCCATCATGTAAGGATTCGAAAAATCAGTCATTCCCGCCCCAAAGTTCGTTCCTTGTTGTAGACAGATCGACAGAATACGGAGCCCAAAAAAAACTGTATCTGTTTGCATACACACATATATACACATGTAAGTATACTAACTATTGCTGTATATGACTAATAAGACCTTCCCCTTTATTTAGAATCAACATCAATAATATGTATGTGTTTCCGAAAATAGGGGACCCTAATATAGTACCTAGATAGTAGAACCCTTTTTCTAAGGACCCCCAAAATCAGGGTACCCCTAGTTTTCGGAAACTCCCATATGTGTGTACGTGCATCAAGACGCACCAGGCATGCGAGGGAACCTTGTTGGTCCATCAGCGCCCCCCACAGCGTCGCTTCCTCCGCACCTTCCGGGCGCTTTTGGGGGAACCCAGCGACTCCGATATCCCGTCACTGGGGCATATAGCTTAAATCATAATTAGAAGGGATCCAACACGGTTTAGGGTTTGGGTTTTAGAGCTTAGGTTCCATAATTAAGGGATGTTGGAGTTTCTGCGAAGGGTGAAGGATGGGTGGGTTCAGGGTTGAGCAGAAGCTTTCGAGCTTAAGGCTTGCGTTCAAAAACCTAAACCCTAAATGACCCTGATCACCCAGAGAGCCCAATAGCCCTTAACTAAGGAATATGCCTTACATCGTATTAGAGGTCCTAATCTAATTTGAGCTATATTCCTTAATTAAGGGGTATTGGGATCTCTGACTAAACCCAAACTGTAACTCAACCGAGGAGAAAAGCCTCCCCGATCCTGTCCACGGAAGCCAACCTCCATCTCCATGCGTCCCTTCCTGTGAATCATAGGGTTCAGGGCTTTTGTTTAGGGTTTAGGGTTCAGGGATTGGGACTTAGTTCTTGTTGTTTTGGGGCTTAGGGCTTTCACGGTTTAGGGTTTAGGGTTTAGGGTTTAGGTAGGGTTTTAGGTTTAGGTTTGGGGTTCAGGCAGGGTTTACGCAGGGAAAGCTTCCAGACTTCAGGGCTGAGGTATGCGGAAGGCCTCAGAATACCAAAGGCTTGTGTCTCGGGTCTACTTAAAGGCTCATGGGACTTAGTCAGTAAGGTTATAAGTAGGATATAATTAGGATAACCCCACTAATGGGACTTATAACCCCAATTATAACCGACTTACTAAGTCTCAGGATCCTCTAAGTGGCGCCATCAGAAGGCTGAACCCACCACAGTTTGGGATCTATATATACTTTTGTAGTAGGAGGGCATTCATGCTTGGAGATTTGTGCTTTGGGGTTTCTTGTACTACAAGACTATATAGGACCCGAAAAAGCACATAAGCAAACATTAGGATAGGGATATCCCATATAAGCCCCCTTATAATGAAGCCCAATAAGGTAGGGATATCCTCATAAAACGCTTATGCGTATGTGCCTTTTGGGTCCCGAACTTTATGCTGGAACCCTAGCGGCAGTCCTCTGCTTGCCCTTGTTCCACCTTCTCTGCACACCAGGCACACCTGGCGTGCGGAGATCACTTCTGAGGATCATGTAGGGGCCTCCAAAGTTACAGTAGGGCTCGTTTGAAAGGGTTCCTTAAAGGGGTTCTATAAGGGATCCATAACATGGTTCTATAATATAATATAGGGGCTTTTAATAAATAGAATAGGGTTTTGCGGCCCATTATTATAGATATCAAAAGAACCCCCAAAAGAGTATAGGTAACTAATAAGGCACCTATAGTACTGTGCGCGCGAGTCTGGGCTCGTTCTGCTGCAGCTGTGATGTACGTGCCTAAAAAACATTTGCTATCAGAGTAGTAGTAATAATTTCCAATATTGGTATTATTAAAGCATCGTGATAGTGACAATAATCAGAAGAATCACAATGGTATTAATCATCGTATTAATCAGAAGACTGATAACGCTAATAATACGTATAGTAGAGTCCTAGTGATAGACGAGGGTTTGGGGCTCCTCTATCGATAAATATAGTAGCGAACCCAACAGACTCTAATCAGTTTAAGGCTTGTTTTCTGGCAAAGGTCATCATGGTTTCTCGAGCTTTGTGAACCGATGACCTCGATGCTTCCGCAAGGCTCCTTAGGGTCCGGGTTTGGGGTTTAGGGTTCAGACAGAAAAACATCGCAAAGGAATTGGTAGTTCTCTGACCTGGGGGGCCCGTTTAAAGTCCTGGTTGTAAGGGTGCAGTACTAGTTTGGGGGCCTCAAAAGGGACCCTAGTTTAGGGCACTCCGAAAACCAAGGCTCTTGCTGCGTAAGTTGACTTGCGTTGCCAGCAGAAGGGACATCATTTCGTTACTTTTTATAAGACTACCCTACCTTGGCCAAGCAACGAAAGTCCTCAAAACCTGCAAATCTTTGTAGGGCCCTGCAGACCTACCGTATTTCTGTTGCAGTAACTCAAGACAAACCCATTAGCGAGGAAGCAGAGAATCCCTGGAGTCCTAAACCCTAAAACCTAGACCCTAAACAAACAACAGGAACCCCGAAAATCCCTGGCGAACCTCCTTTGCCTCCTTTCGGTGAGTCACCCTTGTTGCCTGCTGGACTAGCCGGGGTGTGGGTAGGGGTACCTGATTTTTAAAAGAAAAGTGCTTTGCGTCTTTTTCCCTGCGTCCCGTTTTCTGTGACACACTGGGTTGGGTCAAGAGAGCACTTACGAGCAGGTCTACACGTGATTTGGAGTGTCGGGTTCTTTGGGGTTGATTTACTTAAAGGGTTATGGGACTTAGTAAGTAAGGTTATAAGTAGGATATAATTAGGATAACCCCACTTAGGGGACTTATAACCCTAACTATAACCTACTTACTGAGTCCCATGATCCTCTAAGTAGGGTCTCAAACTTCAGGATCCGTGTTGTCGAGGGTCTTTTTGGCTCAGTCCCCGAGAGCCCAATATACCCCTTAATTGAGGAATACACTTTAAATCATATTAGGGATCCCTAATATAGTTTAAAGTATATTCCTTAATTACGGGGTGTTGGGATCTCTGGGGGCTCCCTCCCTCTCGATCTTTTTCTTTCCCAAGGTTAGCGGGAAGGGAAAAACCCAACCCCCGCGAGCTGTGTGGGAAGCCAGGTGACACTCACGACGAGGCAAACGACATGTGACAAGCCGACGAATACATGTTAAGCCACATGTTCACAACCGTTTGGCAGCTTGCACTTGTCGTTCGTATCTTGCAGCTTGGCTAGGAAGTTGCCATTGCATCAGTAGAACCAATGACTCTTCCCGCGCTCTCTCTCTGTCTCTCTCTCCCTCTCGCTCTCGCTCTCGCTCTCGCTCGCTCTCGGGCGTAGGGGTCGGCTTCAAGCCCACGAGACCACTCTCTCCCCCTATATATATATATATATATATATCTCTCTCTCTCTCTCTCTCTCTCTATGTATTCATCTGTTTCTTTGTTTACTCAATTATCTATTTGTCCGTCAATCACTCGGTCGCGGTCCGATTATGTCGGGTCTGTCTTTCGGGTCTCTGATTTTCGACACTCCCGTTTGCCTGTTATTGCAAGTCACCGACCCAATCCTCCTCCCGGCCTCTATCTACCTCGGGTTTCCCAGAGAGCCCAATACCCCTCAATTAAGGAATATAGCTTAATATCATAATATGAAGCCCCTTGTAATTTCAGGTATATTGCTTAATCAAGGGGTATTGGGCTGTCCAGGGTTTAGGGTTTTAGTTTTAGGGTTTAGGGTTTAGGGTTTGTTGAAGGTTTTGGGATGACGGCTGCACTGGACGAATGCAACTGCGACCTGCACACCTTGTCGGGCGCACACCCCCAGACACGAACCCAAACATAGACGGACAGACAGACAGACAGACAGACAGACAGACAGACAGACAGACAGACAGACCCAGAGAGCCCAATACCCCTTAATTAAGGAATGTGGCTTAAATCATAATATGAAGCCCCTTATAATTTAAGGCATATTGCTTGATTAAGGGGTATTGGGCTCTCTGGGGACAGACAGACAGACAGACACAGAGACATAAACTCTGAACCCTACACCCTCGGAGCATGCATCGTTTGCGCATGCATGGGCGATGCCTGGGGAGCGTGGGCGCGCTGGCGAATTTCCAGCAGCCTCGAGCGGGGAACTAAAGAGCTCGAAATGCGCAGGCTCCCCAGCTTCTCCCCTTAATTACGCAATATGCCTTAAATTACAAGGGGCTTCAGATTATGATTTAAGCTATATTCCTGAATTAAGTGGTATTGGGCTCTCTGGGTCACTAGGTCCGCGGTGAAGCCTTAAGAATTGGATTAAGGTTTTTTCGTGTACTATACCATTCTTGGAGAACTCCAAACATGTGGGTCCGACTGGAGGCATGGCTGCACTCAGCCTTTTGCAAGATTATGGGCAATTTCTCTTTAGGGACCGTTGCGAAAGTAAGGCTCCTCAGTGGCGACGCCGGGGATGACCACGAACGGGGATGGTGATGATGATGCTGGTGATGCTGATGATGCTGATGGTGATGATGACAGTGATGATGACCATGATGCCTTGGAAGACTGTCGTGCCCTACCGGGCCTTCTTCTTCTTCCTGATTTCGTGCTGGCAAGTCGACTGCTCAGATAACCTAGAGGCCCGAATCAGTGGACTGAGGCTTGACGCGCAGTTCATGGACCAGGAACCCTCAAGCATACCGTTGCGAGCTACTTAAGCCCTAAACCCTAAACCTTAAACCTTAAAACCCTATAAGACCCTGTAAAGCCCATAAGATCCATGAGACTCGTATCAGAGATGACCGGAAGCCGGCATCTGCTATCTTGTCCCGGAGCCGGCGCACCCGGATCCCCATGAAAAGCGAGGCAAGGGCGAACCCCCCCCGTCCTGGAACTGCATGAACCGGTTTAGGGTTTAGGGTTTAAGGGCAAAAACCTGAAGTCGTAGCCCCTAAACCCTAAAACCTAAACCCCACACAACCACAACCCCTGAACCTAACGAACCTCAAAGTCCAAGAGTGAAAGCCCTCATCCCTTTCTGGATTTGGTTTTGTGAGAGGCTGTGCTGGCGGGTTCCACAGCCCTTAACCCCGACGAACCCAGAACCTGAATTTAAACCCTGATCCCTACCTTTGGTGTCGTGGAGCTGTCCGTCCTGGATCGCGATCAGGGTCGAGGGGTTGGGCTTCAGTGGGAACTTACGGCCTAAAGTCCCAAACCCAAGTAAGGGTTGGGGCTGGAAGCTTAGACAAGGGTTGCTCCACTTCTCGGCAAACTTCAACTATCACGTGACCACAGATGCGGAACACCTGAGCATGCTGCAGTTTAGGGCACTTCCCCGAATGATGCGGTGGGCCCCCCTCCAAACGAGAAGTTCTGGCCCGAGCGAATGTGGAGGTTTCCGAAAATAGGGGACCCTAATATAGCACCCCAAATAGTAGGATCCTTATTATAAAAACCCCAAAATAAGGCACCCCTAAATTTCGGAAACTCCCATATGATTATTGGTATGAGGGAACCCTAAAGCAACCCACCCTCAGCCATAAATCTTTAAATCCCTATGATAGCCCTGCAACAAAAAAACAGAGCCCCTATCTAAGAACCCTTAAAGGAGTCCCTACAGGAACCGCTGTAAAACCTCTAGAGCAACCCTTAAGAAAACTCGAGTAAGCGAACCCTTATGATCCAGCCCCCCACCCCTTGATCCACGGTCCTGCGGAGGGCTCCAGAGGCAGCGGGAGAATCAACGCCGGGCAAGCGCATGACCTGAAGTCCGACAAAACGGGGTTTAGAAGGGCCTTGCGGGTTCCGGAGTTCCGGGTTTAAACTTTAGGGGTTCAGGGTTTAGGGTTTCGGGTTCAGGGTTCCAGGCCAAATTTTCACCCAGCAACGCTGAAACATGTAGGGTGGAGGGCTTGGGGATGAGGATTAGCTTTTGGTAGCATCTGCGATGCAGAGTTCTGGTAGACCACACAGCATTGTGCTGCGTCTAAGCTGCCTACTCAAAGGATCATGGGACATAGTACCTGGGATGATAAACTAGGCAACTATGGCTATAGTTACTTATAACCCCAATTAAGGCGGCTTATGACCTTACCTACTAAGTCCCATGGTCCTCCAAGTACCTCTTCCAGCTGCAGCCTTCCAAAACCCTCAAACCCTAAACCCTAAACCCTAACCCCTAAACCCTAAACCCTCAACCCTCAACCCTCAAACCCAACCCTCCCTGCAGAGCCCACCCCCGAAACACCCAGCAAAGCCTGAAGCGTCTCCTCGCTACGCTGCCTACTTGGAGGATCATGGGACTTAGTAAGTAAGGCTCCTTAAAGGGAGCTCTAGGGTTCCTTAAAGGGGTCTATAGGGTTTAGGGAGTACTTGGAGGATCATGGGACTTAGTAAGTAGGTTATAACTAGGGTTATAAGTCCCCTAAGTGGGGTTATCCTTATTATAACCTACTTATAACCTTGCTTACTAAGTCCCATGATCCTCTAAGTAGGTTCAAGGTTTAGGGCTTAGAGTCTGGAGGGTTTAGGGTTTAGGGCTTGACTAAGGCCTATAGGCTTGAGGGTTTGGAGTTTAGGGCCTATAGGCTCGAGGGTTTAGGGCTCACGGCCTAGAGGTTTGAGGAGTTTAGGGATCTGAGCAAGGGACGCAAGTGTCTCACACATCGCGACGCGGACGCAGGCCGCCGGCACTCGAACATCTTTCTGGGGACATTCCTCTAAAGCCTTAAAAATCTTACTCTAGATATCCAGCCTCGGGATGGGTTTAACGGACAGCTAACCCTACAAACCCCTAAAAAGCTGAAATTGAAATTATCGGAGCCTCTACACCATGCACCCCCGGGCACCGTGGGGGAGTGCCTGAGCCTGGCTGGAGGCGGATGTCGTTGCTTGCAGAATAAACGGGGCCCTCACAACTCAAATAAGACCACGGTTTAGGCTTTAGGGTTTAGGGCTCAGGGTTTAGGGTATTGAATAGGATTATGTGGTAAAGTGTGCTATAATGACATCGGAACTGAAGCTAGAAGATTGAAAAACAATTGCAAACGATACTGTCATATACCCCAAAGCCTACTTAAAGGCTCATGGGACTTAGTAAGTAAGGTTATAAGTAGGTTATAATTAGGATATCCCCGCTTAGGGGACTTATAACCCCAATTATAACCTACTTACTAAGTCCCATGATCCTCTAAGTAAGGGTGTGATAACCTGTCGAGGAATTTGTATGCGGGGTTCCCAGACTTGTGGGTCCTCGCTTAAGGGATCTGAGCAACCCAGGACCTATTGCAAGCTCCACCGCTCATCGCGCATAACTGGGTTGTAGTTTTGGGGCTCTGAAAAGTATTTATGAATAGGTACCTCTATAGGAACCAAAAGGGAAATTAAAACGTTTCCCAAATTGCCACCTAGATAACTGCTTGAAACTTGAAGCCCGTAGCCTGCCTACGACTCGGGGCCAAGCCCTTTACCCCACAGCAACTTCATGGGATGACCGTCAACACTTCTGAACTCCGCGCACGGCCCCGATACACCCGAAACCCTGAACCTTGTGAACTCCGAGCAACGCCCCAAGCGAGACAGCAGCAACCCCATCATGTCGTGCCGCTGCAGCCAGTTGAGCGGTCGTAGCTGCGCGGAAATGTTCAAGGGATTCTACCAATCTAGGGGCATGTAAAATTCGTAAAGGGTTCTTGCCAGAGTTATTACAGGACTTCAAAGGGGGTTTCTTCGAGTTTAGTACATGGCTTGAATCAGAAGAATAGGTTTAGGGTATGGTATGGCATGGTTTGGTTTGGGCAAAGGGCATCGGGTATCACAAAGTGTAGGGTGTGTATGTGTATATATATATATATATATAGTATAGTAGTATAGTGAGTCCCTACAACATAGGTCCGGAAACTCCCTTGGCTGAAGATCTGATGATCCTGGCACTTGTACTTAGAGGACCATGGGACTCAATAAGTAAGGTTCCTTCAAGGCTCCGAAACAGGGATCTGCAAGGTTAGGGTTTAGGGTCTAGGGTCTACTTGGAGGACCATGGGAGTCAGTAAGCAAGGTTCCTCAAAGAGGTCCAGAAGGTTTCGGGTTTGGAGTCTACTCAGGGGACCATGGAACTTGGTGATGGTGGCCGAGCTTGCGTGGAAGGTTCCGGGTTGGCGGATGCGACAAGTTCCCGCGCAGGTGTCACTCCAGAGGGATTTCTTCATCAGAAACCTGCAAGTCTGCAAGTTCACACGGAATCAACATCAAGAAGCCAGACCAGACTGCAGTGCAATGTCTGTTTGATTCTTATGTGCGATACAGGATTACCCTCCAAATTCTGTTCAGTTCCTGTGTGGTTGCCCTTCTCACTGCCTTCTTGCCCGACCCCTACGGTTGATAATATAAATCCTGCATTACCCATAACCAGGAATATACCAGAATTCCCATAGCTTAAGGTCCTTGAAGTAATGCAGGATTTGTATCATCAACCGTAGCAAAAGGTAGCAAAATTTCAACTTCCGCGGGCCTCGGCGCAACACGCCCGTGGCCTGCAAGGTCATGGGGTAGACGTGCAGGCTGCTGCATCTTAACGTAGGGGCCTCAGGGAAGTAGAATAGGGTTTTGGGGAACCCGAAACCCTAAACCCGAAACCCTGTACAAGCAATACCCCTTAATTCAGGAATAGGGCTTAAATCATAATGTGAAGCCCCTTATAGTTTAAGGTATATTGCTTAATTAAGAGGGATTGGGCTCTCTGGCGAACGAGCGACCGCCTTGGTGGATTCCTGGCGGCTCTTCGTCGGAGCTTTCACGGGTGCTGTGGGCACTTTGGGCGCTGCAGGCGCCGGCGGCACCTCCGAAAATGAGGGCGCTTAGGGTTCGGGGTTGATTTAGGGTTTAGGGCCTAGGGCTCAGCGTTTCGGGTCCAGGGTTTAGGACTTAAGGTTCTGAATTCAGGGTTGAGGGTTTAGGGTTTAGCGTTTCTGGTTTAGCGGCTGACTTTGGGAGCTTCAAATAAAATGAAGGACCCTATCATAAGCCCTAACTAAGTAAGAGGATGCTCACACGAACACTACTGACTTTTCTATGAACCTGAATTGCAGGATCCTGATGATAAGGGCACTGCTGGTCTCAGAGCAAAAACCTGGATCGATCCTGATTCCAGAGGGACCCTCAGGTGGAAGCTTTGTCATCATCCTCAAGAAGGCATCTCATTGTAGGGTTCCTGCTCATAAGAGTATAGTACACCCCAAAAGCCCTATTGAAAGTCCTATATGGGAGTTTCCGAAAATTAGGGGGTACCTTATTTTGGGGTTCCTTATAATCAGGATCCTACTGTTTAGGGTACTATATATTGGGGTCCCCTATCTTCGGAAACTCCCATGTGTCCTCGGGCCCTGCGAGGAATCAGCTTCCCAGGGCTGGATGCTACTTAAAGGCTCATGGGACACAGGAAGGCAAAGTCATAAGTAGGAAATAAGTAGGATAACCCCACTTACGGGACTTATAACCCCCAATTAGGCGCTGATATAGTAGCCTAAATAATTGGACCCTTATTATAAGGACCCCAAAATAAGGTACCCCTAGTTTTCGGAAACCCCCATATTGGGGAGTCTTAAGATCGGACCATAAAGTCGGTTCGATTTCTTTCTGTGGATGCCTGTCCCGGCATCCCGACCCCGGCAAAGAACCCTCGCCCCGTTTGCGAAAAACAGCTCCTCCTACTAGGATGCCCAGTAACCTAGGCATAAAAAGGGCTCCCCTTTTGGTATTGGGTAACTTTATAAGGAACTTAGGACTACAAAAAGGGAATAAGGGTACTACTGGGCATCCTAGTCTCCCCGAAGAGTCTAAGTACTAGTACAGTATGAACAGACAGTTCGATAGGGCCAAACTATCGTAATGCAAGTGCCTTAATAATTACATTAGGGCCTTTGGGAGCTCCTTTCTATAACTAGAGTATCATAAACCCCCCCCCCCCAAAAAAAAAAAAAAAAAAAGTCCTATTCTCATAATTTAAGGCCCCTACATTGCTTGACCTACACCTTGCGGCTTCAGCTTGCTATGAAGGATCTGAAATCTGAGCAAAGGGCGATCTTCGTAGCCGCTGCTGAAGCCTGTGCAACCAGAAGGCTTTATAGTAGAAGCCAGAAAGTTGGAACATCCATATCCTCATGCCTTTGAGGTAAAATATCGGGGATCCTAGCACCAATCCTCCCAACGAGTTAGAAACGAGGGTTCCATTACGGGTTCTATGAAGGGTGTCCCGGCTTCTACTAGGGACTTTATGAGGTCTCACTTGCCATATAGGTTTGCTGCAATGCTGCAAGGTCCTCCAGGGCCTGTTTCGGGCTCGCACGATTCTTCACCACTGATTCACAGACCCCGTCGTCGAATCAGGTTAACAATAGGGATCTGAATCTTCCGCCCTTTGATGAACAAATTGTTTGAATCAGGGGTCACACCAAAGAGTAAATCTCCGTGGTGGCGAAGTAGGGCACTTGGCACCTATCCTACGCCTGCTTGCTTCCAGCTTGCTTTGCATCCCCTCATCCCGGCCAGAGTTGACATACCTTTGGCTTGAAATCATGCACCATACTAGGTGTCGATTTCAACAGTCCCCAAAGCTTCATATGATTTGGGCGCTATGTTAAACAAGAGAGGGAGTTAAAGAATATCCCAACCCGATATCTAGGACATCGGCTTTAGTTTAGCGGTTATGCAGAACAACAAAAACAACCTACCTCAGAGTTTTTCGGGAGATAACTACCCCCTCTTGCAGGCTTCAAGTCCCCGAAGCAAGGACCCATGCATCTGCGAAAGCTGATGACTCTTCAGCGGCCTAACTAATTACCAATACTATTTTGGGGATTCCTGAATATAACTATAGCATAACGGGCCCCAAAACCCTGTTCTAATTACTAAGGACTCTATAATTTGGTACCCTTCTAGATCCCTCATAGCAACCCTTCTAGACCCGTTTAGAGGGAACCCTATTGTAAGTACTAAGGCCCCTGTGGTAGCACCTCGGCGGCTGGCCGAGTCTTCGATGCAAGCGCCTTCGCCACATTCGCCCCTGTGGCCAGGCCAAGCCGTGAAGAGTCCGGAATTATAAGGGCCTGAATAATTAGACTAGGGGTTCTCGTTTAAAGGGGTCTAGAAGGGTTACTAAAAGGGATCTATAAGGGTACTAAATTACAGGGGCCTTAGTAATTAGAATCGGGTTTGGGGACCCATTATACTATAGTTATAATAAGGAACCCCAAACTAGTATAGGTAAGTATTAAGGCCCCTATGTTACAAGGATGCTTCACATCAGCTTTTTTCTCAACAGAAACGAGTATCTGATGGTGGATTCACAATGAGACTCTGACTAGACAAATGGCGATGAACAAGAACCTAGGACGGAAAGAGTCCGACCGATCTCTGCCACTGCATAAGATACTTACCTTTGGTTAGTAGGGAATGGAAGAATGGTAGTAATAGTAGTTATAATTGTACCCCATTCCTCCATTCCCTACTTACCAAAGGTAAGGATAGGGTCCGTCATGGGAGCCAAGTCGCGTCCTGCGAAGCTTGCTTAAGGAATTAGGAGTCTGGGGTTGGTGTTCAGCTGTCAGGGCGTCGCGGATGAAAGTTCACTTTGTGCTGGCCATACGACGAGACCTTGCACATAAGCCAACACTGACACAGACTTCTGGCTCTTCCCGTTCCTTCGTGCTTTGGAAACCTCGCCCTGAAGCTGAACAAAACCAATCCTGCTCCAAAACTCCGCGTGCTCGAAGCTAAAACTCTCCAAAACCCTGAGCCCTAAACTGCTGAACTGAACACTCGATGCTCCTAAGCTCCTACAAGCTCTAAGCTCCCAGCCCCCAAAGACCCTTAAACACAACACGATGCAACTCAAGACCTGAGCCCAAACCCTCAAAGAGCGTAGACCTTGGGCTTACAGTGACCGCGCCTACCCCCACCCCTCCTTCCCCTGCCGCCTCTTGCCGACCCCCTCTCCCCCTTGCTGCGGTACTAACTGTTGCCAATGCTGTACGCCTGTGAAGTCTGCCAGGGCTCTAGCGCAGTACGGTACCAGATGTTGAAGCCTGTTTCTTTTACGCGAAACATCCTTCGCTCGATTTGGAATATGCGATCGTAGTCCGCCATCAGCTGGGATCTGCTGTTGCAGAGCAAGCCCACCTCTGCGGGACACGTGGCGTCACTTACAGTCCTGGCCAGAGGGTAACCAACAGCAATGTCACGACTCTCCAGCTTGTAAACAGAATCCAACTCCATGATCTCAGCAGCTGCTTCTTCGTCACCGCCTTCGTAAATACCGGACTTTCGCGCATGCATTTGCGCTACTCCGCCATAGGCACGGAGATTTGGGGAAGGCAGCACCGGATAGCGAGAACGCCACTCCTCGGCACTCACTCTGGCATCCGCTGCATCGAGGAAGGCATCAATGGCAGTATAACCCACAGCCCTCTCGGCTATATCAAAGATCATGTCGAGGCCTGTGAAGCGGTTGCAATTCGCCTCAATCAAGACCGGGTCCTTTGCGGTCATCTTCACCTCCACATGCGCAGGGCCATTTCGCATGCCAAGTGCAGCAAGTGACTCCATGGCATAGTTTGCAACTGCTTCCTCCGGCGACCCTTTCTGAATCGGCTCTATGAAAACGCCGAACACCACGAATTCAGCACCATTGAGGGGCCTGACATCATACTTGAACACACCCATCACGGCCATTTCGCCATCACGGACTACAATGTCAACTGCGTACTCATCGCCTTGAAGGTGTTCCTGCACCAGGACTGGCATCGACTCTGCCCCCGTAGGTCGGCTGCTGAAGACCTGGCGGACAAATGCCTCAGACTCTCGAGGTCGATTGCCGTAGTCTAGAAGTGTAACATTGTTGCCCGCAGACCCACCTGGGTGGCTGTCAAAATTATTGTCCCTTTTTGGGTCCCCATTATAATACGCCACTTATTATTTAGGGTACCCAAGAAGGGGCCTTAACTTTGACAACTACCCACCTAGGAAGGGCTTCATCACAGCCGTTTGTGACGGCTCCGCTTCCACGAAGCTTTGCACCTCAGACTCTGAGCATGCCAATACCCACCTGCAGGAAGTGAGGCCGGCCTCTTTCAGGACAACCTGGGTTGGCCTTAAAACACCCTGAAAAATATCTATATATATATATATATAGATATCTATATATATATATATATATATATATAGGGTCCCTTATAAACACAAATAAGGAAAATAAACAATGTCCCAAAATCCAACCTAGCAACTTGCATCAAGTGCTTGTTACGGCGAGCCTGCTCCAGCAGTGCATCGGATGTGACATCGCCAGAGCCCGTCAGACCCACCAAGCTTAGCACTTCCTCGACTATCGGTAGAGCATGAGGATCTGAGTATGCCAAGACTCCTGAGACAGAGAACGAGAGCCTGCTCAACCAGTCCTTCAAAGCAGGGCCTCTGGGTGCGGGCTTCGGATGGGGCGGCGACCAGAGCTCTGCTACTAAGAGTCCGCGAAGAGCAGCCTTTTCCTGAAGCATGGCTTTGCTGCCTCCGTAGCCATCTACCTAGTTCACGGTTGGGATAGGATTTAAAATTTAAGTGTATATCCCTTATATTGTGTTTAAGTACTCATAAACATGTAAAATGTTACCCAACTATGACAAAGCTACGAGAACAACACCACTTGGCTTCTCAGGCTCTGTCGACCACGGCAGCCATCGGAGGGTGCTCCTACCGCTCCTAGGGTGCTGAAGTGGAAGCCTGCTGTTGACAAACGTAGAAGAAGTGTAGCGGGGTCTGAAATGGAAGGCTCCGCATACCAGAAGGACGAGGAGAAAGGTCCCGGCAGGTCTCCAGCGCCGGCAGCCACCCATAAAATGGATCAAGGAACAAATGCTAAGCCAACTTTTGGAAGCAACAGAGAACCTGCGATACGTGGGGATTGTTCTAAATCAAGGTCTTTTTTGGGCTACCCTACATAGTAAGGGCTTTACCACCATAGTGCCCGAAAAAGGACCAAAATCATTTTAGAACATGACATGAAGGATTCCTATAGCATCCTCAAAACGTACGGGAGTGCGGAATCTGCCACTAGGGGTTTAGGGTTTAGGAGGGTGTCAGACCTCTGCTTCGGAAGATTAGGGGTACCTTGAGGTTCCTTTAAAGGGTTACTATAAGGGTACTATAGGGGTGGTTCCTTTAAAAGGCTCTATAAGGGTTAAGGGTTTCCCGAAATAGGCCAAGACATTGGAGAACCGTTAAATAATCCGACGAAACTGTTCCACAAAATGTCTTTGTCTAACATGGTTCAACCTCAATCTGTTTCCGAAGATAGGTTTCATCATGAGTGAATCCCGAGCCGAGATTGCTAAGCAGAGAGAGGGCTAGTAGTGAGGACAATTATCGTCCACCGCTCTGCAGGGCAGCTACTCTCCACTTCAGAAAAGACTGGCGGATTTGACCTCAGGCGGATGGCCGTTTCCATAATAATTGTTTGTGTGCCGACCGGAACGTCCGAATCCGCGGATCTTTCCAGCCCGTCCTCACAATGGTAGCAAACATTTGCTTAATTGTTTACGTTTATAAAAGGTGTAGTCGGTCTTTCAATACCACAGAGTTGCAGTTGCATTTGCTACTGAGGCAGAGCAAAGGTCAGTGAACAAGAATCCAGGACACCGGAGTCCGAACGAACGCAGGAAAGAAAGCAAACAACTCACGACGAATGAGTCCGACCGAGAAGGATCAAACCGGAGCCAGCAAGAAGCCAGGACGCCGGAGCGAAGAACAACCCAGGACGCAGGAGTTCGGCTGCAAACCCCGAACTCTAAACCCGCAACCGCAAACCCCCCTAAACCCTGAACCCTAAAACCCCTCCTTTCTCCCTCGCCTGCCGTGGCAGCCACCGCTGCGGCTGCGGCCGCATCGCTCCGGGGAGTCTGGGCCCAGCTTTTCCACGAGGAGCTCCGTTTTGAGGGCTTTTGGGGTTTGTCTGGTATTATAAGGGCCTCAATAACTTTTAGAATAGGGTTCCTTTTAGAGGGTTGCCTTAAAGGGGTCTGTAAGGGATCTGATCTATAGTAATGTTTTGCTGGCTTTGGGGGCTTTGTCTGGTACTTAGGGTTTTGGGTATTATATTGGCCTTACTAATATACGCGCTTTTTTTGAAGGGTCTATGGACTTTGTCTGGCCCAGAGAGCCCAATACCCCTGAATCAAGCAATATACCTTACATTATAAGGGGCTTCATATTCTCATTTAAGCTATGTTCCTTCATGTTTGTGCTTTGTCTGGTACTTACGGTTTGGGGTTTAGGGTTTAGGGTATTATAAGAGCCTTAATCATGAGCATAGGGGTTCAGGGTTACTATAAGGGGCCTATAGTAGGGTTCCATCATACAGGGGCCTTTATAGTTAGAATAGGGTTTGGGGGGTATACTATACTATAGCTCTGATAGGGAACCCCCAACATAGTATTCGTCATTAGGTCGGCCCCTATAGCACTTATAGGGGCTGAGGAGCCTACTTGGAGGATCATGGGAAGTAGTAAGTAGGGTAAGAAGTACCTTTATGACTATAGTTACCTTAGGGTTTAGGGCTTAGGGTTATCTATACCTAATTATTAAGAACTCTTGGAGACTTGGGGGCAAAGTCAGGTACGTCGGAGGTTGGAACCTAGGCCGCTGCCTCCGCCTCATCCTCGCTGTCGCTGTAGGCGCCGAGGAGGCTGCCGATGGCCTGTCAGTACCGAGTATCTAGTATCGAACATCTAATATGCCGAGTATCTCGTATCGAATATCTCGTATACAGTATACAGTACGTAGTATGTCGTATAAAGCACATTGTATATGATAGTACATAGCATGTTTTATATAGTCTTGGCGACATAATTAATGGAATATAGTATAGCATAGTGTAGTGCACTGTAGTATAGTGCGAATAGTATCCTAACCCTCGTGGAACCCCCAGAGATTAGTGCTGTATGGTAACGAATAAAACTGATGCGTATGCTCTGACGCCATGAAGCCCTACAGTTAATATAGGGGCCTGAATATTTAGAACAGAGTTTTCGGTGCCTATTATACCATAGTTATCAGATTGTCATAAGGAGCCCTGAAATTAGTGTTGGTCATGTTTAAGGCCCCGACATTACAGCAACCCTGAAGCCCAAGACCCTCAGATCCACTGCAGCCCGGAACACCCTTAGATTTGAATTGAAGCCCTCAGCCCCAGACTCATCGTCATCCTGATCCCTTATCCCACCCCTTAAAAGTTCAAGGCCTAGCGCAGGGGTCTCAATCACCAGTGTATGCTTGCGGGATATCGTCATGTGACGGAGCCCTCAGAGAAGGCATTCGCAATTCTAAACCCCTGAGCTGTCGGGGGTTTGGGCTTAAGGCTTCAGGGTTCAGGACTCGGGGCTTTGTGTTATCGGGCTTTTTCAAGCAATCTCAATGGATTTCCTAGGTTTTAGGGTTTAGGGTTTGGAGGTCCTCGGAGCTCCTTTGGTTTCAAGGGCCCGCCCGCCCTAAACCCCCTAAGCTCCTCCCAGAGAGCCCAATACCCCTTAATTAAGGAATGTAGCTTAAATCATAATATGAAGCCCCTTATAGTTTAAGGTAAATTGCTTAATTAAGGGGTATTGGGCTCTCTGGGCTTCTGCACCAAAAACAACCCCCTTTCTGCTCTGAACTGTCACAGGGGAACCTTCGGTGCAGAGCTCTCATCGGCGCCTCGGGCAGCCGTGCTAGGATTTGTGGGTTTTTTTGCTTTTTTAAGTGCATTGTCTCTTTCGATTTGGGGGTTCAGGGCTAAGGCTTGAAGCTTTGGGCTTTAGGGCTTTAGGGCTTAGGCTTTAGAGTTTTGGGGTTTAGGGTTGAAGGTTTAAGGCTTATGGCTCGGATTTGGGGTTTTAGAGGTCCCTGCGGGGTGGGGGGGGGGGGGGGGGGGGGGGGGGGGGGGGGGGGGGGGGGGGGGGGGGGGGGCGGGGCTGGCACGTGGGCCTTTACTTAAAGTCTCATGGGACTTAGTAAGTAAGGTAGAAAGAAGGTTACAATTAGGATAACCCCACTTAAGGGACTTATAACCCCAGTTAGAACCTACTTACTAAGTCCTATGATCCTTTAAGTATGGCATACATGAGCGGTTGTCAAAACTTATTGTTTAAGGCATGGTTATGGATGATTTGGGGGTTCTAGCGCTTTACAAGGACCTGGTCGATGTTTTCCGTGGAGTATCGCTTCACTCTGTTTAGATGCATAATCGCAGTTAGTACGAGTAGTAAAGACAAAGCAACAATAGTTACATTGGTCATAGTAATGGATGGCAGTGATCTATCTCACTACTGCAGTAGTGAGGATTCTGTCAGATGGGGCAGCGGCTCATAAAGCGATTGGGAATCGTCTAGGGTATCGATTGCCTAGCCATATATCATACGCACAAAATTTGCGCACATGATCGTATCGCTGTTGGGGGTCCTATCGCTGTTCGAGGGTTCTGGCCACATCTGACATTCCACGACCATCCTACTCTTAGCTACAAGTAGGGAAGTTTCGACGGGTGCTCACGCATAGTTATGCTTATGCAGGAACTAAACAACCAGGGCTTTAACGGCTTGCCAAGCCTCTTAGAATACGGTTTCAGGGGTTCCTTATTCAAGTTAGAGTATAATATACCCCAAAACCCTATTCTAATTATTGAGGCCCCCACATTATAGAACCCTACTATAGATCCCTTATAGTAACCCACTGAAAAGAAGAACCCCTAACTATGGTACTGGATTCTGGCGATGGCCGGATGTTTGGAAGCCGAGGCTCAGTCGACATAAAGGGCTCGGAAGTACGGAATGTGCGGAAAGACATGGGCGGTTGTCAAAATTGGGGGTTCCTTTTTGGGTCCCTATTATAATACGGCACCTAATCTTTAGGGTACCCAACAAAGGACAATAATTTCGACAACTGCTCACATGAATCAGAGCTTGGGGTTTAGGGTTTAGGCTTTAGGGTTTAGGGCTTAGGGTTTAGGGGTTTAGGGTTTAGGGTTTAGGGGTTTAGGGGTTTAGGGGTTTAGGGTTTAGGCTTTAGGATTTTAGGGTTTTAGGTTTTAAGTTTTAGGGTTTAGGCCCTGGAAATCATAATCCGAAACCGCCGCCCTCGGAAGAACATCATGTGCCCGGCTTTTGGATGCAGTAGGGGCAGCCAGAACTGGTGCAGCCTGCTAGAGCTCAAGCAGGAAGTGGGTTGAATCGGTTTTGGGTTTAGGGTCGGCAGAAACACCGGCTGAGCTGTTATCGTCAGAACCGGTGAGGTAGGCTCGAATGAAATATGACCGTTATACAGAATAGAATTCCCCCTTTTGCATTGGCTATGCTAGGGTTTGGGTGCGGGGTATCCTGCACCTAAAATCCTAAACCCAACAAACCCCATAACCGCTGTAAGCCCCATTACCCTTAAGCCCCATAGCCCCATCAATCCCATAAACCCCATGAACGCCATAAACCCCGTAAACCCGTAAACCCCCTTAACCCGTAAACCCCGTAAACCCCAGTAAGCCCCATAAACCCCGTAAGCCCCATAAACCCCAAACCCCACAAACCGGCTACACCCGATAAATCCGCTCCATAAACCCACAAGCCCTGTGGCTATTCGCTCAAAAGGCTTGAGGGCTTGTGAGTTGAAACCTAAAGTACCGAAACTGTTCAACCCATCGACTATACCATAAATTCTGCACGGATCGCTACAATGATTTTCAGGATTGAAAGTATGCTCCTTAGTTAAGCTTTTTTTGCGGCTCTGAGAACCCTCAAAGCCAAAGCCATCATGTCAGGCGTCCTATTATTACAACTTAAGGTATATTCCTCAACAAAAGGGGTATTGGGATCTCTGCGTGCAAGGAAGCCTTGGCTTTACAACCCACCGGTATAGAAGCCTTTGTCGTACACCTAGTACAACCTTAGAGTAACCCTGACTGATAATTACCCAAGTATGAACCCTGAGATCCTACAAGTAAACCCGAAAATTAACCCTGGAATCCGAAATCCTGCTAAATCCCTAAACCTTAAACTCTGAACTCCTAAACACCATAAAGCCTGCACACCTTACAGAACCCAACACACCCTATCAAACTCCTTAAACAAGGAAAGCATGGGCATCGGTGCCTTCACCACTCCGACCGCGCCCTCTTTTGCTGCAGGCGCCGGTGCCGGGGCGGGGCGCAGGGCCGGGCTCGAAGAGGCTGTTGCCACCGGCGTAGGCCTTGTTTTCTAGGGATCTAAGGACTCATATATTAAGGCTTTTGGGCCCAAAGACCATACTACATAAGGCTTTTGGGGCTATTTTCATCCCTAGGGTTGCGAGCTCATCACGGTTTAGGGTACTGGGTTTAGGGTTTGCGGCTCATGTAGGCCCGCAGCTATAGCAACGCGATCCCTGAGGGCGCCTTAGTACATGATACTCTATCCCCCAAACTTGTATTCCATAGTGAGCAGCTACTTGGGTTGAGTATCAATCCTGCTTGTGAGGGTCCCTGTACCCTTATTTTATCCTCTACATCACGCTTACTTAGAGGATCATGGGACTCAGTAAGCAGGTTATAATTAGGGTTATAAGTCCCCTAAGTGGGGTTATCCCAATTATAACCTACTTATAACCATACTTACTAAGTCCCATGATCCTCTAAGTACAGCTTTGAAGACGAGACCCTTTACGGCTTTTGAGGCTTGGGTCCTCGAAGTCTGGGTCGGCGACTCAAAAATCCTGAGAACGACCGTGTTTGAGGCTAGGGTTAAGGGTGGTTCAAAGCTTCGGCTGCAAAAAATCCTAACAAAGGCACCTGGCGATGGGGGGTCGAAAACGCAAGCCGTTGAAAGTATTCTGAGCAAGATACTCAAGGTTTAGGGTTCAGGGTTTAGGGTTTGGGGCTAGGCTTTCAGGCTTAAGAAGTGCATGCACAACGACATAATGAGGGGTTACCGCAGGCAAAACCCTAAACCCAAAATCCTAGTCCATATATCCGAAACCCACAGAGCCTACAGTGATAAAACCCCACACTTCATGGGGTACCCTTGGCGCGTTAGGAAACCCTAAAACCTAATGCCTAAGCCCTATAAACCCCTACGAGAACCCCTAAACCCCTAAACCCTCAACCCCTAAACCCCTCCACCCCGAAGGCCTAAGCCCCTGAACCCCCCCAAACGCTAAACCCCTCAACCCTGAAGCCCTGAAGCCCTAAACCCGCAACCCCCAAAACCCCTGAACCCTCGGTTGGGGCGACCTCTCTCTCGCCGAAGTAGGTGCTGCTTCCCTGACCTTCTCCTGTTGCTCTTGGGGCGTCCCAAACTAACTGCGGGTTCTGTAGCTCATTGGGACTTTGAGGGGGTGCGGAATTTTGTAGCATTTAGGCTGATTTAGAGTTTAGGGCTCAGGATGGTTTAGGGTTAGGACCTTGAAGAGCTGTAGGATTTTTGATGACTTTAGAAAGGTTGGAGAGGGCTTTACCACCGCCGACGCGCGCGTCTGCAAATGCTTGCGTGGGTCTTGTTTCGTGCCACTGCGAACCTGCAAGACATTGTAGTCGGATCCTTATTGGAAGGACCCCAAAGTAAGGTACCCCTAGTTTTCGGAAACTCCCACACAGACCCCTCCTACAGGGGCTTCAGGGCATCCTGCACAGCACTGCAGTCGCCTCCACTCTCGGCATCACCCCAGGTCACGACGGATCCATCGCCAAGAATTGCAGCAAAAGCGCCCGAGGACGCTTGGATCTGCTGCACGTTCTTCAGCTGCTCCTGCACAGAACTGCTGTCACCACCACGGTGAGCATGACCCCAGGTGACGACAGATCCATCAGCAAGAATGGCAGCAAAAGCGCTGTCAGAGGCTTGGATCTGCTGCACATTCTTCAGTTGGCCCTGCACAGCCCTACTGTTGCCACCGAAGTCTACATGACCCCAAGTCACGACAGAGCCGTCGCCAAGAATGGCAGCAAAAGCACGGCTAGAGGCCTGGATCTGCTGCACATTCTTCAGATGATCCTTCACAGAACCACTGTCGCCACCGAAAAGAGCAGCACCCCAGGTGACGACCGATCCGTCGCCAAGAATGGCAGCAAAAGCACCGTTAGAGGCTTGGATCTGCTGCACATTCTTCAGATGATCCTTCACAGAACTACTGTCGCCACCGTAACAAGCAACACCCCAGGTCACGACGGATCCATCGCCAAGAATTGCAGCAAAAACGTTCGAGGACGCTTGGATCTGCTGCACAGTCTTCAGCTGATCCTGCACAGAACTGCTGTCACCACCACGGTGAGCATGACCCCAGGTGACGACTGATCCGTCGCCAAGAATGGCAGCAAAAGCACTGCCGGAGGCTTGGATCTGCTGCACATTCTTCAGATGATCGTGCAAAGAACCACTGTCGCCACCGTCAAGAAAGTCACGCCAAGTCACGACCGATCCGTCGCTAAGAATGGCAGCAAAAGCGTGGTTGGACGCTTGGATCTGCTGCACATTCTTCAGATGATCCTGCACAGAACTACTGTCGCCACCGTACCGAGCAGCACCCCAGGTGACGACCGATCCGTCGCCAAGAATGGCTGCAAAAGCACGGTTAGAAGCCTGGATCTGCTGCACATTCTTCAGCTGATCCTGCACAGAACTACTGTTGCCACCGCACCGGCTAGAACCCCAGGTCACGACCGATCCGTCGCCAAGAATGGCTGCAAAAGCATTGCCAGAGGCTTGAACGCGAACTGTATGTACATGCAAAACTAGAAAATCACCATCTTGCACCCTGGCACTCCTGATCGGTGCACATGCATCTAGAACGATACCAGATGAGCCCACGAGCCGCCCTCTTCCAACTCCTAGTGCAGTCTGCGCCCGATGCTTCAGTGCTCCCAATTCTTCATCCAAGTCGGCTTTCACAGTGGCTGTCTTGCCGCTGAGCAGCCCAACTGTCACTTCAATCGACATGAAGCCGCGTCGACTTCTTCAAGCCTACCCAATCCTTGCTAGCATAACCCCTAAACACTACAGTAATGTAGTGGCCGTAATAATTAGAATAGGGTTTCGGGCCCATTATACACTATAGCTCTGATAAGGAACCCCCCAAAATAATGTAGGTAACTAGTACGGCCCCTATAGTAGACCCAAAGACCCTGAATCTTCAGCCTCGCTGCGGAAACCGATCATGACCCAAACCGTCCAAACATGTTGCATTCGAAGCTCACTGCTCGGCTCACACTTCGAGGACTTAGTAAGTATAAGGTGCCTTAAAGGGATCTATAAGGTGCCTTAAAGGGGTCTATAGGGTTCCTTAAAGGGGTCTATAGGGTTTGGGGAGTACTTAGAGGCTCATGGGACTTAGTAAGTAAGGTTATAAGTAGGTTATAATCAGGATAACAGGATAACCCCACTTAGGGGATGTATAACCCTAGTTATAACCTACTTACTAAGTCCCATGATCCTCTAAGCAATGATACTGTTGATGGACAAAATCCAGCATTACCCGTTATGGGCCTAAGTAATTACCGATACTACTTCGGGGGGTTCCTTTAAAGGGGTCTATAAGGGCTACTTTGAGGGCTATCATAAGGAAGATGCCATAGTTCCGATAGTTTAAGGTCCTTAAGGTCATGCAGGATTTTGTCCATCAACAGACCGCCGGCGTGAACAACAGGCAATTTCAACCCACGGCCCGCCACGGACCCACCGAAGTACTATGGGGGGGGGGGGGCGTTTATATTTGGAATAGGTTTTAAGGGGGCTCCTTGATATAATTATAGTACAATATCCACCAAGACCCTATTCTAATTCTAATTTCAATCTTTAGAATCGGGTTTAATGGTATATTATTCCATAATGCCACAATCATGCTGAGGCCCCCCCAACATGGCATTGGTACATATTTCGACCCAGCGAATTACACTGTCAACCCAAAGTCTCCTCACAGACCCAACGATTAGTAAAGTCGTCGCTTCAAAGTTGCGGTGCTTTTGAATTTTCCTTATCGTTGTATACTGTAGTACAGTTACAAAAAGACAGAACCTAAGAAGCAGTGTCAGGCTCCAACGTTTCAGGCAAACCAGGCCAAAATACCGCAAGCCCCAACACCTCGAAGCCACCTTCACGCCCACCACCCCAACCTACAGCCCTGAAAAACCTTGCACTCTCCCAAACTCTGGACTCTCAAGCCCCCACCCCCCCCCTCCCCCTGTACCTGAAAAATGAAACCGGCAAAATCCCATAAAGCCCTATAACAACCCCTAGAAAAACCCTCAAAAGCCCAGCCCCTTGAAGCCCTGAAAACCCTAAACCTTGAACTAAAGGTCCGTGAACTCATCCGAATCTACACCCCAAACCCCAAATCGTAAATCCTAAACCCTACACCCCAAAAAAACCTAAACCCTAATCCCCAAACCCCAAATCCCAAATCCTAAACCCCAAAACCCGATATCCTAACCCTGAACCCAAAACCAAACCCAAACCCAAACCCCACACCCTAAAAATTCTTAAAGGCTCGGCCCCTCCTCGGCCTTCGGCGCAGCCTTCGGCGGGGCGCTGACTTTCTCCGGTGCCCCGTCGGTTTTGCCTGCTTGGCGGAACATGGGACTGAGTAAGCAAGGCTCCATAATATAGGGATCTAGAGGGTTCCTTAGAGGGGTCTATAGGGTTTACGGACTACTTGGAGGAACATGGGACTTAGTAAGTAAAGTTATAAGTGCCTTTGTTTGGAGTTATCATTGACTATAACTGTGCTTACCTTATTTATGACTTTAGTTACTAAGTCCCACGATCCTCTAAATGCTTCGATCGAACTAGCGTTCTTTGGGGTTTCGGTCCAAGGTTTTAGGTTTTAGGGTTTAGGGTAGGTGTAAGGGTGATTGCTTGTAGGGTTATTTCAGGTTGAGGGTTTAAGATTAGGAACGAGTCCTCTATTTCAGGAGCCTGCTGACAAGGCCACATTTGTAAGGCTTTGCAAACCGTAAACGCTTAACCATTGAGGGGTTTAGGATTTGGGGTTTTGTTGGCTTCGGGGGCTCAGGGCCAGGCGACAGGATTTGCAAGCTGTGGATTTCATAGGTGCACGGATTTGTTACATGTAGTGTAGTGTAGGACCTTAAAACCAGAAGAGAGTCTGGAAACATATCATGTAATATGATCAACATAAGTATAAGGGACGATGAGGAAAGCATGAACTAACTATTCACGGGCCGTACTTTGGGCCAGAAAATTGGCTGGAGCTAGCGCAAAAGCAACAGCAACAGCTATGGAGATAAAACCGTCATGGCCACAATCCCAAAGTCAGGTCCTCAGATTTCCAAAATAGTGCTATGGATGCTCCTCCTACGTCAAACCCCCATAATAAACCCCTTCTAGTAACCCATATAGGACTCTTTAAAGGCACCCTGTTCCAATTAGTAAGGCCCCCCTACGTTAAACCCGACACCCCAAGAACCCGGGGACTGGAATGCTGGTGTTGCACAGAGCAGAGGGCTGGCCGCTGCGATTCTTCTTGAGCGATGACTGAGTGGAATTTAGGATTAGAATAGGGGTTCTTTTTTTAAGGGGTCTATAAGGGTTACGATAAGGGATTTGTAGTAGGGTGCTATGGTATAGGGGCCTTCATAATTAGAATTGGGTTTTGGGGCCCGTTATACGGGCCAAAAAGGGACCCTGTCATAGAACCCCATAAAACCCTTCAAGGGAGCCCTATGATGAAACCCCGCGCTTTCCTGTAGCATGGTAGTCTGCGATAGTCAAGTCGGAACCCTGAACATCGAGCCGTTGCAGAATATCAGGCTTGACCTTCAACTGTTGTAGACTGTCAGGGCTTAGAGTGTAGGGCTTCAGGTTTAGGGTTTTGGGTGAATTGTGGTTGCCTGAAGGCTCTGCGCACAGCGAAGCGAACTTTCGCTTGTCTCTGCACCCTCACGATGCTCCCCATCTTCCCAAAATGAGCCTCGTAGGGAAACGCCTTCGACAGCGTGTTGAAACTGTGCGTTGTGCACCTTGTCGCTCTGGACAATCATAGTATATCATAGTGCGCAGTGGAGCTTTTCAATGTGCCTCGACGTGATTTTGTGCATTGCGTTGGCGATACAACTCCTCCCGCAAACCCTGTAAGAACGCCTCGACAGCATCCACTGGAGCCTCCAGAAACTCACCGATCACATCGTTTCCCCAACGAAGGAGGCGTAACAAGCAATCGAAGCAAGCGTCAAACACGTCCCTCAAATCGATGCAGAGGTCTACAAAGCCTCGGAAACTGGCATCGAGCAAGTGAGGAGGGTTTGTCACTTCGATCTGCGAGCCTGGTGAAAGCCTGGGCCTGGGCAGGGCCCCTGCGGCAGCAGGTGCAGCTGCCTGCCAGACCTCCGGTACTGTGGCAGATGGTAAGGAACATGGCGCAGAAATCGTCCTTCCATCGGGCATGGGCACAGCTGGAGCGCCCAAGCTGTCTGTGGAAGAGCCTGCATCCGTGCTGCCAGTGTCAAACGGACCGGGGACGCTTCCATCCTCCTTCAGACAGGCTTTGATGTTGCAAATTCGGCATGTAGACACCATGCTGGCAAATCGGGGGCACGGTCTACGGGCTGTCAACCACTTCATGATTTCGGCCAAAATGGTAGCAGATCAACAGTCATTGCCTGGCATTTGCAATTGACCATGCGCCTAAGATGCCAATAACGCCAATAGCAACAACATCAATTTGCCGTTCAATGTCCTGAGATGCGTAAATCCACGCACCTAGCTACTAGTACATAAATCACCGCGAACACGTCGCCGGCCCTACATGTATAAGCAGGTTGCGAAGTATTTACGGCAATGTCTCCGAGCTAGTCAAGCTTGCCAATTTCTGGTCCCATTGCTCGAGTTCCCGAAGGTGGAGCTTCTAATATAGGGGCCTTAATATTTAGAATAAGGCTTTGGAGCCCATTATACTATAATTAGAAGAAGGAACCATAATATTAGGTAATTATTTAGGCCCCTATAGTAGGGTTTAGGGGTTTAGGGTTTGGGGTCATCCAAGCAATCTGCATCAGCATACGTTCCTCGGAGAACGACAGGGTGATTAAGGTAATGCAGCATTTATATCGTCAACAAAACTGAGGCCCTGAATGAATACCCACGACGAAGGACCATAAGATGAGACCATAAGACTTACTATACATCCTGATCATGATATCTTACAATCAATTCCTAAACCCTAAACCCTAATACAGGGGCCTTAATAATTAGAATACTTTTGGGGACCCATTGTACTCCCCCAAATAGTATAGGTAATTATTAAAGCCCCTATATCATAGAACCCTTATAGTAGGCCTTGTAGTAATACCCCTTTAAAGGAACCCTATACCGTCTTCTAGTGATAAACCCTAAACCAACCCAGCCTTTCGCCGGCTTGTCCCGGAGCAAGGAGAGACCTCGGCGAAGTTGGAGATTGCATCACGCCTGTCTGGTGCTACTATAAGGGATCTATAAGGGTACATTGGGGGCTATTAAGGGTATTATAAGGAATCAGCGTGGGTTGCAGCTAGGATGCAGGGCTCAGGGTTTAGGGAGCTTAGGGTTTAGGATGTAGGGTTCAGGGGAGTCTCGGGTTTAGGGCTTAGGAAGTTTAGGGTTTAGGCAAGTAGCTTTAAAGGGTTAGGGGTTTGGGGTTGAAGGTTCGGGGTCTATGGTTTAGGGTTCTGATCAAATAAAGGGAAACCACGCATATATGATATGACTATACTTCTGACCACAAGGCACGTACCTGCGACTATGCGTTGAACCTTAAATTATATAGGGGGTTCCAAAACGCACTAATTAAGTGAGTACTTCCGTAAGTTAGCGTCCCCTTTTGGATCCCAAGAATAAGCAGGGCACCGTTCTAAAAAGGACCCTTCGAAGCGATCCTCATTTAGAGAGCTGCCCAAGTGGCTGAGGTTGCTCAGCAACGCCATGGAGGCTCTGGGTTCATCGACATTGGGGGGATAAAGGTTTAGGGTTTAGGGTTTAGGGTTCAGGGTTTAGGGTTCAGGGTTTAGGGTTCAGGGTTTAGGGTTCAGGGTTTAGGGTTCAGGGTTTAGGGTTTAGAGATTCCTGCCCTCGACGGCTCTTAGTGCGTCTTTAGAGGCCCCTGGCCGCCCCCCCTGCAACCGATAGACTTGGGCGTAAATCGCTTCCGTTCCGGATTTGGGGGGGAGGCTTCTGGGGTTTAGGGTTTTGGGTTTAGGGTTTAGGGTTTAGGGTTTAGGGGTTTAGGGTTTAGGGTTTAGGGTTTAGGGTTTATGGTTTTGGGGTTCGGGGCTCTGGCTTTCGGGTCTGGGGGTGTAAAAAAAAGGGGCCTTGATAATTCCAATAGGGCTTTGGGGCCCAATCTACTATAGTTGTAAACAGGAACCCCAAAATAGTATAGGTAATTATTAAGGCCTCTATATTAGGGGCTTAGCTTCAGGACTGGACTTGGGTTGTTAGCATCTGCGGATGGGCCTCTGGGCGGATCTTCCACCTTATCTTGGACGTGGCTAGTATAGGGGGTCTAAGTAATTACCAATACTATTTTGGGGACTCCTTCTTATAGTTATAGTATGATGGGCCCCACACCCCTGTTCTAATTTTTAAGGCCCCTATATTAGGGCTCTTATGGGGTGTTTATAGGTTTGACCTAGTGCTTAGAGGCTTAAAGGGTCTTGAAGCGGTCGCAGCTGCGTTTGTGGTGACTTGCTCTTGGACGCTGCGCTGGAAGCCTAAATGCTGCGGCACAGCGCGCAGGTCCTGGAGCCAATGTTCCAAGTACCACGTCGGATTGTGTGAGAGAGAGAGAGAGAGAGAAAGAGAAAGAGAGAGAGCGAGAGAGAGAGCTCCAAAAGGCAACAGCTTCGGGTTGGCTGAGATTTGCAAGCCAGCACCGATTCCGGCCTTCAAGAAATCGTGCGAACACCTTTCAACCTTCTTCAGGAATGAAGAAGCCCCATGCCTTGTGTGACACACGCTGCCTGCGAACTCCAACAGTATTCGGCCGTTTTGCCCACCCCACACTGGGCCGTCCAGCAGATTGAGCATTAACTCGGACGGCCACCGAAGGAAGACGGGAGATTTGCGACATATCCTATGCTGGGTCCTTGAAGAACTTAAACCCTCTAACAAGCAAAGCATATTGTCTGCTGTACACAAATATAGAGAAATCGAAAAAACTACCAATAATATTCCTCAGGGTTCCTCTATATTACTACACGTTTCTACCCCACAAATCCTATGCTAACTCGTAAGGCCCCTATAGAACCCGTATTAGTAACTCTTAACAGCGCCCTTGAGAACCCGTTAAGGGAGTAGGGTTTAGGACCTGGGATGTTTAAGGCTTCTTTAAGCACTTAGGGTTTAGGATCCCAAAAGGTTCCTTGAAAGGAACAACACTATGCTGACACCCGAAACCCTGATCGAATTAGTAAAGCCCCCAATATAGGGCTACCTCTTCTATTTTGGGGGGGGTTCCGTATCTTAACGATACATATAAGGGGCCCCAAAACCCTATTCTAATCAGTAAGGCCCCTATACATTATGTCCCTTAAAGGAGCCCCTTTCAAGGAACCCTGTTACAAAGCCCAAGCTCTGCGAATGCCTTACGACGATCCCCTCTTCCCCTCGGCGGCAACTCGGCACGACAGCACAGCGAATCGAAGCTCATGGAATCATTGTCCTAGGGTTAGGACCCGGGGGTCTGTTTACGAAGAAGCCCACTATAGCGCTCTTGAAGCAGGTGTCTGGATGCTTGTACGGAGTACACCGCTTGGGGACTGGCTGTTGGCAGTGCAAGTGCTTTGGACAAACAGCCATGAACATCTACACGACGCACGCACCTTTACACAATTTCTTCAAGACATCTGTTCCATGAGCTTGCTGCAGAGACGGTCATCTTACATTTGCCGCTCGTGTCACAGCGTGCGCCCCGGCATTCCCCCGACATACAAGAGGCGGATTGATGTTCTAGCAACTGCACGTGAAACTTGAAGAGGGGAGCAAAAGGAGATGGCGCGCATTGAAATTGAAGCCCCAGCACGTTGGCCAATGCACTGCGACAGGACAATCCCGATCCTGAAAGCCATTGGAAACGGTTGATGGTATAAATCCAGCAATACCTTCATGGCCCTAAACTATGGGAATTGTGGTATATTCCTTATCACGGGTAATGCAGGATTCATATGGGGGTTTCCGAAAAACCCCGATAAAGCACCCTAAATAGTAGGATCCTTGGTAATGCAGGATTCATATCATCAACCGAAAGCTAAAGGCAGATCAGCCCCTTAAGCCTCAGCTCTTCTATCAAAGGGAAAAGGAGGGACCCTTAATGGGGACCCCTACCCTATCATGGGCTATATAATGGGTATATAATGGCTACATTAATATATTATGGGTATATACCTAGGGGTCCTTATTAGGGGTCCCTCCTTCTACCCTTTGATTCTAGGTTTCTTGCGAAGCTCTCCTTCACCCCAAACCCTAAACCCTACAAAGCCTCCGCTAAGCGCACCCCAAGCCTGTAACAAACCTCTGCCCATGCTAGAACCCCTCATGTATGCATATATATATATATATACATATATACATACATACATACATACATACATACATACATACATACATACATACAACATACATACATACATACATACATACATACATACATACATACATACATACATACATACATACATACATACATACATACATACATACATACATACATACATACATACATACATACATACATACAACATACATACATCATACATCATACATACATAGATATATTAAGCTCTCCGATTAAAGCCTGCAAGACCCTATAAACAAACTTATACACACCCTCTTCAACGGTAATTTAGGGGCCTTAATAACTACAAATTTGGTTTTGGGGCCCATTATGCTATATTTACACTAAAGAACCCCCAAGATCGTATAGGTAAATGTTCAGGCCCCTATAGTAGTTTCTTCAGCTCCCCGGTCAAGCCTCCGAGCCCTGCGGCGTAGGGGAATAGCTCTCACACCGACTCGCCTCCCAGCGCTGCAAGGCTTCAGGGTTTAGGGCTTAGGGGTTTAGGGGTTAGGGGTTAGGGTTCAGGGTTTAGGGTTTAGGGGTTTCGAGAGTTAGGGTTTAGGAATTGGGGTTTAAGGTTCAGGGTTTAGGGGTTTAGACGCTTGGGGTTTAGGATTTGGGGTTTAAGGTTCGAGGGTTTGGAGTTGATGGCTTTGAGTTAAAGGTTTGGCGTGTGGGTCCAGGGTTTAGGGGTTCGGGGTCTAGGGTTTATGCAGGCAGTCTTGGGACAATCCAGAAGCGAATCACGTGTGGATCAACTCCAGAGCACATCAAAATCATCTAACATACCCAGAGATCCCAATACCCCTTCATTAAGGAATATGCCTTAAATTATAATGGGATTCCTAATTCTTTTAAGGTGCATTCCTTAATTAAGGGATATTGGGTTCTCTGGGTACACGGACCAGGGACATGCGGTGCACTTGGCGCACTTGGCGAATAAATCTTGCCCAGAGCCTTCCGAAATGGCGCCCCAGCCCGAAATGTCTGTAACGCCCGAACTGAAACACTATCACAAAACTCCAGAGGCCTCATGCATGGGTCTAGGGCTTTGGGTTTAGGGTTCGGGCTATAGAAGTTAGCTTCGGTGCACCAGTTTTCGGCTTCCGTGCAAACTGCGCATCATCACGCTTCTTTATCGCGCTGCGAAGTCGGGAACGTCCAACCCAACATGCTTCCAGCAGATCTGACACAGCGAGGTTCACCCAACTAACATACATGCCCAAATGATTCGTAAGAGTACTCTATACAATAATGCCCCGATCCATTTCTTAAGGCCCGAATGATTACATTCGCATCCTCTTCCCTGCACTGGCCTGACAGCCTGCGCGCTGGCCGACTGCGTCGGCGGCGCACCTGCAGAAGCAAAGCATTCCCCTCTTATAGAACCCTTATAGATCCCTTTGAAGGGGCCCTTTAAAGAGCCCTATAGTTACTAAGTCCCGTGATCCTTCAAGCAGGGGCCCTGCACCCTTGTTTAGTGTTTGGGCTCTGGGCTAAACTTCCTAAACCCTTAAACCCTAAACTCCTGACAAGACTCCCATGGATAGCCCAGGCCTTTGAGATCTGCCGGGACCTGGCAAGGCTGCAGGCGGAGCGAGTTGAGATTTTTGTCGCTTCAAACGCAAAAAAAATCTGACGATTTATTGGGCGTAGTGCCTCTCAAAGGGGTCTGCTTGAGGAGGTTGAGTTTTGGGTGTTGGTTTAAGAAAATACCAGAAGGAGCATACCGTAGCAATTTCTCTGCGCATAAGGTCAACCGACTATCAGCTTATAGCACACTAAACCCTAAACCCTGAACGCTAGAGCCCTCACAGAGACAGAGCGCTCGCAGATTGCCAGAAACCCACAAGGCACAAACCCTATAAAGCCCTAAAGAGCCTTAAGCTACAAAACCAAAAAGCCTGAAATCCTGAAGCCACCCAGAAGCCTACAAATTTTTCAAAGGCCCAAACCCCTCAAAATTCAAAATCCCTTCAATATAGGAATCATACTGCTGATGGACAAAATCCTGCATTACCCACTATAAGGAATATACCATAGTTCCCATCGTTTAGAGTCTTTAGGGTCATGCAGGATTTTGTCCATCAACAGTACTATTGGTAACTATGCAGGCGGTAACATAAAACAGCCCAGTGGGTCAATCGTTCCTAGATCGATTCGAGAAGGAATGCTCCCGATCTAGCATGGATCCGAATAAGAAACGGTTTTGGGTTTGGGGTTCCTCAACTCAGGATGAGTACTCTTAAGAAACAACTACCCTCACCCCAAAAACCCGTATCGGGATTCTTACCAAATACTTTGTCACCAAAGAACGTGGAAGCCACCGCGTGCGCACTCTAGTCACGGCATGCTTCGATCTCCCCAAGCCACCCCTACACCTTAACATGCCCCAAATATCTATGCCCAACATACCCTCAGCCCTAAACCCCAAAATACCCGCTCCCCAAAACCATAATCTGATACCCTCAAAACCGAAACCCTCCAATGCCCACTCTCTCGTTCTCTGTCATGTACAACTCCAGTGTACAGTATACCCCAGACCCTACTCAAAATCTCACTGCATACTTTTTCCGGCACTTTTGTCACTCTCTCTCTCGCTCTCTCTCTCTCTCTCTCTCTCTCTCTCTCTCTGTCTTTCTCTCTCGGGATTAGGGTCACCACCCTGGACCCTAAACCCCTTTAGGAGAGGCAACACTTTCGAGGGACCTCAGCGGTCGCTCGTGGATGCCCACGAATTCGCCCTCCGGGCCTCGTAAACACGAAGCTCTGAACCATAAGCTCTCTTCGTAGCTTTAGGGTTGAGGTTTTAGGGTTTAAGGTTTAGAATATAGAATTTAGAGTTTAGCGTTAAGGGTTGAGGCATTAGGGTTGAGGGTTTAGGGTTGAGGGTTTAGGGCTGAGGGTTTAGGGTTGAGGGTTAAGGCCATTTGGAACAAGATCCCAGCCAGGAAGGGTAAGGAAAATAGAAGGAATGCTGATAGCTACCACATAGAAGCCGGCATAAGTACCAATACTATTGCTTAGGGTTCCTTGATATACTAGTCAACTTAGCGGGCCCTCAAACCCTGTTCTAATTATGAAGGCCCCCGTATAATTGCCTTGGTTTAGATGGGCGTCGTCCACATTGAAACTAAGCTCGAACCTCTAAACTCTGAACCACGATGTAAACCCCTGATTCACAAACCCCCCCTTCAGTTCAGGACCATAATCTTCGGATCCCAACAAAACCCAGGATGCCCAGTAACCTAGGAATAAAAAGGGCTCCCTTTTTGGTATTGGGTACCTTTACAAGGAACCTAGGAATACGAAAAGGACATAAGGGTACCATCCTAGAACCTCAAAAGCGGGGGCAGGGGTCTGTCAATCAGGTGTCTACATTGGCATGCCTTAGGGCTCCCAGAGGCGAACTGTGCTGTAGCTTTTTTCATGTGAGAGTTTCCCATCATAGGGGACCCTAATAAAGTACCCTAAATTGTAGGATCCTTATTATAAGGGCCCCAAATAAGGTACCCCTAAGTTTCGGAAACTCTAAACCCTCGAACCCTTTATAGAAGACTTATAGATCCCTTTAAGGAACCCTTTAAGGATCCCTTTAAGGATCCCTTTAAAGGTACCCCCTAATTTTCGGAAACTCCCATGTCATTGAAGTCTCTGGGGTGTTGAGGATCTGCTGGTGCTGAGGCTTCTGAAGGTCTAGGTCTGGTCGTCGTCTAAGCGTTTCGGTGTTCCGAAGGGTTTAGGGCTTAGGGTTTCAGGTTTAGGGTTTAGGGTTTCGGTGTTTGGTGTTACGAAAGGTTTAGGATGTAGCGCATTGGGTGTTTGGGGTGTTCAAGCCGGGGGCCTTAAAGCCTTAATGACTAGAATGGAGGTTTTGGTGGGATGTCATACCAAAACTAACCAGGAACCTTGAGAAACGGTATCGATGATCATTCAGGCTTCTGTAGTAGAAAGCCCTAAAAGCCCGAGAACCGAAACCCTACACCCCAAAACCTAAAACCTAAACCCTCACCCATTGAACCCAATATCCCGTAATTGAGGAACATGCCTTAAATCATGTGATCCTCAGCGCTGCGGCTGTTGGCCTCCAATGCCTCGTTCAAGAGTCGTCAATAAGCCCCGAACTTCAACAGGGTCTAGGTATTAGAGGTTGCCCTAAACCCAAAGGTTTAAAGTTTAGAGCAGAAATAGCGCCCTTTTTTGCTGCTGGTTGGCACCTCCTCGACAGGTACTGTCATGCACGAGGCATATCGCGAAGAGAGGGCCCCAGCATATCGCAACAATACTGAATAAGAAACCAGAATCTCAACAGTTCGGATAAATTAACCAAATGAAAGGCGAATAAATGAGGCTACGGTTTGGTAGCCCTAAACCCCTAAACCTTAACCCTAAAACCTAACGTTACTATAAGTAGACAACTCTAGGCTTCCAGAAGAGACGACTACCAGAGGGCAATGGGAAGCTTTACACTTTAAGGACTGCAACCCGAAGCTCTACATACAGGAAGTAGGTTCCTCTTGTACAGTTTAGGGTTTAGGGTGTAGGGTCTGGGGTTTGGAGTTTAGGGTTTAGGGTTAAGGGTTTAGGCAGTGCCACAATCGACTCGTGACTAGTGTGGCCATATTCAATACTTATTGCCGTGTCCGGAGACTCTCGCAGACTCTTGCAGAAACTCGAAAACCTGAATATACAGGCCTTAATCATTAGAATAGGGTTTTGGGGCCCATTATACTCTACTTATAATCAGGAACCCCAAAATTATTTAGGCTCGTATAGTAGAACTTCAACCACAAGAAGGAACCCTGTCCTGGGTAGGCCTGAGACATTGCATGTTGCACGCAACGCATGTTTGCACACTTGGGGCTGAGACTGGACTTCACCAAAGCCACACAGATGCTACACTAGAAAAGTTTCAAGCTGCCTCCATGCATATATATATATATACATATATATACATATATATATATAGATATATATATACATATGTATACATATGTATGTGTATATATATATATATATATATATTTATTTATTTATTTATACTTATATGTATGTATGTATATATATATATATATGTATAAACAAGAAATAAGAAGCTAACCTGTCCAGGATCAAGGTATCCACTCTCAGCACAAATGCGGAGACAACGCTCGAAATGCTGCACAGCTCGATAGCCGTTGCCTGAGCCCTCACAGGACCTAACACAACAGTCAACTAACTATATAGGGGTTTACAAAATAGGGAACCTAATATAGCATCCTAAACAGTAGGATCCTCATTATAAGGACCCCAAAGTAAGGTACCCTTGTTTTCGGACACTCTCAACTAGTGAGTGCATGGTCCCCTCCAGGCAGGGATCAGATCACAGCTCCTCTTCCTCCAAGCGTGCACCCAATGCAAAGATCGGACCGAAGTGCCTCAGCACTTTAGGGTTTAGGGCTTAGGGTTTAGGGTTTAGGGTTTGTCTCTGCTTCTCTGTGACAACATGGGGCTTTGATCGGGTGTTTGGCAGTCACATGATGCAACATCCTGATTAAGAAACCCTGGTCCTGTAATTATCTCGACCAGAAGCGATGCCTTGAAATCAACGCAGAGTCCAGAAGACACCGTGCTGGTATCCGCAAGGCCGAAACCCGACAACCTAAAGCCCCAGAATCCAAACCCCCCCCCCTACAGTGTGGGCTTTGGGGCGTTGCGCACTTTCGGGTTTGATGACGAGTTGCTGGTACAGCGCTGCTGGGCCATGGCCGTTCCACCTGGCTCCGAAAAGCACTGAAAGGGTTTAGGGCCTTCGAGCTTTTGAGGTGTAATGTAGGAACCTGGTTAAGACACCCTGCGCCTATGACCCCAAATATAGTAGGACTCATCTAAGGAACCCTAATAAAGGCCCCAGGGTTTCTTAATCAGGTTCCTACATTCGGGCTTTTGGGGTGGATCCGTGTTTTCGGGATTTGGAGTCTCAGGTTTAGAGTCTCAGGGTCTGGAACTTCAGGGCTTTTTCGTTTAAGGTTTAGGGTTGAGGGCTTCGGGTTCAGGGTTCAGGGCTTAGGGTTTTAAGGGTTTCGGGTTTAGGGTTTCGCGTTTCGGGTTTAGGGTTTAGCGTTTCGGGTTTAGGCGTCAGGGTTTAGGGTCTAGGGTGTTGCAAGTCCTGGACCCTAGGTTAATGCAGGCCCTGATTGACCTCCCAATACTTAACAAACCCTAAACCCTAAACCCTAAACCCTAAACCCTTAAACCCTAAACCCTAAACCCTTAAACCCTAAACCCTAAACCCTTAAACCCTAAACCCTAAACCCCTATTAACCTCTGACTGGCAGGCGGTTTCTTGGTCAGGGTTCTTGGACTCTTGTCAGGGATCCTTAAAAAAGGTGATCCTTGAAGGGTTCCTTAAAGGGATCTATGGGGGTTGAGGGTTTAGTTTCATGGCCTTTAAAAGAATCCGTGTGAAACCTTTATCTTTCGAACTCTAGACCCCAAACCCCACCTACAAAGCCTCTAGACCCTAAAAGCTCCTTGAAGGGTTCCTTAAAGGGATCTAAGGGATCTATGGGGGTTTAGGGTTTAGGGTCATGGCCTTTACAGGACCCCAAACCCCACCTACATAGCCTCTAGACCCTAAAAGCTTTGAGCCCTAAACCCTGAACGAAGCCCTGAACCCTAAACCCGAAGCCTTGATTTATACACGAACTAACTGAGAATATGGTATATATTACTCTACTATTCTACGGTATGTATTCTTCTACAATTCTACAAACTGCATGGTAGATGCCCACATATCACCATATCTTAAGCGGAACCTCTGGCCTGGAGTAGAACGGCCCTGCCACGTTGCCACCATGGCCGCTGTAGAGCTTGTAGAGATCCGGCGCATGGAAGTATCCTTAGCTGCTTAGAGGATCATGGGGCTTAGTAAGTAAGGTTATAAGTAGGATATAATTAGGATAACCCCACTTTAGGGGACTTATAACCCTAATTATCACCTACTTACTAAGTCCCATGATCCTCTAAGTGGATTCCTGTTAAGGAATACCATCAGGAAGCCCTATTACTTACCATAGCTCCCTTTAAGGGTAATGCAATCCTTAGGTGCTTACCGTTTGGGGCGTAGGGCTCCCGAGCGTTGAGGTCCAAAAACTTCTTGGTTCAGGGCTTTTGAGCGTATAGAACTACCTTTAAGGTTCAGGGTCTAGAGTTTAGGGTTCAGGGCATACTATTGTGGGTGTTCCTTATCCTGGTGTTATAGTATACTATACCTCCAAACCCTGTTCTAGTTAGTAGGGCTGAGGGCTTCTGGGGTTTGGGGTTTGGCGTGCAGGAAATTCTTGCTGAGTCAAACACCTACACGACCGTTTCCGTCAACGTGCATGGCAGCTTCGCTCAAGCAGACCTCTAAAGTCCTAAACTTCTGAATTCTGAAACTCTAACCTGATTGCCTAAACCACGAGCCATCGTACCATGCCTGGAGAAGCCTTGAAAAGCCTGCTTCGCTTGGGGTGTAGGCTTCGGTTGAAGGTTTTGTTTCCACAAATGGCCAAGAAACCAGCGTCGATTTGAACCAGCATGGTGCAACAATCAGGCGTTTAAAAGTTAAGGACATTGACTCTAAACCCAAAACCTTAAATCCTAAACCCTGAACCTGTGGTGATAATGAAACAAAGAGAAACTCCGAAACAAATGAATCCAGAAAGACTCTCGGTTCAGTCTCAAAGGGGGATTGCCAGGCTTCGCTAGAGTTTTGGCCTAGGGGCAACTTGCTCTGCAAAGGGTACTATGGGTTCACAATGGGATTCTATAATAGGCGCATTTAAAGGGCACTTGGGGGTTCTATAAAGGACCCCCTTACAGGGTACTATGGCGTTCAATAAAAGGCACCCTTAAAGGGTACTCTGGGGTTCTATAAAAGCCCCGCTTAAAGGGTACTCTGGGATTCTATAAAAGGCCCGCTTAAAGGGTACTATGGGGTTCTATAAAGGGTACTTTAAGAGGCCCCTTTACGGCTCTTGAACAGATCCGGAGAGGGCTCGGGTTCCGTAAGGGGTGCGATCCCAGACCACCGCCGGGAGGATCTAAGAAAGTAGATCCCCTAATTTGGGGCCCTATATTACGAAGGGTACTTTCTAGGAACCCCCTTTAAGAAATCTACTTTTTGGATTTTTCCGGGGGTCTGGGATAGGGTTAAGCCTCGGCTTGTAAGGCGAGGGCTCTTGCCTTGGCTGGTCTCAGTTTTGCGAAGCTCGCGGAGATAGCAACTTGTGATACTGCTTGTTGGGTGCTCCTTTGTACAAGTACAGCACAGCTTATATACCCTAAAATGGAAGCTTGAGTACTTAGGCATAATGCTTTGGTGGGTCTCGTTCTTCAAAACGGCTCCCAAAAACACCTCTAATTGTTAAAGCCCTGACCATTGCAAAACCCTTACAGTAACAAGGACCCTCTTTCCAGTATTACGGCACCTAAAGCAATATTCAACCCTTATAGAACCTTTTGCAAGGACCCTCTTTTAATTGTTACGGCACCTAAAGTAAGAGCGAGAAAGTTGGAATATCATTATCGTAACCCCTTTAAGGTAAATTATAGGGGATCCTACCCTGAAACCATATTCCAACTTTCTGGAGTTCCCTTTAAAGTAATAACCCTAAACCCTAAACCCTAAAAGCCAAGAGTCGTGCATGTGCCAGGGGAGTGTCTCCCTCGGAGTCACCTGCTGCTTCGCGCTCACGTAGGGTTTAGGGTTTAGGGCTCACGTCTAACCGTTTCGGGTTTGGGGCTTTGGGGTATCGTAGACTGCTTGGCTTTACCTTATCTTGGGGTCCTTCAAATAAGGATCTACTATCTAGGGTACCATATTAGGGTCCCCCATTTTAAGTCGAAGGTGGGGTTTGGGCAGAAGAAACAAGCCTGAAATCGACACCCTCAGCGAAGCAACCCTCATGCCCTCGAACCCTTCCGAAACAAGTTGTCAAAGCTGCAGCTCACATGCTGACACCCCAAATCCTCAAAATCCTGGACCGTACACCTGACCTAAATCCTGTACATGAACCCAACCTGAGCCGTTGTGCCTGCATTTAGGTCCGACTTCTTGTGGATGAGGAGTTGCGCAAGCTCGTACATTCCTGAAGGCAAAGGCAAGGATCATGGAAGACCTCTGTCCGGGACGTCGAGCTCCGGAGCAATAGAGATAGAGAGAAAGAGAGCAAGAGAGAGAGAGAGAGAGTGAGAGTGAGAGTGAGAGTAAAACTGAGACTGAGAGTGAGAGTGAGAGTGAGAGAGGAAGAGAGAGATTTGGTTTTGGGTTTAGAGTTTATAAACCGTAAATAAGCCCTATCTGAAAGCATCCCTTCTGTTAAGAAAATCCTTTGCAAGCCCCTAAACCAGCCCGAAACGTTTGAAGCCTAAACTCCTGACTAAACCGTAACCGTAAACCCTAATGTAGGGGCCTTAATAATTAGAATAGGGTTTTGAAGGCCCGTTATACTATAATCATAAAAAGGAACCCCCCGCCATAACATTGGTAATTATTTAGGCCCCTATATATTAAACAGCACCTGCAAAGTCCAAAGCCAGCCTGGCTGACGGTGATTGGCCGCGCAGGCATGGAGCATTGTTCCAGACTCCTGAGTGCTCCCCACCGCCCCCAAGAGCATAACAGTAGTGCGAAGATACGGTGGAGGCCTCAGATAAATCAGAATAGGGTTTTGGGGTATTTCATACTACACGGAATAGCACCAGGGCTTCTAAGTTAGCAAACAGAAGACGGAACAGGCGCTGGGTGTGTCAGGTGTACCGAAGCTTCTCGGGAAAATCGTTTACATACATTGTTGCACAGGTCGCTCCACGTAATAAAGCGTACCGCTCTTACCAATAAGTAAACAGAACCCTAAACGGAAGCTTAAACAGAACCCCAAACGGAACCCTAAACGGAAAGAGACCCTAAACGGAACACTAAACGGAAACCTAAACGGAACCCTAAACAGGAACCTTAGCGGAACCCTGAGCGGAAACCCAAACGGATTCCTAAACGGAACCTTAAAGGGTTAGGATTTAGGATTTATGGCTTAGGATTTAGGGGTTTAGGGTTTAGAGGCACGTCTCGTAGCTGTACCTCGAAGCGGCACGTTTTACAGCACTTTGGCGACCGAGGTTCCGTCGCGCGGATGCCTTGTCCTTTCAGCATGGGCGAAACCCTGAACCCTGAAGCCTGAAAACCCCAAAAAACCCTGAACCCTAGAAACCCTAAAAACGCCAATATGCCGAAACCCTGAACCCCTGAACCGATTCAAGAAGTATTGGTTGAGGTGCAAGGATGGGGAGCTATATAGGCATCTTGACACCCAATGTCTGACGCAGCTCATGGATGCAGCCGGGGCCAGCACCAGCCCTAAAGGCGAGGATAGGGGTCGGAAGAATTTCTCGTATGACTCCCACCTAGGATACCCAGTGACCTAAGAATAAAAACGACTCTCTTTTTGGTATTGGGTAACTTTATAAGGAACCTAGGACTCCAAAAAAGGGAATAAGGGTACTACTGGGCATCCTAGCCCCTAATTTTCGGAAACCCTCAACCCTTTATAGAACCCTTACAGATCCCTTTAAGGAACCCTTATAGATCCCTTTAAAGGTACCCCTTAATGATTCCCACAATCAGATTTCAAACCATTGAGGCGCCCCTCTATGTTTTTCCAGCAAGCTCCGCAGCTAAGCCACTTCTCGGGTAATCCGGGGGCCTCCAAAACTAGACTATAAGGGATCTATAGTAGGGTTCTATAATATGGGGGCCTCAATAACTAGAATAGGGTTTTGGGGCCCATGATACTAGATTTCTATTGAGAAACCCCTGAAGTGGTATGGGCAAATAAATCGGCCCCTATATCGAGCACACTCGAAAATTGCAGTTCCGGTGGGGGATCTCGCGAAGGAGGATCCTGCGACCTCAAACCGGCCCGGCTGGAGACATGGGTCGGAATAAGTAGTAAGTAGAAAAGGTTTGGGGTAGAATCTACGATCATTATATAGCGACTGAAATGGTATCTAGTTCATCCTACATCCTGCACCAAAAATTCCAGAGGAAGCATCATCGTCTGAGATTGTCAAACCTATGCAGCGGTGCTTGTGCATTGCTTAGCTGTGGCCTCGACGCAACATTGTGTCAGGATCCACACCAGCCACCTCAGCAGAGATCTCCTAAGCCTCAAACTTTGTTGCCTTAGACCCCTACTACTATCAGGGCCTTCAGCAATACCTATACTATTTTGGGTGTTTCCTTGTCCTCATTATAGTATATTATAGCCCAGAATATTACCTACGAATCACTCTGCCCTTGGTCCGTACTATGATCAGTACTTCTGCTCGGGCACCGTTACAGTAACCTTTAAGCAACCTTTAACCCTGAAACAGCACCGGGCACCGGTATGGAGCATTCAGCAATCAGGGGTCTGCAGTAGCCTTGAACCTCTGAAGCCCTAAACCTCCCACTGGAGCATTCAGTAATCAGGGGTCTGCAGAAGCTTTGAACCTCTGAAACCCTAAACCTCCCTGTTAAAGGGGTCTATAAGGGCTACTATGGGATATGTTATACTATAGGGGGCCTTATTGATTAGAGTAGGGGTTCCCTTTTAAAGAGTCTTGGGGCGTGTGGGTTCCAGGGCTTCGATTCGCTGTGGGGCCACCCGTGGAAGACGCAAACTCGGGAGCTCAAGTGCCCGATCTTGGGTTTATCGAGTCTTCATACTACCTAATGTAGGAACCTGATTAAGAAACCTTGGGCCTTTATTAGGGCTCCTTATATGGATCCTACTATTTTGGGCTTATAGGTCCAGGGTTTCTTAATCAGGTTCCTACATTACCATACTTTATGGCATTATTAATAGTACATGATAGCGAGTTATGCTGTAGTCGAAAGTTTACCATGGTTTTGCAATAAGGGGCTTTGTAAGAGTCGGATTCCTTGGCAGCCTCTTTGAAGCCTTGCGGCGATGTGGCGCGCGATCTCCAGGACGTTCGGCGGCTGCGCCGTCCAGGCTGCACCTGGGGTACAGGTTGGAGCCCGGGTTTAGGGTTTAGGGGGTTTAGGTGGTTTAGGGTTTAGGGTTTAGGGGGTTTAGGGTTTAGGGTTTAGGGTTGAAACCCTAAACCCTGACATCACATGGGCAGTTCTCCAGAGGTTTAGGATCCTCTTCAAGGGCGCCGTACGGTTTTGGATAGAGAACTACCCACATCGCCCAAGAACCCCAAAGCCCATAAGCCGTCTAAACCCGAACCCTAGGCTGGCAGTTCGTTTAGGGCTTGGGGTTTAGGGTTTAGGGTTTGGGGCTTAGGAGGGTTTAGGGCTCAAGGGCTTATGGGTCTAGTGTTCTTTAGGGCTTTAGATTGAGGCTTGAGAGCTGAAAGGGCTGATGGGTTTAGGGGTTCAGGCTTTCGGATTTACGGCTTAAGGGCTTATGGGTTTCATGTTCGAGGGCTCTTGGTTTGACGGGCATCGCTGGAGGAGACTGCACAAAATCGAGCAACATGCTCCTGAACCCTAACAACGCGAAAGCCTAAATCAAACAGCTATCTAGATCTGAATAAGAAACCCTTGATTGAAGATCTGTGCTGCTGTTTCTCTTGATGCCAACGCGGCAATGTAGTGACAGGCTAAAAGAACGCACCCAACACCCACCGGGCCCCTCCCTCCCAACCCAGCGAAATCCAAGCCGCCCAGAGCTCAAGACTCTGGGAAGAAACTACAACTCCCCAAACCCCAGACTCTAAACCCTGTAGGGTTTAGGGTGTAGGGCTCAGGGTATGGAGCCGGCACAGAATCAGAAGACAGCCGAAAGCCCTCTCTGCTCCCTTCTGCGGCCCCAAGGGGCCAAGCTCGGAAGAGGGGCTCAAATCCTCGGAAGTCGCGGCTTCTGGAAATCAGAGGGGAAAAGGAGGGACCCTTAACGGGGACCCCTACTTGGAGCGTCGGAGGACTTAGTAAGTAGGTAGTAAGTAGACTTATAAGTACCCTGAAAAGGAGCCTAATTGGGGTTATGGTACTTATAAGTCCCTAAAATAACCAGTTACTAAGTCCCCCGACCCTCCAAGTACCCTATAATGGGCTATATAACGGGTATATATTGGCTCTATTAAGGATATATACCTAGGGGTCCTTATTAAGGGTCCCCCCTTTCACCCTTGGAGGAAAGGAGTTTCCAAAAATAGGGGACGGTAGGGCTCCCTTAAAGGCTTACTATACAAGACTAGTTCCTCTAAAGGCTCTATAAGGGTTCAGACTTTCCGAAAAGAGGGGACCCTGGTGTAGTACCCTAAATAGCAGGATCCTTATTATAAGGACCCCAAAATACAATACCCCCTAATTTTCGGACACTCCCATAAAGGACCCTAAACCCTAAAAGGTTGCTAATTACCGGTAGAAGGCTTGCTGCACTTTCTTATTGCTGTCAGTGTTCTTGTCGTTGTTGGTATAGCTATTGGTATTGTGATTATTGCTTGCATAAGCAAGCTATGTCAGGGGTTCAAGCTGAGTTAAAGGAGTGACGCCTACGAGCTCAGGATTTTAGCCTATCTACACACACACTCTCTCTCTCTCTCTCTCTCTCTCTCGCTTTCTCTCTCAAACCCCGGATGCAAAGTTTCAAGCAGACCCCGACTTCCTACATCGGCAGGACATTTTGGGATCCCTATAATAATCTTACTGAGTTGGCTGTGAAGCAAAGGAGGAGGTCTACATGGGTGGTTGTCAACATTGGGGTCCCTTTTTGGGTCCCTTTTTGATAATCCGGCACCTAATATATTCAGGGCCTTTAGGGTACCCAACAAGGGACCCTAATTTTGACAACCATCCATACATCAACAGTAACACTCTTCCCTGAAGATTATTAGTTTTCATAGTATCCTAGACCCCCCACGCCCCGTCCCATTCTCCATTAGGTACCCCTAATTTTCGGAAACTCCCACAGTTAAGCGACCCTAATATAGTACCCGAAACAATAGGATCCTATTATAAGGACCCCCAATATCAGGTAAACCACCCACATCTGCAAGGATTCGAGAGTTCAGAGTGTCACTCCAAGACCACAGCTTGTCGGCGCTCTACACCAACCCGGAGAGTCCAACACCCCTCAAATGAGCAATGTACCTTAAACTATGAGGGGCTTAGTATTATGATTTAAGCTATATGCCTTATTTAAAGGGTATGGCTCTCTCGGAACCCCAGCACACAGCACTCCCCTTTCTGTCGAGTTCCTTGCTCCTAACATTTGCTACATAGAATACGACCATATACTACAATATACCACGATGTACTGCAATAGACTACCCTAGTTGCTGAGTTGACAAGCCCCAAAAAGTGGATACTTCCAGTTCTATACTTGGAGGGTCGGGGGACTTAGTAAGTAGGTAGCAAGTAGACTTATAAGTACCCTAAAAGGGACCCTAATTGGGGTTATGGTACTTATAAGTCCCTAAAGTAACCAGTTACTAAGTCCCCCGACCCTCCAAGTAAGAGATCACATTATCCCAAAAAGTGTACAGACCTTCTCGCTTCAGCTTTAGGGGCCCTTTTGGACACCCTTGTCCTTTTAGAAGTAATAGACAGAGCCCTATACCTATATCCCTTAGTAGGAATTATTTAAGAAGGTCTACTAGCCGGTCTGTTTATTCTTTTGATGGAACCATGAAAAAGGACAAGGCCGCTTTTGGATGAGGTCCTGGTGCTGGGCCTTCGGGGTCTAAGCTTTTTGGCTTTGCAAGGGCTTGTCTTTCAAGCACCGGCTTAGGGTTTACGGTTGAGGGGCCTTGGGCTTGGGGGTTTAAGGGTTTAGGGGTTTAGGATTGAAACCCTTAAGGGTTTAGGGTGTAGGGCTTAGGGTTCAGGGTTTGGGGTTTGGGGTTGAGGGTTTGGGGTTTAAGGCCCCGTTCTGTGATGAAGAAGGCCATGGCACCATCTCTTTGGCACCCAGCTGTCGGAAATCTCGGGCCAGATCCTCGCGTCCTGGTGCAGGTTCTTTGCATCAGGATAGGTACGGTTCAGGGTTCAGGAATTTTTTTTATTTTTTATGGCACTATACTAACTCCATGTAGCTTCGCTTGCAGATAATCATGAAAGTAGCTCAGATCAATCTCGTCGGGTTCGGAACCTCACGGTCAAACCCCGCAACAGCAACTAACAGCTCATGTCACTCTCGAGGCTCCCTTCCTTGCCCTTGCCGATGCCCATAGCCATCCCCGTAAAGTAGTGAACCCTAAACCTTACTAGGAGGGTCGGGGGACTTAGTAACTGGTTATTTTAAGGACTTATAAGTACCATAACCCCAATTAGGGTCCCTTTTAGGGTACTTATAAGTCTACTTACTACCTACTTACTAAGTCCCCCGACCCTCCAAGTAACCCCCAAACCAAGCGGATCCGATCCCGAAACGTCATTCCGAAAAAATCCGCCAGCACACTTCGCCGCTCTGAAGTCTTCTCTGGCAAACGACTCCCGAGCCTGAAACCTCCCTTGCGGCCCCCGTTTAGGGTTTAGGGTTTAGGGTTTTGGGAGTTAGGGTTTAGGGTTTAGGGTTTTGGGAGTTAGGGTTTAGGGTTTAGGGTTTAGGGAAAAAGCAATGGCACCCTTACAGCAACCATTACGACGACGCCCGGTAGTAATCCAGATGGTGCCCCTCAATACACCTTACGGCGCCACACCCTAAACACCCTGAACCCCAAACGCCTAAACCCTCAACCCTGAACCCCAAACCGTAAAGCCTAAATCCCTGAAGCCCTAAACTCTATGGTACCTTTTCTCTTGTGCCTATAGCCAGGGCCATGAAAAGGGGCGTCAAGCCCCCGCAGACTTGGCGGACGGCGTCCTCCTGAATTTCTTATTCTTCAGACTAGGCTTCAGGCTCAGGGTTGAGGGTTTAGGGTTCAAGGCTTTGGGTTTACAGGGAACTCCAGAAAGTTGGAACATGGTTTCAGGGTAGGATACCCTATAACTTACCATAAAGGGTTTAGGATAATCATATTCCAACTTTCTGGCTTTTACCTTAGGGTGTAGGGTCAAGGGTTTAAGGCTTTGGGTTTTGGGGTTTAGGGTTTAGGGTCCAGGGTTCTTCGGATGAAGTTTTGGGTACTCGCTGGGGCTTACCATAAAGGGAGCTTAGTAAACCCCAACAAGTTGGAAACCGGATCAAGGACAACTGGTGCTGCGATTCACGAAACATTACTCTTAAGGTTCGAGGCTGTTGGGTTTCCAAGTTTTTGGCTTCCACTGTAGGTCCCCCTTAAATGTTACTATGGGGTTCCATAGCAGAGGGTTACAACAAGATTGCCCGTTGATGTTGGAAAAATGCTCAGGCTGTAACACGAGCGCGAAGTCAAGGAGTTCAAGGTACGACGCGGCTTGCTACAATTAAAGTCCGGAAATCATATCATTTACTGCAGACTCTCTGTGGTAACTTACATTACACCCTTTAAGAAGAGCCCAGTAGAAACTATGGAAAACCCTGCCCAACCCAGCCCACCGCCCAGCAAATGGTGATCAACGGGCCCGCCACCTAAAGCCCCCCCCAAATTATGCGCCCCTCAACTTAACCCCAACCCAAAAAGCTATCCAAACCAACAACATAAACGTTAACCCCCCCCCCGCCCCCCTCCGTTTGCCCTCTCTTCTGGGTGCCTGCACCATTTCCTCGTCGCTGTCCGGCGGACTCTGCAACTCAGAATCGCCTTCCTCGGAGGCGCCTCTCCCAGAGATCCCAATACCCCTTAATTAAGGAATATACCTTAAAATATAATAGGACCCCTAATATGATTTAAGGCATATTCCGTAATTAAAGGATATTGGGTTCTCTGGGCTCGAAAGACGCGGCTCGGGTCCAAAAGGGAGGCTCCATGAAGGGTTCTTTTCAGGGCTCCCGGTTTATCAGGATTCTTTTCAGGGCTCCTTCAAGGGTTCGTGTACTGGTTCTTCTTTTGGGTTATTCTGCTGGTTATCATAAGGGTTTAGAGATTTATGGTTTCAGGGGTTAAGAGTTTAAGGGTTTAGGGCTTCGAAGCCCTTTCAGGGTCTAGGGTTGGGTGCTACAGGAGGTCTTCACGGCTTTGGGTTTGGGAGCTTTGGGTTTGAGGCTTCTGTCCCTCGGCTTCTGCGTTGTACTGAAGGTCCTACTACTTCCGGGTCTTCTCACGGAGCTTTTACAGCTTAAGGGAACTGACTGTCAAGGAAACTTTGAAAGGAACCCTCACGTTTGATGGATAGCCTGAAGTATCAGGGTAGGCTTCAGGCTAAGAGGGCTTTGGCCTTTGAAAGTTTTGCCCTAAAAGCCCACCCCTCAACCTCTCCACCGGTGCGACGGCAATCGCACAACGAGTATCCCCAAGAGACCCCATCCGATGGGTTTGGGGATGAGGAATGAAAGTTTTGGGTTTTGGGCCTTAGGGCTTCAGGGTTCTTAGTGTTTTGGGGCTTTGGCGCTTTAGGGCCCCAGAAAAGCACATAAGCAAAAATTAGGATAGGGATATCCCATATAAACCCCCTTATAATGAAGCCCAATAAAGTAGGGATATCCCCGTATAATGCTTATGCTTATGTGCTTTTTGGGTCCCTTATGCTTAAGGCTTTAGGGCTTCAGGGCTTTGGGGTCTCAGGGCTTTTTGAGCTTTAGTGTTTTATGGCTTTAGGGCTTTGGGTTTTGGGGCTTCAGGGCTTTAGGTGTTTTGGTTTTGGGTTTAGGATCGTCTTCGGTCGAAAGGCTTCGGAATGAGGCGGTTTATAGTAGAAGCCAGAAAGTTGGAACATCATCATATTATCCTCATGCCCTTAAGGTAAAGTATAAGGGATCCTAGCACTAATCCTCCTAAAGCCATGTTCCAACTTTCTGGGGATTACAGTAAAGCCCCTATTTTTTGGAACCCTTAATTATAGTAGTCCTTATAACCCCTTTAAAGAAACCCCAAACCCCTATAGGTTTTAGGGCTTCTACTACTTGGAGTTTCGGAGCCTGATCCGTCCTCTCCGTCTTCGAGATTCTCGTCTTTCTCATCCTTCGAGTCCTCGCAACCCAGAGAGCCCAATACCCCTTGATTAAGGAATACAGCTAAAATCATAATATTAAGCCCCTTTTACTTCACGGTATATGCTTAATTAAGGGGTGTTGGGCTCTCTGGGGGAGAAGGGGGCGCGGAGGTGGGGGACTACACTTTCCTGAATAGGCCTTATTAGGGCCTTATGGTGGGCATTGCGGCCACCTACTCCCCCAAGGGTCCCTATGACAAGTGGTGGAAAAGGGATCCGAATGGTGTGAAACTGACATACACGTAGTGTAAACCGCTGATTAGTAAACCCCTCTCCTTTAGAAAAGATCATACACACGTAACGAGACCCCGGATATTCAAGGTATGATGGTTGGATCAAGGCTTGATTTTGCGGCTTGTTTGGAATGTTCATGAGTTCAGGATTTAAGGCTATCTGATCTACCATGTACGCTGTGTCCATGCTCTGCAAGTCATGTAGGGGCCGTAATAATTAGGATAGGTTTGAGGGCTCCTTACTTCAACTATAGTATAATATACCCCACAACCCTATTCTAACTATGAAGGCCCCTATATTATAGAACCCTCATATATAGTAGCCCTTATACAGGGGAGGCCCACTCAAGCGAAGCCAGAATTGCTGGACTTTCTCAGCCCTACATTTGGAGTCGCGCAGCTTGCCGTGTTCACCAACAGTGCAAAGCTTCTCGAACCGTCATTTGTGGGGTTTCGAAACAGAGACGAAGCCTTCCAGAGCCTCTCCCGTGGGGTTCCGAGGCCCTCCGAAGCCTCCCGAGGCCTTATTCGTGGCCTTGATGCGGCCTGTGGGTTTTTGGGGTTGCTTTAGGGTGGGTTTGGGTGGGTTTGACCATATTTGGAAGGGGTGGGTTTGGGTGGGTTTGACCATGCCTAGAAGGGGCTCGGGGGTGGGTTTGCTGGGTTTGGGTGTCTTCGAGAACTTGTTTGGCCAATTTGTTTCTTACCGTGGCCGCTTGGCTGAGAAGGTTTCAGCAGCGGGGGTCTCGGGCCACCATGGAGCGTGCGTCGCCAGAACGAGTCCATCTACACGCCTATCTTCATCTTGCAGTTGCCTTCCAGTGACGTGGACAGGATGCCCTCAACATCTTGCGGCCGCACGTGGCACCAAGGTGCTGTGCGATTTGGTCATGTTTACGTCGTCGCCGACAAGCTTGGGACCTTGTTCCTGGGCAGCAGATGCCGCAGATGCTTAGATGCGTAGTTGAAGGGAACTTCGAGCAAGCTGCGGCTTAAAATTCTACAGGGAGTCAGTTGCGGCCCGAGGCCTGGTGGGGACTCCTCAATTAGTATTATAAAGCCCCAAGTCCCCGAGGCCTCGTAATCTTGCAAGCTAAACGGGTTTCCAGGTTCTGGAAGGCTTCAGATGGGCCTCGAACGGCTTCAAATACTATTAAAGGGGTCACCAGAAGCGTCGGAACGCTGCCTTTCTTCTTTCTGTCCTACAAAGAATTTCAGGCCGCAGCTGGCTCCAAATCCCTCTGGTGGACCCCGGAAAAAGGTTTCAAGAAACTTTGATGATTTTGCAAGCTATAGGCTGTTGCTGACTCCATAAATCTTGGCAGTCGTAGACAGAAGCCTCGATGATCTTGTTGCAGTGATGCCTTCTAATTAAACTCAAAGATCTCGATTGGCCTAAAAAAGCTTCGAGAACCCTCGATGACATTGCAAACTGACGCTGATCTCTAGCGGATATATAAGCAGGATGAAGCACAAGAAATGATGCTGCCGGACGACCCCATTTCTGGGCCCACGAAACGAAAGCAAATCTGGCTTCGCCACCATGGGCCTCCGCAGTGCAATTCCGCTGGTTGTGGCATGTAAGGTGAGCGTGCAGCTGCTTTGGACAAGCCTTCTGGCTTTTTCAATCTTGTGTGTGTGTGTGATGCCCAAAACTGCTGGAACAAAGGCAGGCGCACGCCCGAGATCCAGCTGGTTGGCACCGAACATTTGCGACCCCAAAAATGGGGCCGTTTCGCGGCTTCGAAAACAAGGCTGCGAAATGCGCCCGGCCTCCCTAAATATATAGTCTGAGCATGAGTTGGAGGCCTGGAACCCCGACCCCAAAAATGGGGCCGCCAAACGGCCCCATTTTTGGGGTCGCGAATTCTTCTACTTTGAGGCACGCCCGCCTGACTGCTACGCGACGAGGCGACTGGCGGACAGGCAAGCGTCCATGCAGCTTGGCAAAGACAATCTTGCAGGATTAAGACTTCCATAGCCTGCTTTCTTGTGGAAGCAATCAGCATTGAATTAACATGAAAGAAACAGGCACAGGGGAGGCCCACTCAAGCGAAGCCAGAATTGCTGGACTTTCTCAGCCCTACATTTGGAGTCGCGCAGCTTGCCGTGTTCACCAACAGTGCAAAGCTTCTCGAACCGTCATTTGTGGGGTTTCGAAACAGAGACGAAGCCTTCCAGAGCCTCTCCCGTGGGGTTCCGAGGCCCTCCGAAGCCTCCCGAGGCCTTATTCGTGGCCTTGATGCGGCCTGTGGGTTTTTGGGGTTGGTTTAGGGTGGGTTTGGGTGGGTTTGACCATGTTTAGAAGGCTTGGGTGGGTTTGGGCTGGGTTTGGGCTGGGTTTGGGAAGGGTTTGAGAGGGTTTGGGTGGGTTTGACCATATTTGGAAGAGGTGGGTTTGGGTGGGTTTGACCATGCCTAGAAGGGGCTCGGGGGTGGGTTTGCTGGGTTTGGGTGTCTTCGAGAACTTGTTTGGCCAATTTGTTTCTTACCTTGGCCGCTTGGCTGAGAAGGTTTCAGCAGCGGGGGTCTCGGGCCACCATGGAGCGTGCGTCGCCAGAACGAGTCCATCTACACGCCTATCTTCATCTTGCAGTTGCCTTCCAGTGACGTGGACAGGATGCCCTCAACATCTTGCGGCCGCACGTGGCACCAAGGTGCTGTGCGATTTGGTCATTTTTACGTCGTCGCCGACAAGCTTGGGACCTTGTTCCTGGGCAGCAGATGCCGCAGATGCTTAGATGCGTAGTTGAAGGGAACTTCGAGCAAGCTGCGGCTTAAAATTCTACAGGGAGTCAGTTGCGGCCCGAGGCCTGGTGGGGACTCCTCAATTAGTATTATAAAGCCCCAAGTCCCCGAGGCCTCGTAATCTTGCAAGCTAAACGGGTTTCCAGGTTCTGGAAGGCTTCAGATGGGCCTCGAACGGCTTCAAATACTATTAAAGGGGTCACCAGAAGCGTCGGAACGCTGCCTTTCTTCTTTCTGTCCTACAAAGAATTTCAGGCCGCAGCTGGCTCCAAATCCCTCTGGTGGACCCCGGAAAAAGGTTTCAAGAAACTTTGATGATTTTGCAAGCTATAGGCTGTTGCTGACTCCATAAATCTTGGCAGTCGTAGACAGAAGCCTCGATGATCTTGTTGCAGCGATGCCTTCTAATTAAACTCAAAGATCTCGATTGGCCTAAAAAAGCTTCGAGAACCCTCGATGACATTGCAAACTGACGCTGATCTCTAGCGGATATATAAGCAGGATGAAGCACAAGAAATGATGCTGCCGGACGACCCCATTTCTGGGCCCACGAAACGAAAGCAAATCTGGCTTCGCCACCATGGGCCTCCGCAGTAGTAACCTCGTTACAGGAACCCGATAAGTATAGGTAGCTATCTACAGTACTCAACCACTTCGAGAGACTGTTCCGGACCACCCACCCAATGCCTAAGCTCGCGAAACTCCCTTGTCCTTTTAGAAATGATGGACAGAGCCCTATACCTATATCCCTTAGTAGGAATTATCTAAGGTCTACTAGCCGGTCTGTTTATTCTTTTGGGGGACCATGAAAAAGGACAAGGCTGCGCGACACTCCCAGCTCCTCTTGCGTTCTTGTCTTCGTGTCGAGCTCCTGAGACCAGCACCCTGAACGCTAAACCCTCAGAAGTCTAAGCCCTGTGAATTCACGGTTTAGGGTTTAGTTTAGGGTTTAGAGTAGTGAACCCTAAACCCTGAACCCTGAGGTAGGTTCAGGCTTTAGGGCTTCAGGGCTGCGGCGTGAAAACTTCTGGGACTTGAAAAGGGTTTCGGAAAGCATGTGGTTCAGGTTTAGGATTTAGGGGTTGAGGGTTTAGGGTTTAGGGTTTAGGATTTATGGTTGAGAGTTTTTCGGGCACAACGCTCTCGTGGTCGTTTGCGTGTCGCAAGACTACATCAAGGCTTCATAGGGCTTCACAAAGGCTCGTAAAGGAGTCGTACGGTTGATGATATAAATCCTGCATTACCCATAATAAGGAATATACCATAATTCCCATAGTTTAGGGTCCTTAAGGTAATGCAGGATTTATATCATCAACCGCACGGGGGGAGATCGCCATACGGTCTCTTGCGGTTAATATGCAACTAGTACAGGAGGCTTCTTTCTTTATGCCATAGCTATTATAGGTACGATGGAAATAGCGAATCTTCGGATGATAACATATAGGGACACTAAGGGATGCTGTCACCAATCATTCCGAACCTTATAGGGTAACCCACCGACTGCCATCAAAGTCAACCCAGGCTTGAGGGCGTGGGGCCCTAAGCCCCAAACACCCTGAGAGAGGGTTTAGAGCCTCCCCAGAACCAAACTGCTAAAGCCATTCCGAACCGCTAAAGCCATTCTGAACGACGTAAACCCCCAATCCAAACTCAGCCCTGCACGTTCGACAGATACCCGTAGAAGAAACCCTGGCAGAAACTCTGATAGAAACCCATGTAGAAATACTCACGGAAACGGAAACCCTGAAACCCTTTTCGTCACCCTGAAACCAATCTCAGAAACCCCTACAAAAAGCATAAAAAAACCCTTCTTTTAAAACTCACACTGCGACCGGAAAGAACCCCCCCTGTTAGGGTTTAAGAACCCCCCCTGTTAGGGTTTAGGGTTTAGGCTTTAGGGTTTAGGGTTTAGGCTTTAGGGTTTTGGGTTCCCAAAGCCCCCTGAAAGGCGCGCCTCCTTGGCGGCAGAGGCCTCCTCGGTGTCCCAGTGGTCCAAGGAAACCTCACAGAGGGTTTTCATGGAAGATGTAGGGTTTAGGGTTTAGGGTTGAATTGAGGGTTTAGGGTTTATAACTATAGGGTTTCATTGAGGGTTTAGGGTCTGAGGTTTAATTGAAGGTTCTTTTTGTTCTATGGGCTCTTTTCCACCTGCAGATACAGCTAGAACTCCTGTACTAGGAGGAGCCTGTATGTGAGGGTTTATAGGGCTTAGGGGTTTCATTGAAGGTTTAGGGTTCAGGATGGTTTAAGGCTTTTTTGGGCTCAGGCTTTTTAACAGTAGAAGCCAGAAACTTGGAATATCACTATCGTATCCCCTTTAAGGTACATTATAGGGGATCCTACCATTCATCCATATTCCAACTTTCTGGAGTTCCCTTTAAAGTAATAACCCTAAACCCTAAACCCTAAACCCTAAACCCTAAACCCTAAACCCTGCTAAACCCTAAACCCTAACCATATTATGAACCCTGAGATCCAACTTTCTGGAGTTCCCTTTAAGTGCTTCTTAAGGGTTTTTAGGGGTCTAAGGGTGGGGAAACCTCAGAGTTCGGATCCCTGGTTCAAGCTCAGGGTCTAGAGAGATGCTGGTTTCAGGTTTAGGGAGTTTGGGAGTTTGGGAGTTAGGGATTAGGGTTTTGGGAGTTAGGGTTTAGGGTTTAGGGTTTTGGGTTTTGGGAGTTTGGGAGTTAGGGTTTAGGGTTTAGGGTTTGGGTTTAGGGTTTAGGGTTAGTGTTTGCTTGATTCTGATTGATTCTTTTTTGATTCTGCTTGTTTGGGAGTTTGGGGTTCAGGGCTTGGGGTCTGGAGTTTTCATTTTCGGCTTAGGGTTGCAACTGGGCTTTTTTGCACGGCCCCCACGTCTCGGATTGTAGATTTGTGGCTCGGGTTCAGGGCTTCAGAGTTTATGGTTTGGAGTTGTACTTAAAGGCTTATGGGACTTAGTAAGTAAGGTTATAAGTAGGATATAATTAGGATAACCCCACTTAGGGGACTCACAACCCCAATTATAACCTACTTACTAAGTCCCATGATCCTCCAAGTATGCAGGGCTACGTTTAGGCTTCTAGAGCTGAGCGTTGTAGGTTTACGGATGTAGGATGTAGGCAAGCTTAGGGTCCAGCCTTGGGCACAAACCCTAAGAACCCTAAAAACTTTGTACTGCTGATGGACAAAATCCTGCATGACCCTAAGGACTCTAAACTATGGGAACCATGGTATATTCCTTATAATGGGTAATGCAGGATCTTGTCCATCAACAGTATGACAAACTCTAAACCATTAACACCCCAAGATCCTCAAAACCCGAAGAGAAGCCCTCAGAGTCTGATCCCTTCTCAAGCCTACTTAGAAGATCGTGGGACTTAACAGTCCCATCATCCTCCAAGTCGAGCCTTAACCCTAAACCCAAACGATCCTTTTAAGGAGCCCTTCTTAAGGGAACCCTTGATCCCTTCAAGGAGCCCTTCTTAAGGGAACCCTTGATCCCTTTAAGGAGCCCTTCTTAAGGGAACCCTTGATCCCTTCAAGGAGAGCCCTTATTCAGGGGGAACCCTTCAGGGCTCCTTAAAGACAAGCCCAAGCGGGAGGCCCTAAACCCTAAACCTCAAACCCCAAAAACCCCAAAAACCCCAAACCTAAACCCTGACCAAGTCCCGTGATCCCTTGAAAGGAGAGCCCTTCTTAAGGGAACCCTTTAAGGCAAAAGCCAGAAAGTTGGAATATGGTTATCCTAACCCCTCTCTTTTGTAAACTATAGGGTATCCCACCATGAAACCCTATTCCAACTTTCTGGAGTTCCCTAAACCCTAAACCCTAAAACCCTAAACCCTAAACCCTTCTTGAGGGAGCCCTTTGGGGCTCTTTAAAGAAAAGCCCAGGAGGGAGGCCGTGAACGCGCCGAAGTGCGGAGGTGTCGTGGCCAATAAGACCGAAACCCTAAATTCCAAACCCGAAACCTGAAACCCTAAATCCCAAACCCTAAACCCTAAACCCAAACCCTAAACCCAAACCCTAAACCCAAACAGCCCAAGCCAAAGCACCGAGGTGTCGTGGCCCTGCTCTTCGGGTGAAAAGTCGAGCGGAGCGCCTTCCTCGGCTTCTGCTCTGCACGCTATGGGTTTTGGCTCTCCTAAAACAATACGGTACCCAATTCGGTTTAGGATTTAGGGCTTATGGGGATATTAGGATTTAGGGTTTAGGCGTTGTTGTTAAGAGTTTAGGGTTTAGAATGGGTGAGAATTGAGGACTTAGGATTTAAGAGTTTAGGGTTTAGAATGGGTGAGAATTAAGGACTTAGGATTTAAGGTTTAGGGTTTAGAATTTTGCGATTCTAGGGTTTTTTTGGGTTTAGGATTAAAAAAGGATTTAGGGCCTAGGCTCCCCTGAAGCAATACGGTAACCTTGTTAAAAGGACCCTGAAAGGGACCCCAGTTTCGAGAACTACCGACATCAAATCAATCCGAGACCGCCAGGGTTTAGGCTGCTTGTGTTGCTTTGAGGTTTGCGTGGAGGGTTTGAGAAACTCTTGTAAACAGTTTGTAGAACACCTTTCATACCCTAAACCCTAACCCTAACCCCATCCTGAATGACCCGCAAAGAAGTCCCGACCCTCTGCAACACTTTGTAAACCCCAAACCCAACGCCCAAGCCCCGGCAAACTCTTCAAAACCGCGCACGAACTTGAAAGCCGGCAATCCCCAACGTCAGCTACTTAAAGGCTCATGGGACTTAGTAAGTAAGGTTATAAGTAGGATATAATTAGGATAACCCCACTTAGGGGACTCACAACCCCAATTATAACCTACTTACTAAGTCCCATGACCCTCTAAGAACGATTTTGGGTTCCGCGCTTGGGGCTTCAAACCTGCCCTACACTACCATAACCTGCTTTTCTAGGTCCTTATTATAAACCCCAATACAGATGTTGTAAGGATGTTTAAGCAAATCTGTGTTTAGCCTTTAGAACCTTAGGAGTTAGGATTAAGGGGACCCTTGGTGATGTAGACCCTCTCAATAAGGTCAGAAGTAGGGTGAAGAAGGGTCCACTTCAGGGGGCCTCCCTAATTCTACCTACTGTAGGGGCCTTAATAATGAGAATAGGGTTTTGGGGGTTGCCCCCATATATTTACAGGATGATATGCCCCCAAACCCTATTCTATCTATTAAGGCCCCTACAGTAAGTAGGAAACCCTAAACCCTAAACAATAAACCCTCAACCCCAAACCCTAAACCCTCAACCCTCAACCCTCAACCCTAAACCCTAAACCCTAAGCCCTAAACCCTAAACCCTAAACCCTATATTTGGGAGTTTATATTTGGGGAGTTTTGTTTGACCCGCGCCTTGAGTAGCTCCCGAACTTGGGCGATCTCGCATGCAGCCGTCGATCGGATGAGCCTTCGGGGCGGGGCGCGTCTAAGCGCTTTTGGGTTTTAGGGCTAAAGCCATTGGGCTTTTCTTTAAAGAGCCCTAAAGGGCTCCCTCAAGAAGGGTTTAGGGTTTAGGGTTTTAGGGTTTAGGGTTTAGGGAACTCCAGAAAGTTGGAATATGGATTAATGGTAGGATCCGCTATAATTTACCTCAAAGGGGATACGATAATGATATTCCAACTTTCTGGCTTCTACTGTAAAGCCATGAACGAGTTACTACAAGGGAGTTACTATACGGGTCACTACAAGCGGATAAGGCCGCCATAAGTTTGGATAGTTTGGAGGTTGGTGGATTAGGAATGCGGGGTTCTTGAAAATGGAAATTCAAGATTCGGGAAGACGGAGGTCTGGGTTTAGACATTTAGGGTGTTCAGCACACGCAGCGCAATCCACAACGACGGCCAAAAATGGAAGCCTACTTCAAGAAGACCTAGCAGCTAGCAGCGCCCTTAACTCTATAAACCCCTGAGCCCTATACTCTGAACCTAAATCCTGGCGAAGCCCCTCATTCCACATCCTGAAGGCCTAGAGGCCGCGCCTTTGAAATAATTCGGCTCGTTCTTGGGTCGTGTATGGCCGTCTGAGCACCTGGCTTCAGGGCTGCACCCATCAGAGGCCTTGGGTTTCGAGTTCAGGGCTGGGCTTGTCCCCTAATCCCCAAACCCCTGAACCCCCGAACTGGGTTTCCATTTCGCCTGAGAAGCATACTTAGGGCCCCAAAACAGCACACAAGCAAAAATTAGGATAGACCTCAAAAGGAAGCCCAACAAGGTAGGGATATCCCGGTAACATGCTTATGCTTATGTGCTTTTTGGGTTCCTAAATACTCCGTATAAGCAGCTCCCTCTTCATCCAAGCGGCCGTCACGACAGGGGCCGCAGTGCCCGGGAAGATTTTCGACAACCTGAGTTGTAGCTGCGCGCATGATTCGGAAATATGTATAGTAAGCAATTGGAAGGAACCCTCAGGAAGAGCATCGCTGATCACTCCGACCCCAGTATACTTATGTACGAGAAATACTTCAATAATTGACTACCAAAGCACTGATACTCTACAAGTAAAATTCCATAGCGCACCAGTACTTTGAAAAAGAACAAAAAAACAGTTGTGTGTGTGTATACACCTATGATGTGTGTGTGTGTGTGTATATATGCATATACACATACAAATATGTGTGTATATGTCATATATGTATAGGTATATGCATATGTAAGTGTATATATATATATATATATGTATGTATATGTGGATCGTCTCGGTCTCCGGCTGTTGTGACGGCTCCGTCAGAACCTCGCCAGTTGAAGGGTGCAGAGCCGGGACTGAACACGGGAGGGCTGCGGGTTCTGAGAGCCGTGGGGTTTAGGGATTTAGGGATTTAGCGGTTCAGGGTTCAGGATGTAAGGTTTGGAGCTTTATGGGTTTAGGCGCTTAAAGATTTAGTAGGGTTTTGGTGGTTTTTAATTGATTTGCGAGCCCCTTTTTCCACCCACGCGGTTTAGGCTTAAAGGACTTAGGGTTTGGGGTTTGGGGTTTAGGGCTTAGGGTATCTTGGTGGGGCTTAGGCTCCAGGTTTTGGGGTGCAAGCAGGGCCGGCTCAAGGTCAAGAGCGTACCCAGATTAAGGCTCTAAAGGTCTTCCATGATGTAATGATATGAGAAGGGGACCGTAAGCGAATATTCCTACGAACAATTCAGACCCCATAGAGCTTCCAAAACCTTCACTCACTGAGGAATCCGGGCGGTCCAGATCCTACGGACAGCACGCACGCTGCAAGGAATTCAAGCTTTTTGGGCTTGCAGTTTGGGAGTTACCATCACCCCAAACAACCTACCTTTGTAAGGACCTATATAAGGAAATCATAATAACGGGGAACCTACAAACAGTGAGGTTTCTTGGGGTCCAGGGCCCTCTCTGTTCCAGTCCGGCCCAACAGCGGCGCCTCGCTTTCGTGGACCAAGTGCTGCACTGCGATGGGGATGCTCATGTTCATTCCTGGGGCCAGAGGCGGATTAGGGTTTAGGGATAAGGCTTTAGGGATTAGGACTTAGGGGTTAGGGTTTAGGGATTAGGGGGTTAGGGCTTAGGGATTAGGGATTAGGGCTTAGGGATTAGGGATTAAGGATTCCTGGGGCCAGAAACGGACGAGGGTTTTGTAGGTTTGGGGGTGTAAGGCTACCCTAAACCCTGAACCCTGAACCCCGAACCCCAAACCCAAACCCTAAACCCAAACCTGAAACCCAAAACCGTAAACCCTAAACCCTACACCCTAAACTTCAGGGTCTAGCTGGGGCTTTGGCTGCAGCACCCAAAGCTCCACAGCGCGGACCGCTAGACCCTGACCTCCTAGCCCGCGTTTCGGGATTTTCAGGCTTCGGGTTCTGGCTTTTATGGGTTCAGGCTTGAGGGTTTAGGATTTAAGGATTTTAGGGTTTAGGGTTGTAGACTTTGAGGAAAACGAACAAGTGAAAGAAGAAACTGCGCTCCCTTGAAAGCCCGTTATAGAAAGAACTCCAAGCACCACCCCCCTCCACTTGAACAAAAAATGCACACCCCTGTAAGCCCCCATACAGAACCTGATGGAATCACCAAAACAACTTCCGCTCTTCTCGGGGCCCCACGGATCCACACCGCCAGATCTCGAACCTAAGCGGGGCTGATCCTAGGTTATAATTCCCCTAAGTGGGGTTATCCTAAATATAACCTACTTACAACCTTACTTACTAAGTCCCATGATCCCCTAAGTAGGGTTTAGGGGCTTGTTTGAGAAACCAGGCTCCAGTAAGGTTGTTCGTAATGTTGTGCAGGTTTAGAAACAGCTTCTAGAAGGTTTTAAGATTTAGCAGGTTACTTCTCTTAAATAGCCAGGGTACAGGGGCACCAAACCCTAGGCCATTAGCCAACATACGCAAACTCGTCCTTTTTCAGCCTTCGGGTACAAGACTTACAGGGTTTTCCCATTGTTCATGCTTGGTCGTCAGGGTTCGGTGATTCGGGCTCTTCAAGGACAGTTTGGGGACCCGAAACCCTAAACCCTAAAAAGGAACCTGATTGAGAAACCCCGGGTCCTTATTAGGCTTATTAGGGTTCCTGATATGAACCCTAATAACTAATATATTGGGGTTATAGAGCCAAGGTTTCTTAATCAGGCTCCTACATCAGCCCCCAAACCCGAAAGAAAAGCGTCTCTGCAGCTGCTTTCTTTCACTCCTCCGACTGCGACCCGGCCGCCGTGTCTTCGCGGTCGAGGACGACTTCAAACTCGCTTCCATTCAGCATAAGGATCTTCACCTCAATACTCAGGGCTGTTTTTTAGGGTGTAAGGTTTCGGGATTCAGAACTGGAGAATCTCCGCTTGGGGGTGATTTAGGATTCAGGGTTTGAGAAGAACCTTCACCTCAATACTAAAGGCCTGTTGGTAGGGTTCAGAACTGAAATCTTCAACTCAGTGCTCAGGGCCTTGTTTGACGGGGTCGGAACTGAAGCTCCAGCTGAATGCTCCGGGCTTTGATCGAATTTCCGGGCTTCGAGTTTTGGAGTTGGTGGCTTCGGGTGTTGGGGTTCCGGGTGTTGGGGTTTAGGGCTTCGAGGCTACAGGATGGTAACAAGTGAGAACCCTAAACCCTGAACCTGAAACCGCAGGCAGGTTCGAAGATTTATTGCGGAGGGGCACCTCAGAGTCGAAAAACACCACAGAGAGAGAGTCTAGGGGGTTTAAGGTTTTACGGTTGAGGGTTCAGGGAAGCTCATGGTTTAGGGTGTTGGGTTTGGGGTTTATGAGGGTTTGGAGTTTTTGATTTATGATTCTGGGCTTGGGGTTTAGGGTTCAGCGGGTTGAGGGTTTCAGGTTCCCGGCGTTCCGGGTCTGTGCATCTACTTGGAGGATCATGGGACTTTGTAATTATGCTTATAAGCAAGGTAACAATCCTGTTATTTACTGTAGAATCCTACAACATGAACTAATTCCTTAAGATGACCCAGTCTTGCAGCCGTGCTACCTGCATTTTTTCAGGCCGCGCAGCTACATCAGTCATCGGGCTCGCGCTGAGAGAGGTCTCCATTGCTACAGTGCCGAGACCCGAACACAACCCGCACGGGTGTCAGGGAAAAAGCCACCCAAAACCGTGAAACCTTTCACCCCCGAATGCTAAAGCCTAAAAGCTCTGAAAGGCTGACTGCTTGATGCAATTCGTGCGCAAACACAGCAACGGGGCTTGAAGAACAGCTTCGGACATGCAAGAAGCTGCTCTTGCCATAGCTTCGATGCTCGGAGAGGTTGAAGCCTAAATACCCATGCCATTCCTCAAGGCTATTCGTTACAACTAGACTACTGTGTACCCCGTTTTTGAGGCCCCTAAAATTCGACTGTGAGATGTCTATGGCCTCATGCCATTCTGCCACTCCGTGCCGTCTGGAACTAAGCGTGCAAATCCGCTCTATCCCTACCAGACCAAGATAGGGGTCTTAATCGTTAGAAGGGCATGTTTTTCGGTGGATATGTATCATAAGGACTACTAACGGAGATAATTACGAACGATTCAGGAAATACCTATATTACATCCCTAAGCCCTAAACCCCAAACCTCTAAACCCATCAACCCCTTAAGCCCCAAACCCCTAAACCTCTTATATAACCCCTAAACCCTCAAGCCTAAACCCCTAACCCCAAAATTTACATCGGCAGAGGATGGCTGCGAGAGCCTTCCGCGCCCCGGTCACGAAGATCCGGCGCTCAATCTTTCAGGGACCCAAACCCGACACCGAAAGAGTCGAACGCAGCTCCGACACCAACAAAAAGTAGGGTGTTGGGGCATTCTAGGGTTTAGGGTTTTTCAGGGTTTAGGGTTTGGGGTCACGCCAACTTCGGGTTAGGGTTTAGGTCGAACCTGAACCCCTACAAAACGCCGCGGACCTGATCCACAGGCTTCTTCAAAACCATCAACCCCAATCCCTGTTGCGCCTCCGACCCCGAACCCTCAACCCAGAGATCCCAATACCCCTTAATTAAGGAATATACTTTAAATTATAATAGGATCCCTGATATGATTTTTAGGCATATTCCTTAATTAAAGGATATTGGGCTCTCTGGGAACCGCAAACCACGGACGAAGATCGAGGGAAATCGAGCACTCGGCTGGTGGAGGCCCCGATGATTTCGTGGCCTCGCGTGGACGTGGACGTGGCTTCAGATGGCTTCTGCTAGTGGGAAACCTGGGTTTAGGGGTCTAGGGCTCAATGCCCAAAGCTGAAACGTAAAGTACCGTAACGCTAAACCCTAAACCCTAAGCCCTAAACCCCAAACCCTAGAAACGCAAAGCCCTAAACCCTCGGTGTGGGGATGAGACGTCAGAGCTTCGAGGTTGAGAAGTTGGGGAGTTATGGGCTCCTAGCTAGCTTTGGGGGTTAAGGGGTCAGGGTTCAGGGTTTAGGGTTTACATAGGGTTTAGGGTTTAGGGTTCAGGGTTTCGGGTTTAGGGTTCAGGATGCTTTGCTTCCTCCCGGGTGGCCCAAACGGGAAGGCCACACTCTCTTGAGACCCGGAAAGACTACACCCTCGACCCAAACCCTGAACCGAGCCCTTAAAACCGAGCTGGCTAGACTCCCGGTACTGGGTTTAGCTGTAATGATATTAGGTGCCTTGTAGTGGAAATATCTTTGAAGAACCTTGAAAACCCCAAACCGTGAGACCCAAAACCTGATGAACCCTACTATAAGTGGCCTGAATTGGATTCTCAAGTTTCTCATAATACAAATGTTTGAAGCAACCTTAACGAGCAGTATTGGGCCCCTCAACTGGAGTGCCGGATGTAAATCTCCAGATTATCTTTCTTGTTCAGCATCCCGGGGAAACTACAGGTTAACCTTCGGGATTACATTATAGGGATTGTAGTACCCCTAGACTGGCTCAATGTTACATACTCCTCCTAAACCCCTGAACCCAAACCCGCCTAAACCCCTAAACCCCTAAACCCCCTAACCTTTACCCCCCCAAACCCTGACCACTCAGTTAGCGTGGAAGGAGGCAAAACCAGAACCCAGCTCGGAACCCAGCCTGCCGAGCACTGAAAGGAGAACGTGGGCACAGGAGTCTCAATCGGACCTGCCGCTGTAGAGTCCCTAGAAACTCCATACTAAGGTCGTATAGTAAGAACCTGCAAAGTAACAGCTTATGGTAGGTTTTAGGTGGGTGTAGGGTGGTAGGGTGTAGAAGCCAGGGTTTAGCATGCATGCAGCCGGTCATGCAAACTGTCACGAAGCGAGAGGGTTTGGGGTTTCGGGTCTTGGGATTTCTCTGCTTTGGGGCTTGATATCCCTAAACCCTGAACTGAATTCCCTAAACCCTAAGGCTTTTAGGGTTTAGGGGCTCGAATTTGCAAGGTCGTGCTGAGCTACGGCTTACAGTCTGACAGCCGGGTTAGGGGTTCTGTAAAAGGCCAAAAAGGGTTGCTTTAAGGGAGCTCTACTATAACGGTTAGTCAGGGGTTCGGGTTTGGGTGGTGGGTTTAAGGTGTAGAGCATAAGTCTGAGTGGTTAGGGTCGCAAAGTTTGGATTTCTCGCCTCAGGGTTGAGAGTTGGGGCTGCAATCGGGTCTGTAAGGGCTACTATAAGGGATCTATAAGGGTAGTGTAATGTAGGGGCCTTAATAATGCTAATCAGGTTTTGGGGTATATTATCCTATAACTCTCATCCAACTCGATGGTCCACAAAGCTGCTCCCAGCCCTCCAGAACCCTCAGCCCGGGTTGAAGGGGACTTTGCTCGATGCATGTGAAAAACAGCGAAGAAACTCCTGGAAGGATGGACCCCGATACAGAGCCCATCCCACCCCGCTTCGAGCCCTACGGCTGATGATCTAAATCCTGCATTGCCTTAAGGACCCTAAGCTATGGGAATTGTGGTATACCGTAAAACCTCAAAAGAACCCATGAATTGTACCCTTATAGATCCCTTGAAAGGAACCCGGAACTTATATCATCAACCCTGGGATCCTCCGAGAGCTTCGCCTCCCAGCGTCAGGCAGCGGCCGAAGCTGGTGACCCACATGAGCCAGCCGAGGTGACGGCCGCGCAGCATGCAAAGGTGCTCCTTTGCTGGGCACTTTTGTGGAGGTTTAGGGTTTAGGGGCTTAGGGTTAAGGAGTTTAAGGAGTTTTAGGAGTTTAAGGAGTTTAAGGTGTTTAAGAGTCTAGGTGCTCCTTTGTTGGGTCATTTTTCGGCGGTGGTTTAGGAGTTTAAGAGGCCCCTTTGCTGGTTGATGTTATTTGTTCAGGGGTGGTTTAGGTTAAGATCTAGAGTCCACGCCTACTGCCATTTTTGCCACTGCGTTTGGGATGCTGGATCGGTATTCCCTCCAATGAGGAGCTTCTTGAAGAAGATCAAACAAGAAGGGAGCTCTTTTTGCCATGGCGTGTCGCGTAGGGTTCCTTTTAGGGGTCCGGTAAAGCGCTACTATAGCAGCTCGTATCAGGGCTACTACAAGGTTGGCGTGTAGTGTTTGCAGGGCTGAGGGCTTTAGGGCTTGAGGGCTTCAGTTCAGTAAGGTTGGCGCGTAGTGCTTATAGGGCTTAGGGCTTCAGGGCGTGGGGGCTTTGGGTCTGGTGTTGTTTGAAAGAAATGCTGTCGCTTCTTAACCTTGGTGCGTCTCGCTTCCTCTTCACCCCTGACCCTAAACCCCAAAAAGCAGCCTAAATAACACTCTCAAATACCCCGCCCTCGAAGAGCACTGTACAAACCCTAACCCTAAACCCCCCGACCCCCAAACTCTTAAACCCTAACCCATACACCCCTAAACCCTGGACCCCCAAACCCCCAAACCTCCAAACCCCCACACACTAAACCCTAAACTCCTTGAACCCCTATACCTCTCAACCCCTTAAACACCTGAACCCCGAAACGCCCTAGACCCCTCAAAACCCACCAAAACCCCAAAAGCACCCAAAAAAATATTTCTAAAGGCCGCGCTCGCCCTCGAAAAGGTCTGAACCCCTAACCCTAAACCCTTAAACCCTAAACCCTACCTAAACCTCTAAACCCCCAAACCCCAAACCCTTTATAGAACCCCTTATAGGTCCTTTATAGGAACCCTTAAAGGAACCGTTAAGGATCCCTAAAAGAAGCCCTCTAAACCCTGAAAGCCAGGGCTCGCCCTCGAAGAGGTCTTTGCGCTGCCAGCCGGGCTCCGGCTGCTCCGAGGACTCGGAGTCGTCGGCCTCGAAAGAACGCGCCCAAGCGCGGTGGGTTTAGGATTTAGGGGATCTAGGGGTTTGGAGTTTAGGGTTCAGGGATTTAAGGGATTTAGGGGATTTAGGGGCTTTAGGGGTAGAGCGGGGTTTGGTGGGGCTTCGAGGGATTTAAAGGATTTAGGGCTCCTTTAAAAGGAATGCATAGGGGTTCCTTTGAGGGATCTATGATGGGACTTCGAGGGATTTAGGGGTTTAGAGCTTAGGGTTTAGGGGGATGTAGGGGGATGTAGGGGAGCTAGAGGTTTAGGGGTTTAGCTTTAGGGTTTAGGGTATAGGGTTTGGGGGTTTAGGGTTTGAGGTTTATGGTTTTGGGGGTTTGGCCATTATATTTCATGAAAATCAAGCCTACTAAGCCTACTATATCCAAATTTGTTTTGACTACTATGTTGTGCTAGAAATATAGTATGGTAGACTGTCTGGTATTGTAGACTCTGCAATATTAGTGAAGGGGGTCTTGGGGTTTAGGGTTTGGAGCTTTTAGGGTTTGGGATTATGGTTGATACTACATTATAATTAGGGTGTATATCTCCAAACCTATTACTATGTGGTATCAGAGCATATTACGGCATATTAGATTTGGTCATAGACTCTGCAATATTATTCTTATTATTATTAATATTATTATTGTTATATTATTATTATTATGATTATTATTATTATTATTGTTATAGTTATTAGTGGTAGTGGTAGTATTAGTAGTAGTAGTAGTAGTAGTAGTAGTAGTAGTAGTAGTAGTAGTAGTAGTAGTAGTAGTAGTAGTAGTAGTAGTAGTAGTAGTCGTAGTAGTAGTAGTAGTAGTAGTAGTAGTAGTAGTAGTAGTAGTAGTAGTAGTAGTAGTAGTAGTAGTAGTACTATTATTATGATTATTTTAATATTATTATTGTTATTGTCATTATTATTGTTATTTGATTTTTATTTTTGTTATTATTATCATTCTTGGTACTGGAAGTCTCGGGGTTTCGGATTTTCAGGGTCTGGGGCATGGGGTTTGGAGGTCTTAGGATGTAAAGTTTAAGGCTTAGGGTTTAAGGGATTTGAGGCTTCTGCTTAGGATGTTAGGGTTTTTAGCGGTTTAGGATTTAAGAGATTTGAAGCTCTGGCTTATAATGTTAGAAATTTTGAGGGGTTTCTGGTTTAGGGTTGAAGATTAAGACCTTTGGGGAACCTTAAGGAACCCTGAAGAAGCCCTTGTGTGAGTAAAGGATTATTAATTTCTATACACTCATAGGGATCCTTAGGGGTGTAGGGGGAGGGGGGGTTGGGGGCCTTAAGGCCCATAATAAGGACTAATAAGGCCTATTTAAGGAAAAATAGTCCCCTACACCCCTCCCCCCTACACCCCTAAGGATCCCTATGATACACTCCTTCCGCCCCGATCTCTCCAGGATCTCATAATTCAAGAGTAAATGGCTAGGAGTTGGTGCGTTGGTTTACGGCTTGAAGGGAACTCCAGAAAGTTGGAATATGGTTTCAGGGTAGGATACCCTATAATTTACAATAGAAGGATTTAGGATAACCATATTCCAACTTTCTGGCTTTTACCTAAACCCTAAACCCTAAACCCTAAACCGGTGTTTTTGGGTTCGGGGTTCCAGGGCTTGGGGTTTAAACCAAAGCCCTGAACCCTGATGAGCCGATGGTGTGCGTAATTCCATACCATAGGGGCCTTAATGATTAGAAGAGGGTCTTTGGGGCCCGTTCTGCTTGTCTTATAATAAGGAACCCTAGGACCTAGGAATAATACTGGGTAATTATTGCCATAAGTCTCCTATAGTACAGGAGTGGCTTGGAATTCATGGCTCTGCAAGAGCGCGAATGTTCCCGGCCTCCCGTCAGCACTTCGCAGGCACATGTAGCATTTTGCGACTTGCTCGTGCGTGTCTTGTTCTGCGCCACTACCAACTCTCCACCTGCAAGCTCAAAGATCGTGAGAGCTTCTACATATCAGATTTCAGACGATCCTGCACAGCACTGCAGTCACCACCTGTCTCAGCCTCACCCCAGGTCACAACAGACCCATCGCCAAGAATAGCGGCAAAAGCGAAAGAAGAGGCTTGGATCTGCTGAACATTCTTCAGCTGATCCTGCACAGCGCTACTGTCACCGCCGTAGTGAGCAGAACCCCAGGTCACGACCGATCCGTCACCAAGAACTGCAGCAAAAGCAACGTCGGCCGCTTGGATCTTCTGTACGTTCTTCAGCCGACCCTGCACAGCACTGCTGTCACCACCAAGTTCAGCATCACCCCACGTCACGACGGTTCCATCTTCGAGAATGGCGGCAAAAGCAGCGCGAGTGGCTTGGATCTGCTGCACACTCTTCAGCTGATCCTGCACAGCGCTGCTGTCGCCACCAAACTGAGCACGACCCCAGGTTACGACAGAGCCATCGTTAAGAATGGCCGCGAAAGCACCGCCAGAGGCCTGGATCTGCTGCACATTCCTGAGCTGATCTTGTACGGCACCACTGTCACCGCCATATTTATCATCACCCCATGTCACGACGGTTGCATCGCCGAGAATGGCAGCAAACGCACTGCCAAAATCGCTTCCGGATGCTTGGATCTGCTGTACATTCTTCAGTTGATCCTGCACAGCACTACTGTCCCCACCTTGTCGATCAGCACCCCAGGTCACAACACAGCCATCACCAAGAATGGCAGCAAAGGCGCCGTGAGAGGCTTGGATCTGCTTCACATTCCTGAGCTGGTCCTGCACTGCACTACTGTCACCACCGTAGCGAGCAGAACCCCAGGTCACGACGGTTTCATCTGCGAGAATGGCAGCAAAAGCACCACCACCACAAGAGTGTCTGGAAGCTTGGATTTGCTTCACGCTCTTCAACCGACCCTGTACAGCACTACTGTCACCGCCAAATGCGGCACCACCCCACGTGACGATGGAGCCATCGACACGGATTGCAGCAAAAGCAACACCAGAGGTTTGGATCTGCTGCACAGTCTTCAGCTGATCCTGCACCGCGCTGCTGTCACCACCAAACAGAGCATGATGCCAGGTTACGACAGAGCCATCGTTAAGAATGGCCGCGAAAGCGCCGCCAGAGGCTTGGATCTGCCGCACATTCCTAAGCTGATCTTGTACGGCACCACTTTCACCACCACGTTGATCATCACCCCATGTCGCGACGGTTGCATCGCCGAGAATGGCCGCAAAAGCTTGACGACAAGCATGAACTTGAACTCTGTTCATGTGCAAGGTTAGAATATCGCCATCCGACAGCCTGGCACGCTTGACCGGTGCACATGCATCCAGAACGTTTCCAGATGAGCCCACGAGCCGGCCACGTCCAACTCCGAGGGCGGTCTGCGCCCGACGTTTCAGCGTTCCCACTTCTTCATCCAAGTGGGCTTGGACAGTGGCTGTCTTGCCGCTGAGCAGTCCAACTGTCACTTCAATCGACATGTTGCCTGGTAGATTTTGAATTTCTGCAAGACTGCTGAACAACATGAATCCCGGCCATATGCTATTCCAACCTCTGAACCCTGACGCTAAATGATGGCAAACCTTTGCTTTACAGACCATGCCTTATTGTGTATATGTGTGTCTGCACATAGAACAATGTACATGTGTGTATGTATATATATATATATATATATACATACATACAACTCTGTTCAGACGGTCTTGCTCAAACCATTCAGGCAGGGTGATGCCGCCAGAACACCGACCACATGGGCTCAATCTTCCCCGCAGATCTCATGCCTCTAACAACATGATGGAATCATCTGATATGGGGGCCTTCATCAGAATAGGGTTGTGGGGCCCATTGTCCTATAATTATGAAAAGGAGCCCCCAAATACGTAGTAGAGATGATTATTTCGGCCCCTATATTATAATACTATAGTACGCTTATCGATCCCATATAGTATCCCTTAAAGCCCCTATATCAAAGGGGAAAAGGAGGGACCCTTAATGGGGACCGCTACCCTATAATGGGCAAAAAATAGGGTATGTATCTAGGGGTCCTTATTAAGGGTCCCCCCTTTTCCCCTTGGACTATAGTAAGCCCGAACAGGGCCCCCGATATTACAGGCCCTGCCTCGCCGACGAAGCGCAACCTCAACTCCTGCACCGAGGATTGGCCAATCCATTCGACCGCAGCGACAGCCTTCAGGTTTAGGGATTAGGGATTAGGGTTTAAGGTTTAGGGATTATGGTTTAGGGTTCAGGGTTTAGGGTTTAGGGTTTGCGGTTTAGGGTTTAGGGCTTTAGGGTTTAGGGTTTGGGGTTTAGGGTTTAGGGTTTTCGGGTTGAGGGTTTAGGCTTCAGCTGCAGAGGCCAGGTTTGTGAGCTTCGGCTTATTCTACTACTCCTTCGGTGTTCATTTAAAAGGGGGTCTATGAGGGTTACTACCAGGGTACCATTGGGTACCATAATGTAGGGGCCTTAGTATTTAGAATAGGGTTCAACTAGCGCGACTCATAAGGTAGGCACAAGCTGGAGCCTCGCGATTCCGTACGAGATGGAGGAGTCAAGAACTCCGGATTTCACGAGGTGACGAAATATCTCGACCGTTACGCCTGGCGGCTTCATAACCAAGGCGAATGAAGCAGCTGGTTCCAATTATTCTACGTAACTGTTCGCGCCGCCGGCAAGCACGACTGGTAATAGTATCAGCGCTGCGCTGGCAGCAGCAGTAGCGACGACAGCGACGCCAATCGTCGCCGCCATCGCTACAACCGTACTGCAATCAGTAGTCTTCTCAACACGCCTGTTAGTCTTGATCTTGCTAGTGCTTCGAGGAGGGTGAGAAAGGTAGTAATAAATACCCTACGAGTAGCATCGTTGACGATGCTTCCGGGCAGCTCCCCAGGTGGTGAAGGACGTGTCAGAGCCACTTGGCAAAGCATTACCTGCCGAAGGATGTGGTATTGAGCTTCCATGGAATCTCCACGATTGCCTCTACAGACTCTAGCCTAGAACCTATGCCGTAAACTACACCCTAGACCGTACTGACGAGGCGCGGACCTCTAACATGCGAACTTTAGCTTAGACGGCGCTTCGCTCCGCTCGGTTGCCACGGAATTCGAAGTTGTAGCGTCACAAACCCCTTAAAAAACCCTTAGCAACCCTTCAAACTCCTCCAAAACCCTTGAGCCCTAAACCCTAAACCCTTGAGCAACCCTTTAAAGCCACCGTTTTCAAGGGGATGTCCACTGTGCCTGGAGTGCATCTGAAGAGTCGGCTGGCCTTTGCTTGCTTCGAAAAATCTAGGGCAAGCTACGTGCCTTTGGGGTTTCAAGGCTTTTTGAGCTTTAGGGTTTTTAGGGTTTTAGGGTTTAGGGTTTAGGGTTTAAGGGTTAGGGTTTAGGGTTTAGGGTTTAAGGGTTTAGGGTTTGGGTTTCTTAGGGTTGAGGCTTCGCCGCTTAGTGGGTTTGGAGTTTAGGGTTTAGGGCGCTTGAAGCTTTGGGGCGTTGAGTCTTTCGGGTTTTCGGCTTCAGGGCTTTAGGGCTTCATGGTTTTGGCGCTTCACACCTATGGACACCGGTACCCCAAAACCTGGAAAACCCCTCAAGCCTACCTGCACCCAGTCGCTGCAACAGCGTGGCTTTTTTTTAGCAATGGCCCGAACCCGAAGAAAGCCCAAGTGCCCAGCTTAAGTACGCACCTTTCAAGAGGTCCCGTTCAACCCTAAACCCTAAACCCGAAAACCCTAAACCCTAAGACCCTAAAACCCTAAACCCTAAACCCGAAAACCCTAAACCCTAAAACCCTAAAACCCTAAACCGTGCCGAGTCGCTGGAGTCCTGTCTGGGGAGGTTTGCGACTCGCTGCTGAGGATGGCGGAAGTCGCGGAGCTGAAACCTACGAAGCGGCGCTGGTGCTGCGGTTCTGGGCTCCAAGGGTAAAAGGAGGGACCCCTGATAAGGACCCCTAGGTATATACCCTTAATATAGCTATTATATACCCTTTTTATAGCCCATTATAGGGTAGGGGTCCCCATTAAAATTCCCTCCTTTTCCCCTTTGATGGGCCGAAGCCCCGCTGCAGGCCTCCTAAACCCTTCCAGCGCGAAACAGCTCCATCCCCATACTTTCTCACAGAAACCATACGAACTTTGCTGACTATAGAGGCCCCATTGTAAAGCTCGACGAAAACCTATAAGCACCGAATTAAGACCTAATTCAAAACATAAAAGCCCCACCCTAAACCCGAAACCATAGACAACCCTACAAGAGGCCCACTCGAACTATAAGATATCTAAACTTGGAGGCACAGGAGACTTCGTAAGTAGGTTATAAATAGGCTTAGAAGTACCCGAAATGGAGTTACCCCAATCATAACTCTCCTTACAACCTACTCACTAAGTCCCCCGCCCCCCCAAGTAGAAAGGCATAGTAAGTAGGCCAGAAATGTATAAATACCCTAAATAGAGTTACCCCTACTCAAAGTATAAGAGTATCCTAACCCTAAACCCTAAACCCTATGCCCTAAACCCTAAACCCTAAACCCCAAACCCAAAACTTTCCTAAACCCAAAACCCCAAACCCTAAACCCCCTAAATCCGTATCGAAAGAAAGGCCCATGCCGAAACCCGGCGCGCCTCCGGCCCGGGCCCTCTTGCGCTCAGCGAGGCGCGCTTCCTCGGCCCCGAGTGCCCGAACTTTTACATTTTTCTTGCAGGGCTCTAGGGGCGTTGGGGGTTTCGGATTTAGCATTTGGGTCTTTGGGGTTTCGGATTTGGGATTTGGTGATACTTTAGGGTAGGGTTTTCGGTAGGGCTTTGAAGCTAAACCTCGGCTTTAGGGTTAGGCTTTAGTGAGGGCTCAGGGGTTTAGGGGTTTCGGGGCTTAGGGGTTTCAGGGTTTAGGGGTTTAGGGGTTTAGGGGTTTGAGGGGTTTAGGGTTCTACATCAGCCCAGAGATCCCAATACCCCTCAAGTAAGGAATATACCTAAATTATACTAGGATCCCTAAAAATGACTTAAGGTATATTCCTTAATTAAAGGATATTGGGTTCTCTGGGTAGGGCACTGGGGTTTTAGCAACTGTTGGGTTTTGGGTGATGGGAGGCCAAAAGGGGGGTTTAAGATTCTTGGGGTAGGGATTCCTTAATATGAACCCTATTATGGGAACCCTGATCCCTACTAAACCCCCATAGGCTAAGACCCCTTTAGCCTCCTATGATAGGGATCTGGGCAATAGGGCTTTAGCAACTGTAAGGGCTTTGGATTTCGGGATTTCCGGGGTTTGGGGTTTAGGATTTGGGGATAGGGTATAGGGAAAGCGGCTTTCGGGCTTAGGGTCAAAATGCGCTTCCGCTGGCAGCAGTTGCGGTGCGCCAGAGACCTAGGCTTTATGAATGTAGGGAATAAATAACTAGAATCATGTGACAATTTCTAATACTAATAATCTCCTGTAAAATGTGAGAAAGAACCCGTGTGAATTAAAACAAGAAGCATGCATTCTTTATCTTCTTTGTGTTTAATTCACACGGCTCTTTCTTCAACTGGAAGTTAAGGTGCGTTCGTACGTTCATGTGGGCTTCATTCACGCTTCCACTCACTTCTCTCGCTCGTTTCTTTGTAATTAAACCAAACAAAAGAGGAACGAAAAGAAACACACAACTAAATTCCAGATGGGAGAATATTAATACTAGATTATAGTTGTAAATAATAAACTAAAATCCCTAATAAATATTTAATACACAAATCTAGGTCATTCCATGGGCCCTTTATTTCTACAAAAGGGTTTCCCCACGGCAAGGATGCCGGCGTCTAGATTGCTGCAAGTCTCGACGACCTGGGGCTTTGGGGTTTCAGGGTTAGGGCTTCTTTGGTGGTTTAGGCCCAGAGAACCCAATATCCTTTAACTAAGGAATATACCTTAAATCATATTAGGGATCCTAGTATAATTTAGGTATATCCTTTAATTAAGGAATATACCTTAAATCATATTAGGGATCCTAGAATAATTTAGGTATATTCTTTAATTAAGGGATATTGGGTTCTCTGGGGGGTGCGGGCCTCGAGATTGATTGGTGCAAGTCTCGACGACCCTGAGCCGAGGTTCTAAGGCACAGATCTGCTGCTGGTAGAAGGCGATGACTTCCGCGGCCTTGGCTTCTGGAATCGGGTTTGTGGTCTTTTTGTTTTTAAGGGCCTTGCGGGGTCGAGGGGTTCAGGCTTTGGATGCCTTTTCTTGACGGTTTTCTCGATTCCTCCCTGTTACAATTGAAAGGGTTTGGAGTCAAGGGATTGCGGGTGTGCAAAGGTTACACACTGCCCTAAACCCTAAACCCTAAACCCTAAACCCTAAACCCTAAACCCAAACCCTAGGAGCACAAGACCAAGCGGAGATTTCGCCTTAACCTGGGAACCGAAATGACTCCGCACCTTCTCCGCACAGCTTCCGGGAGATCGCGCCCAGCGCGGAAAGCCCGGCTTCACGACGGTATGATGTCCTTCTGCGCAGGGTTTCGGGGTAGTGATTTCGAGGGCTTGACGGTTTGAGGTTTGGGGTTGTAGGTCAGGGTTCAGAATATAAGGTTCATGGGTTTAGGGTTTTGAAGATCTGCGCGTAAGGGTCGAAGGGTCGGGCTTTTAGGGCTCAGAGCTTAGAGGTGGGGTTCAGGTTCTCTCCATTGAACATAAAACGACTAGCAGACAAAAGCCGCTGAAACCGGTGACAAACATCTCAATGTCTTCGGCCTACCTTAAAGCTACGGTTGATGATATAAAGCCTGCATCACCCATAATCAGGAATACACCGTAATTACCATAGTTTAGGGTCCTTAAGGTAAGGCAGGATTTATATCATCAACCGTATCAGGCTTTGGCTTTAGGCCTTGGGGTTTTCGACTCAGGGTTGGAGCCTTTGGGGTTTCAGGTTTGGGGCCGAGGGTTCGAAGGGAGTTCGGACAAAAACCCTCGTCGCTCCTCCTTTTACCCTTTCTACAAGGGTCCTACTATTTAGGGTACTATATTAGGGTTTAGGGTTTAGTGTTTAGGGTTTAGGGTTTAGGGTTTAGGGTTCCCTAGTTTCGGAAACTCCCAAATTTAGGGCTTTGGGTTTCAGCTTTCGGGTTCGCGATGTCAGGGTTAGGGCAAAAACCCCTCGTCGCTCCCCCCGGTTCGAGGGACCCTAAACCCGAAACCCCTAAACCCTAAACCCCTGAACCCTAAACCCGAAACCCTTAAACCCTAAACCCCAAAACCCTAAATCTAAACCCCAAACCCTAAACCCCAAAACCCGAAACCCCTAAACCCCTAAACCCTAAAACCCTAAACCATGGCTCCTCCCAGCTCCCCATCGAGCGTGTCGATCTCCCGCTCAAAGAGGCGAACAAGCCTCCCCACCTGACGGAGGAAAAACTCCAGGGTTTAGGGTTTCTTATTCTTTGTCCCTTCACCTGGCTTTGCATTCGACTGTAGCCCCCTAAACGACCCTAAACCTAAAACCATACCAGCACCCTCCTTGTGCCCTCAAATAGGGGTATATGGTCCCAAATAAGGGGCATTTAGGGTCTAATAGAGGGTAGATGGAGGGTCTAGGTAGATAGGGCGTGGGTGGTTAGGATACTATTGACATGATATCAAAGTGGTGATACTAGAGTTGTAGTGAACACGAATTACAAGGGTTTAGGGTCTTACCATGTATTTACTGTATCTACTCTCTGGCTGGGACCGTCATTGACATCCCCGAAGCAGCTTCTTCAGCGCCTGTTCCGCTTGGCTGTGGGGGTGGTCCATGCAGGTGGGCACCAAAGGGTTGAAGACGCTCTGCAAACGGCCTGCGGACAGGGGAGCCATGATCCGACCTTTGAGGGTTCAGGGTTGTTCTGTTCTGTTCTGTTGTTGGAAGTGTCAGACGACGCACTCTCGAGGTTCAGGGTTGACAGATTACAGCAAGGTTTTGATCGCTTGGGGCTCTTCGGGACTGAGGAAAGCTGCGAATGCACCTGCCCTGGCCACGCCAAGTGTGGGGCCACCATCACTGTGCCCATGCGCAGCCATGGGCTCAGGAGCTTCCATGGCCCACAAGGCTTCTTGAAGGCGTTTGGGGGCGTTTCGGGTTTTGGAGATTTTCGGAGCTAGGGTAGCTTCGGAGTTCGGCTGGGGCAAGCCGTGAACCCACGATAGTACGGCACACTTGCAAAAAGGATCCTAAAAAGAATCCTAATTTAGAGAACTACCAGACCCGAACTCACCGAAGCTCGCCAATTCGACGCTTTGACATCGACTTCGAAGGACCAAGGTCTGTGGCTTCGCTCTGTGAATTTAGGGTTTAGGGTGGGGTTGCTTTCTCTAGCCTGCCTCATCTGGGAATTCCAAACCTGGAGCCGGTAGCCACGAGTTCAACCTAAAGCTGTAGCATAACACTGTAATATATATATATATATATATACAATATTGTGTATGATATGATATATATATATATATGCATATATAGAGTAATATATAATAGCATATGATTAAATATATGAGACGAGTAGAAAACAAGGAGCCACACGTAGCGGTCTGGCTGAGGTAGTCTTCTTCGTGGTTGCAGCAGCCAGAAGTGGACATCACCGTTCAGCTGCAACTCCCCATGACTTCTTGTGTGTTGGTGCTGTTGTAGACCCCTAGCTATTCAGGCTCCTCTAGGTGGGGCTTTTAGAGCCTTTGAGAAAAATAAGTACATAAGATCCTCTTAAGCCCAATAAGGGAAAATATAAAATGTCCCAAAGCCCTACCTAGTCCTTGTGTATGGAAAATCATAATTACTCGGATCCTTATCAGTTGGTTCAGAGCTTTGGCCCCAAGCCCCAGATAGACCCAAAACGCTATATAAACCCTATACCCTAAACCGCTCAACCCTATGCCCCAAAACCCTAGTTAGGGTTGAGGGGCGAGGGTTCAGGGTTTAGGGACATCAGTCTTTATGCTGACTAGTTAAGGGAGGGAGGGGTTATTATCCAGTGACTCTGCATGTCCACAGAAGGGATTCGCTTAAACCATAAACCCTACATGCGCTAAGTCACTTCTCATATCCCTACATGGGCTTCGAGGGTGCATCTCACAGTTCAGTCTAGAGGGCATGGGTCGAGATATCGAAAATCGGGCTGTCTTGTTGATGTGATTTTTTTGACTTGCGGTTTACGGCTTGGCATTTAAGGCTCTGGCTTCTTCCGATGTTTTTCTCGCGGGACTGTTCGCCGATGCAAGCAGCTGACTTTCCAAACTAAGGAAGTCTGCATCACTGCTACGAGTCCGCAGGAAAGAAGGCCTTCGGGCACTGCGCGCCGTGTTGAACGCGTTGAAGGCTTCGTTTGTGGCAGCGCAATATTTCCGCCGCCACCGGACCTCGAAGAAATTGGATCAATCGGATTTGGGGGTTACGGGTTGAGGGCTTGAAAGTTGGAGGGTTCTGGACGAGGGCTTGGGAGCACGGTTTATGGTTTAGGGATCCGGGATGAGGATCTCATCTATCTGGCTGACAGGACAAGCATTGTCTTTGATCTTCCCTGCCAGGCCAACATGCTCAGATGCGAAACCACGTTCCCTTGCTAGACACAGCCGACATTATCAACAGAGCTGAGGTGCTGTGTAGCTAATGCAACTCCAACACAACCTCCTGACCCCGACGAACTCGTTTCTCGCAGCATGACCCGGAGACATGAAAAACGACAACACAGCCTTTCTGTCGCGGTTTCGGACTTTGTCAATGGCAGCATATCATAATTGAGCAAAGTCTCGTAAGTCGTTGCATTGACGATGCAGACCACCTGGCGAGAGAACAAGTAACTTGTCAGCAGCTCCCACAGGGAACGCAAGTTCGAGAGTTCGTATTCATCCCCAAAAACTCCCCCGCAAGTTCGATGCATCCCAGCTGCATTCAGCAACAGCCAGGAGAGCATCAGCACTGCAACGAGCGGAAGCTCACGTCGGGAGTCGAAATTCCAGAAGTGCACGGCAAAGTTTTCGAAGACCACCAGGCCCAGGAAGAGCAGGCTCCTTGGGCTTTTTCTTGAGGAGGTTGATGTATGCTACCATAATAGGGGGATCTATAGTGTGTATATTATATATATATACATATATATATATATATATATGTATATATATATATATATATATATACATATATATTTATGTATATACATACTAATATTATTTCCGTTGTATTGGGAAGCGCAAGCTCGTTGGGCTTTTTGTGGACGCTACCATCAGATGGGGATCTAAAGTGAATAAGATGGTTTCCTCCTTATGTTGTGGTGACTTAAAACAAGTTCCTTAACCAGAACCCAGACACAGCTGGCAGTAGGCTCCCAGGGCTGTCAAGTAGGCCATCTTCGGCAGCAGATCGGCGATGGTGAGGCGGAAAGTGATCGTCGCCAAGATGATGTTCAAGTCAATTTCCTGAATTCTTGTTGAGGAACTTACCTCAAATTACTTAAACTAAACCTGGGTTCTTGTTAAGGACTTTACCATAGACCCCCATTATGGTACCTTACATGAAACCCCTTAACAAGAACCCAGTTTCGATTCGAGCGGAGAAGTTCTGCGGGTCGATGCAGAAGACAACGAAGGCCAGGCTCACCAGCATGCACCTGGATTCGAAAAAAGGGAAAGAGAACCCCAATATCCCTTAATTAAGGAATATACCTTAAATCATATTAGGGATCCTATTATGATATAAGGTATATTCCTTAATTAAGGGGTATTGGGATCTCTGGGGTTCAGAACAATTTACGTTGCCATAATCGAGATCTATAATGCAGAATATGCGTTCCTCATTATGGTACCTTAACTTAAACTCCTTAACAAGAACTAAGGCACTGCGGGAACATGATGCTCCAAAAGTAGGGCGCCGCATGACGCACGATAACGGGGGCGATGTGCAGCCAGGAGTATTGGGTGCCGGTTCGAGACCAATCCTCGGGAAAAGCTTCGCATTGCAAGGAATCCGAGGGCTTAGTGGTTGTTTCGTCTCAACAGCTTAGGTACTCTAGATGTTGATTCTGATCCAACCCCTCAAACCCCAAACCCTAAACCCTAAACTCTAAACAACGTGCGGAAAGTATCCGGCTTGCTCATCAGCAGCGCCCCGGACGAGAGGGCAGCCGGCTGGTCGTAGGCGATCATGCGAGGGAACTGGAAGTCAAACTCTTGCCTAGTTCATGATTGGGATAGGATTAAAAATTTAAACTTCTATTCCTTATTGTGTTTAAGTACCCATAAAAATGTAAAATGTTACCCAACTATGACAAAGTTGCAGGTGAGTTGTCTCCGTCATCATGTCTGCACAGCTGTCCTCAGAGTGCCGTCATGTTCTGCACCGTTCTTCAAGGGAGCTTGAGTTTGAGATTGTTGAGTTGAGGGATGGATGCGACTTGGGTACTTCGCTTTTCGGTTCCTAAAGAATCCGAGCATCGCGGTCGCAGAAGCGGAGCAGTGTCGTGGTCACAGGATGCTGCGAAGTCAGGGTCATGTTCAACAGCTGCCTCGTGGATGCAAGCTGTTTTGGGGTTCCCCGCTTCTGCTTGTCCTGCGGGTCGTGGATTGAACCCTTATGAAATCTTCATGAAGCTCTTGTGGAACCCCTATAGAACCGAGACAAATCTAGAAGTCTGAGATTCAGAACTCACGGGCCTCAAGACCCGTGTCGAAACTCCTCACCTTGCCAGAGATACCACCGACCCCCTATGTGTCATCAGGAATCTGCGTTGCAGAACACTAGAGCGGGTTTGGGATTCAGGGGGTTGGAAGCTAAGGGTTCTGAGTTTTGTGAGGCTTAGAATTTGGGGCTTTGGGTTTTGGGGGTATCTTCCATGCTAGGCAGCACTTGCAGTGTCTGGCGTAGTTCTAGGGATTCTAGGTTTTAGGATATTTATAGGGCTACGGCTGATGATATAAATCCTGCATGACCCATAATAAGGAATGTACCATAATTCCCATAGTTTAGGGTCCTGAAGTAATGCAGGATTTGTATCATCAACAGTACTTGTTGCATCCCGGCTGCATGTCAAAGGGAAACGGCTTGAAGTCCATCTTCACCGCGAAGGTCGCCTTTAGCCGCGTGAAGCGGCGAATCCACACCTCTGCCGGCTCCGACCCTAAAACCTAAACCCGAAACCCAAAAAACTTGTACCTAAACCCTAAACCCGAAACCCCAAAAACTTACACCTGAACCCTGAACCCGAAACCCTGTTCCCTGCGCCTTCAACCTGGGTGGTTGTCAAAATTAGGGTCCCTTTTTGGGTACCCTAAATACCAGGTGCCGTATTGTAATAGGGACCCAAAAAGGGACCATAACTTTGACAACCACCCACCTCTGCCGGCTTCTGCTGGATGTACTGCTCGGGGCTGATCCTCTCGAAGTTCTCGTTCGAAACCTCGAACCAGTCGTCCTGGATGGGCTCCTGCAACTGTTGATGGACAAAATCCTGGTGACCCTAAGGACTCTAAACTATGGGAATTATGGTATATTCCTTATGATAGCCCTTATAGTAGCCCTTATAGACCTCAACCCCCCGAAGTGGTATCGGTAATTACTTAAGCCCATAACGGCTAATGCTGGATTTTGTCCATCGTCAGAAGCGCAAGAAAACAAAGGCACCCGGAAATGAAATCCCCTTTCAGGGCCCCCAATGTCCCTTAATTAAGGAATCTTCCTTAAATTATAGTAGGATCCCTAATATGATTTAAGGAATATTCCTTAATTAAGGGATATTGGAGTCTCTGGGTTCCAGGGCCCCCAAACCCCGAAAAGTAGGAGGATGCTTCTACTTAGGTTCCGTTTCTGGGCGCAGAGAGTCCCAATACACCTTCAACTCAGGAATACTAACCAGTGGTTTTGGGGTTCCCTTGGCTCTTTAGCTCCTTATTTAATAGGGAGTATCATCATCCCTGGCTCCTTAGCTCCTCCAATATCAATGGTTAGAATAAGCCCCAACTTCCCTTGATTCAGGAACAAGACCTTAAGTCATAACGGTAAGGCCCCCATGATTTAACGCATACTCAAGGTCTTTTGTCTGGTTCTTGGTAGGGAATGGGAGAAATATAATCCCTTATAGTAGTCCCAATAACCGTTCCCCCATTCCTTACTAAGACCCAATCAGTCTTGGGCATTCCCTGTCCTGCGAAACCACGTTCACGAACTTCAACTTCGGCTCCCACTGAAAGTTGGAAGATTCCCAGTCCTCAGAAACCGCCCGGCGATGCTCCACGCCAGAAAGAGCCCCCTCTTAAAGGGTTCAGGGTTCAGGGTATATAGGAGTTCGGGATTAGGGTACCGGTTTAGGGTTTAGGGTACAGGTTTAGGGTGCAGGGCTTGGGGCGCGTCTCTCAAAGCCTTGCTCTCCCCAGCTTTCCTCCGTTGTCCAACAGCCACACGCAGACCAAAAAAATTGCCTCATCGCCGAAACCTAAACCCACAACCCAAAAAGCTGAACTTAAACTCAAGACTTCCTAGACCATTGGCCTCCGCCTCTCGAAAAATGTTCTTGCTAATGTAGGGGCCTTATCACTAGCATAGGGTTTTAGGGTATATTATACCACAGTTATATTGAGGAACCCCGAAATGGTCGAGACAACTACTGAGCCCCCCTTATAGTAGGGGGGTGCAACGCAGCCGGGAATCGGTCTGATGGATGTTGCCCTGCACGTGATCGAGGCAGGCTTCCCTCCAGCGAGCAGAGTAGAGAAGCTCGATCTGAAATCGCTGCTTCACCTGAACAGGGCTGAGGGTTCAGGATCTAGGGTTTAGGGTTGAGGGCTTAGGGTTCCGGATCTAGGGTTTAGGAGGTTTAGGGTCGAGGGCTGAGGGTTTAGGGTTCAGGATCTAGGGTTCAGGCTTTAGGGAGGAGGGTCATGAGCACCTGAAATTGGTGTCTTTCCTGACACCGGGATCAATATGGCAAATAATGTCTAGGACTGAGGATCCCAGCCCAAAAACGGTTAACCTTTTAAGTGATGGTAGGGGTTTAGGGTTTACGGGTTACGGGTTTAGGGTTTAGGGTTTAGGGGTTTAGGGTTTAGGGTTTAGGGTTTAGGGTTTAGGTAGGATTACTGACCAAGGGTTTTGGGGTTCCCTTGGCTCTTTAGCTCCTTATTTAGTAGGGATTATCATCATAGCTGGCTCCAACATCAATGGCTAGATTGTATAAGCCTCAAAAGAATAAAGGTTACCTACTCAGCCCCTATGTTGTGGATCAGGCATGTGGGTAGTTCTCTAAATTAAAGTCCTAAGTCCTGTTTTGGGTTCCCTCTATCATGCGGCACCCTTATAATGAGGACCCGCTTTTCTATTTAGAGAACTCGCCATGGGAAGGGTACAAACCCAAGACCCTCCCAGGAGCAGGGACGGCTGGAAGGACCCAAGGAATTGCGAAACCCGGCGCGCACCGCTCAAGCGAACTCCAGAAGTCCAACGTCAGCCTCAAGCGCCCTAAGGACCAAACTGCCAACAGTATGTTGAAGAGTCCCTTGGAGTTGCATGATCAGCCTGAAGAAGACTACATAAGCAGAGTCGCTGTGTCGACCTCGTTGACGCGATCCAGGAAGAACCACACAAACACCTCGATACGCAGAGCAGAGCAGAGCAGAGCAGAATTTTAGAAGTGGCTTGGGGCTTCAGGGTTTTAAGGGTCTACGGTCCTACGGTTGGGGTTTGGGGTTGAAGGGCTTAGGTGGCTTCAAGGTTTTAGGGTTTACGGCTTCTTTGGGTGCTGAATGATGAGTTTGGGTGGTTGTCAAAATTAGGGTCCCTTGTTGGGTCCTTAATATAAGATGGCCCCTATTTTTTGGGGGGGTACCCAAAAAAGGACCTCAATTTTGACAACTACCCGTTTGAAGTTTGGGGCTAGCGGTCCATGGATTGGAGTACAGAGTCCGGGTTAAGGCTTCAAGGCTAATCTTCGGGGCCCGGCATAATACGGATTACGATTTTAGGGTACTGTAGAAATTACCCTAGGGATCTAAGGACTCATTTTTTAAGGCTTTTAGGGGTTGGGGTTGGGGCTTCTGTCTTTGCAGGCTTTTTGTTTATGTGCGCGTCTCGACAACTGCACTGTACTCTGCCACTGCCTTGAACTCCAAACTACCAAGGCCTGCAAACCTAACAGATTCCGCTAGCCTGGGCCTGCCGCCCCAAAATCCTAAACCCCAACCCAACACTCAAAAATGAGGGACCCTTATAGAATCCCCACATATCCCTTTAAAGGGACTCTATCAAGTCTGACAGGGCTTTAAGGCTCAGAGTCGAGAATGTCTGAAACGCACTTCGCTCAGAAGCAGTCTAAACCCTAAACCCTAAACGTCAAAAGTTCAGTTCTTCCCGCCTCGCGCGGCCACTGCGCGGAGGAAGCCGAAGGCAGCGCAGCAGCCTCTTAAGGTTTAGGGTTTAGGGGTTTAGGGGTTTAGGGGTTTAGGGTTTAGGGCATAGGGTTTCGGGTTTAAGGGTTTAGGGGTTTAGGGGTTTAGGGCTTCAAGATGTGTTTCAGGCGCGAATCGAGTTTAAGGCTTCCGGGAGAACTTCACCCACATTCGGAGATCAGTCTGCAAGTCTTGCACTGAGTACGCAGTGGAGATGTTGGATTGCAAACTTCGGCCATGCCCCCACCTCAAACTGGATATCGAAAGCCCCAGAGACGGCGGATGACATGAATCCTGCCTTACCTTAAGGACCTTAAACTATGGGAATTATGGTATACTCCTTATTATGGGTAATGCAGGATTTATATCATCAACGGAGTATGCCTAAACCCTAAACCCTAAACCTCGCAGACGTGCCGGGCACACCTCAACAGCGTCCGTTTCTGTGTCCTTCAGGGCGTTCCCGGCTTGCCAGGCGGCTGAGGAGTTTTGAATTTAGGGGTTTACGGGTTTAGGGCTTTAGGGGTTTAGGGGCTTAGGGTTTAGGAGGGTTTTAGGGCTTTAGGGTTTAGGCGTTTAGGGCTTTAGGGTTTACGGGTTTAGGGTTTACGGGTTTAGGGCTTAGGGCTTTAGGGTTTATGGGTTGGGGTTACAGTAAGGCCTCGTTATCCAGTAACTGCATCTTGCACAGGTCCGAAGAGCTCAACGAGGCTTCTGCAAGCAGTATGGATGCCTGACACTCTTCCATTCCATAGAATGCGAATACCAAGGTATTCTTGAATGAAGAATCCTAAATTCACGCTGATCCCAAGCTAAACCCCAAAGGCCAGGGCAGTATAGGGGCCTTAATCTGTACCTGAACCCCCAAAACCCCACGTGTTTAGAACTCCTTAATCTGATTTCCTTATATAAGTGCTTTCTAAAAGGGTAGAATTTTCGGGATTCAGGTAGAAACTAATTAGGTTGGCCCCCGCTTCCGGCTGTCGTCCTCATGGAGCAAGCTCAAGAGCAGGTGTCCGTCTGCGAAAGCACGGTCCTACGCACTTCAGGTTTTCGGAGAGTTTAGGGTTTAGGGTTTGAGGTTTAGGGTGTGAGGATTGGTCGGTTTTTATAAGGACTTCATTGGGTTCATAGGGAGCTCTTAGAATGCTCTTTGGAGTTCATTTATAGCGTCTGCATGCTTCTCTGCCTTGATGCTCACTGTATGAGAAAGATGCACACATGAAATCTCTGAAGCTGCCCTGGAACTTCAGCAAAAACATCAGGCCCAGAGAGCCCAATTCTCCTCAATTAATTAAGCAATATACCGTGAATTATAAGGGGCTTCATATTATGACATAAGGCATATTCCTTAATTAAGGGGTATTGGGCTCTCTGGGGGACTTCAGGATCAAGTTCCATATCCGTCAAAAGACTCAGACTGAGGTCTCATATGATGCCAGACCGAGCTTTGCACTGAATCTCAATCAACACATTCCAGTTATATGAACTACACGTCATATGTACTTTTCCTGCTATTACACTGGTTAGATAGTTTGCCTCGATATGTTCTACCACATACACTAGTCCAGATACGATATAGAAATCATAGTCCATACAAGGTGCCGGAAAAGAACAACAACAAAAATTATGTAAAAAAGAGAAAAAATGAAATAAAAAAAAACATAAAAATAAAAACAGACGTGGCCTCGTCCTCAACGCACAATCGGCTCCGGAGCCTGCTAGAGCTTTGCGTAGCTTAAGCCTTTAAGGTGAAGGGTCTTAGGATTTGGGGTCGTCGTCAGCATGATGGTCTCTTTGTGGGGGTATCCTAAACTATTAAGTGCCGTCTTGAATTAAGGACCCAAAAGGGACCATACTTCTGACAACCACCCATTGAAAGGCTGTAAGGCACACCACAGCGGAACCAAACGCTGCGTGCCACGAGCCTCTTTGCGGCTTTGGTGGAAGCATCCTTTTCTTCCGCACGGCGCTTGAGACAGCTCATGAACACCCGTTCAGGGTTCAGGGGCTTAGGGCTTAGGGTTTGGGGTTGAGGGGATTGGGGTTAGGGGCTCTGCGAAGAGCTTGCACCTCTAATCACTATCATGGTGTCGGATACTATCGCTTGGTGTGCTATGTCCGCGGTGTTCCAAGATAGGCGTCCTTGATTGTTCGACTTCGACCCACACAGAGATCTGAAATCAACAGGCAGCACCAGGGATGTGCGAGAAGCAACGACATGGTGGGGTTTTGAGTTACCATTATGGTAACTTAAGTTAAACTCCTTAACAAGAACCCACTTTTAGGCATGAGGGGCTTGAGGCTCTGCAGCTGCCCCAGGCGAGACCGTGTGGCAACTACGACGGAGCACCGAATCCAACAGCCTGCAGCGTGCGACGTGAATGACAAGTTCCACAAGGACTAGGGGTTCCTTTAAAGGGGGCAACTAAGGGCTACGCCGATACAAGGGTTTAAGGTTCCACAAGTTCATCTTCAAGAAAACCGTGCAATTCACACGGGGTGGACCTGCAAAGACATGTGTTTCCCCCGCTCACGAGCTCGAGCACCGCGCACGAGCGTCGTCCCTGCCCTGCATTGTGCCATCACAGGCTCTGCGGCTCTGCCTACTTGGAGGAGCATGAGACTTAGCAAGGCTATAAGTACCTTAATTGGAGCCATAAGTCATTGTGACTATAGTTACCTGATTTACAAAAGGTTGTAAGTATCTTAATTGGAGCTACAAATAATTACAACTAGCATGTATAGCCCTACCTTAAACTACCAAACCCACTCCTTTGTGGGCTCTTATCGTAAACCCTATCATGGGATTTATAGGGCACCCCTACAAAAAAAGTAGGGTTTTGGTAGGTTAAAGTAATTTAAGGAATTTAGGGGCCTTAATAAATAGAATATCGGGTTCTGGTGCCCATAAGTAAGTAAGGCTATAAGTACCTTAATTGGACCTACAAATAACTACAACTAGCATTTATAACCCTACCTTAAACTACCAAACCCACTATTTTGTGGGTTCTTATCGTAAAACCTATCATGGGATTTATAGGGCAGCCCTACAAAAAAGTAGGGTTTTGGTAGGTTAAGGTAACTTAGGGAATCTAGGGGCCTTAATAAATAGAATATCGGGTTCTGGTGCCCATAAGTAAGTAAGGCTATAAGTACCTTAATTGGAGCTACAAATAACTACAACTAGCATTTATAACCCTGCCTTAAACTACCAAACCCACTATTTCGTGGGCTCTTATCGTAAACCCTCTTATGGAATTTATAAGGGCGCCCCTACCAAAAAAGTAGGTTTTGGTAGGTTAAACCCTATATAACCCTAAACCCTAAACCCTGAACCCTATACCCCCAACCCTTAAAACCTGACCCCCTATAAACCCTAGAGGGAACTCCAGAAAGTTGGAATATGGATTCATGGTAGGATCCCCTTTAATTTACCTTAAAGGGGTTACGATAATAAATTTCCAACTTTCTGGCTTCTACTGTATAAACCCTAGTTGCTAAGTCCCATGATCCTCTGCTCCCGGCTCACCCCGGGCTGAAGAAGCCGAAGTTGGCTCAAAGGCCCTATTTTGGGGGGGGGTTCCTTATAAGGGTTACTTTAAAGGGCTCCTTAAAGGGATCTATGTAAGGGTTTTAGGGTTTAGAGTTTCCCAAAGAGCCCAATACCCCTCAATTAAGGAATATAGCCTAAAAATATAAGAGGATCCCTAACATCATTTAAGGTATATTCCTTAATTGAGGGATATTGGGCTCTCTGGCTTCTTGAGCTTCTTGAACCCTAAGCCCAGTTCTCCCGTAGTGCTACAGTTGGGAGTTTCCCAAAATAGGGTACCTAATTCGGGGGCCCTTATAATAAGGATCCTTCTATTTAAGGTACTATATTAGGGTTCCCTTATTTTCGGAAACTCCCAGTCGAAGTCCCATGTTGAGGGTTTTGGGCTTGAGCAGCAGCGGCATGTGAGCAGCGTAGATCTCGGCAAGGTGCTGCCCAGAGCCTCCAAAACCCCTTAATTAAGGAATATACCTTAAATTATATTAGGGATCCTATTATAATTTAAGGTATATTCCTTAATTAAGGGGTTTTGGAGGTTCTGGGTGGCTTCAAAAACGCAGCTCTCAAAGTGTGAGCACACCAAACTGGGGGCCTTTCTGCGGTTCGCCGCTTCTCATGCGCAAGGAAGGATCCGGTCGCGGCTTTCGGGTCGAGTAAAAGATCCGGTCCATCCCAGAAACGCGGGAGGATCTCGAAAGCAGAACCCAGAGCCTCCAAAACCCCTTAATTAAGGAATGTACCTTAGATTGTAATAGGATCCCTAATATAATTTGAGGTATATTCCTTAATTACGGGGTTTTGGAGGCTCTGGGAACCGATAATATCGGACCTCCTTTTGGGAAGCCCTTGAAGGGATATGCATGGAACACCGTGCGATTTCGGTCGGTGATATCATGCTCCGGCTGAACCACAGGCTGCAACCGCACCCCTCATCGGTTACAAAAGGAGCTTCTGAAAAACCGGGTACTTTCCTGTCGGGCCCTTAGAATACGGATCCTTGCATTCATTCTTCCGCTACTCTCTGAAACTCCCATGTCGTGCAAACCGGAAAGCGCACACGACGAAACGGTATGACCGCTCTACAGGCAAACTCTGTACACGTTCTGACGCTCCCGCTCAGTGCATCTCGGTGACCCTGCACGGTGTGAAGGGGCGGCCCACAGTGGTGTCACCGATGTCCTCGTTCGCTGCTGGCTGTGGGGTTTCTGCGCGCGAACCATCGTTTTTGTACACGACAATGGTCTTGTCATCGTTTTGCTTGAGGTGGCCGTTGGCATCCTCTCCCACGTGCGCCACGGAGAACCGTTTTCCATCCACGTCTCCGATTCGAAACTTGCCGATCTGCACAAAGCGATCGCCGAAAGTGATGCCCTTCGGCGCGCCGAGGACGCGCGCATGTGGACCAGAATACAAGCCGCCGAAATGGAGGTGTGTATGCACGCCCTCACGCGAAAATGCCAGTATGGAGAGTCGCCCATGATGGAAGTGCCCACTCGAGATGGTGAGGTAGTCTTTGTTCTCGTGACGGATAGAGCCAATGCGAAAGCTGTGTAACTCGATGAAGTGGTCGCCAAATCTCACCGATGGATGGCGAGGCTCGAAGTAAGGGTGCCAGCCGCCCCAGCCTGCGTTGGGTCCGTTAACGACGATGCCAGTCCCGCTCAAGATGAGGGCAGTTTGGCCTTCTCGGTGAGAGATCGAGAAGTGCATGTGGTCCGAGTGGACGACCAGGCGCCAGTCCCCGAACTGCAGGAAGCCGTCACCTCAGGGATTTACTTACCTTTGGTTAGTAGGGAATGGAAGAATGGTAGTAATAGTAGTTATAACTGTACCCCATTCCTCCATTCCCTACTAACCAACGGAAAGTTTAGGGAGCTCTTTCCTAAAGCTTGGGGAGGTGACTAAGCTAAGGTGGCCAGGCCAAGCCTGCGGTGATTCCGGGACAGGTGCCGGTGCTGCTCTGGATGAGGCCGCAATGCGACTGCAACGGCGTCTCAGCCAAGGTCTGTCCAAAGCCCACAACTCCCCCGAAAAGGCGCCCATCCCATCTGAAGATTCGGATGGTCTGGTGTCCCTTACTGACCACGAGATGAGCCCCATCCGTGTCCCCGAGCCGGAAGTTGCCGATCTCAAGGAAGTGCTTCCTGGGTTCTTCTTTACTTTCAGTCACCATAATTTAGGGCTCCTTTAAGGGATCCATAAGGGTTCCTTTTACGGCTTTAGGGTTTAAGGTTTACCATAATAGGGATCTATAGTACATAACATGGTTTATTTTACTATGGCTTAAAATAAATCCCTTAACACGAACCCAGATTCCCATACCGGACGCCGCTGGCGGGCCCGGCGACGAACTCCCCCCGCCAGGCATTCCAGTCTGTTGTTCCCGGGAATACGAGCCCGTCCCCTCGGTAAATCACGGCAGTGCTACCAGACATGTGGGAGATGGTCAGGTGGTTGCCGTCCATGGCTGCCAAGCGAAAGTTGCCAATCTGCAAGAAGTTTCTCCCGAAGGTGACACCGTGAGGAAACCCGATCGGCCTATCCCACGAATTGAAGTCTTTTCGGGGTCCTGGGTGCGTTGTTCCATCGCTTCGGAAGATTTGTGCAGTCCAGCCATCGCTGTGAGAGACACTGAAATGGTTGGCGTCGATGGCTGCCAGACGAAACTTGCCGAGCTGCACGAAGCGGTCGCCCCATGCACCAAAGCTCTGATCGCAGGGGCCAAAGGCCATATCGCCGATCTGAGGACATGGGAATTTATGCGCGGGTCGGTTGACGAAGCTTTTGCGAAGGCCCTCGTTGTCAAGGGCTGCCACGTTCTTGACGTCAAGATGACCATTGCTGTGCCACTGCTCAATCAGCCTGTTGGTGGCCATTCCACCCTTGGCATTCAATATCACCACAGAAGAACCGGTGTATCCCAAGCGAAACTGGCCGATCTGGAGATACCTCAAGTGTCGATGGAAGCCCAACACGTGCTACTGCAACAGGAGTGGGTTCACGACGTCGCGTCCATCGCGTATCCGCGAAACCAACCCTTGCAGCCGGGGTGCGCCCATCCCACGCTGATTCCCGTCGGAGGTCCCTCTGGGCGGTCGCGGACGGTGCGGGCCTTGTCTTCGAGTTTGCGAGCATGTGACGGGAAGGGCAACGTTGGGCCCGAAAGAGCATAGTTTGGGATTTCGGCTGGGTGACGTGGTCTCTCAGCTTCGCTACCTTGGCCTGACCTTATGCAAACGTAGCAGACGAAATGCTGATGGACCATGAATGTCGTGGTTGAACTTCCACTCGCGAAGACAGCCCGGGGTCGCCTGGTCCACGTGCCTCAGCTGAAGAAGAACGTCATGCAAGTGACAAGCCCGCCAATGCTCGACAGGCAGTTTCTCAGCTTTGTCACAGACACGGAGAGAGAGAGAGAGAGAGAGACAGAGAGAGAGAGAGCAAAATTCAACAGTACATCTACAACTATCCGAGCAACCAAGTTCAATCTCTTCCCCAACACTCACACTCAAGCAGACATTCCTTTGTCACGTCAAGTCGATCTGTCCAGTCTTGAGCCAATGCCATTCGGCATCGTAGCATTCATAGAAGCATCATGACCATTAGGTGCATCATTGGGCTCGTGTCATTTAACACAGTTCCTTGATCCTGATTTCAGTCGAGGATCACTGAAACAGACTGAAACATTTAACGAGCACAGGTAGCGGCATCGCAAAGCGATCAAGAAACATTCGAAGAGACAAACAATCAAAGCTGCGCTCGACTCGGGATGACATTCGAGTCCTTGTGAAAAGCATTGGGAGGCCAGTTTGCACTGTACATTGCGAACTTGCAAGCAGTCGGCTCATGCTTCGTTCACCTTGCATCAGAGAATTTCATTCTCAGCAAACCACTGGAGAAATCCATTCAACATTTCAACATAAACTCCAAATTGCAAAGCAGTTGCAGTCGCGCACTCCTAAATTGATCGCCAGGCTCAGTGCGATGACTTGACAGTGCCCTGGGCATTCTTCCGCAGGACAATCGCAGCGCCGTTGGCAGTCTGGGCGAGAGCAGTCGCCATTGCTGCATTGCGATCGTTCGGTCATTCAGTCATTGGCGGCCTCAGTCTCATTCATGTCCATATCATCCCGGATAAAAAACAGTCGTGCTCCAGTCCACCTCCGACGGCTTGGTTGAGCGGGACCAATATATGTCCCACTAGCCATTAACCTTCACTCATCGAGAGTTTGTCCGCGGGTGGTTGCCAACATTCCCCATTCAGTGATCTCATTCAGGGTCAGCAACATTTTGGGGTCGCGGCAGCATATTGGATCATTCATTGGCATTCGCATGATGGCGGCACTGCACTGACAGTGGCCCCAGTGTCCAGCGCCAGCCACTCGGGCCACATCCATCCCATTCGTGGCGTGGTCACAGTGAACTGGCGAGTGAAATAGCTCGCCGGCTTCATTCTGGCATTGCCGCCAGATTCGCCAGCAGTCCGTCGCCGCATTGCCGCAGTCTTCGTTCTGCGGAACACGACAAAGGCAATCGGCTCCTCATTCTCATTCGGCTCGAACACATCTTGGTTCGCCCATTGCACAATCTTGCGCAGCGCACTCAGCGCATGAAACTGCCTCTCAAGGCTTCCCACTCAAATTCTGCACACGTCGCTGCACCAACGTTTTGCCGCACCTCCGAACAAGTGGTACAAGCGAACTGCTGTGTGCCTGCCTACCCCATCTAACCCGACTGTAGAAACCAAAACCATGTTGTTGTTGGATATCCGTGCCGGTGAAAATACTCAGCGGCAGCGAGCATATCCGGGAACAGACGCATTGTCTCCAGAAGGCGCTGTGCGGTGGCCGTGGGCAAACGAGGTAGCAAAAGTATCGAAGAGACCTCCTGCGCATAAATCTCCATAATTTTCTGGTTGAGCCACCGGTCTCGCCTTCTGACTAGTTCCCCGTTTTCTGTTTGTCTGTAGGAGCCATGTCGCCCCACCGGCCCGGAGCGAACCCAAATCAAGAGGCTTCAGAATGTGACCCGGAATCTTGTCCAACCCAAAAACAGCGATCTTTGCACAACGTTGCCGAAAGGTGCCCGGAGACATAGGCCAAAGCTTCTGCATCGGGCTCTTGTGCTTAAGATGATCCTCATGAGTTGGGGTTGGTCGACCCTTAATGCCTGATGGCGGGCCACGGTAAACCGCGTTTTGGATTCTTTCACAGACATCAGTATATAGTCTACGGTGTAGTCGACGTCACTTGGAAGTACCAGCTCCCCGATTCTAGCCAGGCCTCCCCATGCAAGCGCGAGTATGCCTGCCACATCCAGCCAGCCCCAAAATAGGGCTGCCGAAAGAAAAGCCAGGAGCACCTGCCACGCCATCGCCTGGTGGTGTATGTGAGGCTCATAGCGCTGCCACTGAAAAGCCACATCCCAGGCTGGCTGTAAAAATCGTCGCAGCTTTGGGTGCCTTGACGAGAAGGCCAGCCCCCACGTAACGATTGTACGGTCGCCCTGCTTGGTACGGCGCCTGCGCATAGCGGAAACAGCGTTGACATCGTCGGCATCGGGGATGCCACAGGACTCAAAGAAATCCTTCGGTATACCCCGATCCAGTCCGGAAGCATCCCCCACAGCATGTCCCGTAGCGTCTCAGGTCGCCCCTCAGGAAGGGGTCTGTCTCGGCGCAGTTTGTGTCTTGATTGACGCCTTTGTTCCTAGGGCCCAGGCTTCCATGCCTAAGTGGCACGGCAGAACTAAACCAAACACCCCCAGACCAAACCCAGAAGAAACCAACCCTGAAGAAATCAGTGGGGGACTAGCCTGCACCAGGAAATCAAAGCGAGGAATCAAAGTCCAGAGAAGGAGGCCGATAAAGGAGAGCCGCCAATCCAAGATGCCGTGCCTGTCTTGGCGCGAGGGAGGGCTCCAAGTCCAAAGTCGAAGGAGCAGACGGGCCCAGTTCGCCGCCCACCTTCTAACGCGAGAGAAAGCAGCGAGAGCCTCACACGCGCATCATCAACAAGCCGTCCCCGACCGACCTGGGGATCTGAGCCTCAGGGCTGATGGGACCTCGAGTCGATTGGCGAAGTGAATCTCACCTGGACCCGAGCTCTTGCCTGAATCACGCAAAGGCGCTTGAAGGCTCCTGTTTCGAGCACATTGACGTGGCGGCGCTGCGAGGGCGGAACGCGTACGTTCGGGAAGCGACTGTGAGCCACATCATTGATCAAGGGGCCCTCAAGCCCGTACGCCTCTAGCTCGAGAGCGGCACGCCTCTCTCGAAGAGAGCAAACCCCTCGAAAAACCTCGGCAATCGAACCTAAAAACTTCGAAAGCGTTGAACACCCGCACAGCATCCTGCAAACCGACCTGATCATCGTAGCCGTCCTTTCGCGTCGGCCGAGGCTGACCCGCTTCAACGCCAAACTTTCTACCTCGGACCTTCGCTCACTTGGGCTCGAGGCACGCCATCCTGGTGTAAGGCTGTAAAGGGGAACCTACGGAGAGGGGCCTCCCACAGTGGCTGCAAGTGTCTGCCGGGCCCCTCAACAGGCAAAGCAAATGGGCCCGTGGCCCAAGCTGGGAGACAGATGGGGAAGGAGCAAAACGCCATGAAAGAGAGGCCCATAAAAGTCGGACCCAGGGCCTAGTCCGGTGAGGCGATCAAGAGCTCGCCCAGACTGTCAAGAAGTTGTGCTTGGGCGCCCAGACGAGCTCACTGCAAATGGCTCAACGGCACCGCACCGCGGGCCGGCAAAGGCGGGTCACACAGGCTATGGCTCTCGCCTGTGCGGCGTTCGGCTGACGGTGCAGGGCCTGCAAAGGAGGGGGCACACCGTTTGAAGCAACTCTCCTAAGTGCAAGAGACGGGACCTCACTCCGGAAGACTTTGCAAGCGGGCCTGCGGGACCAGGAGCTGTGTCCAGAAGGAGATGCAGCATATTGTTTAGAAAAGTCCCAAAAGTGCACCTAGTTCGTAGAACCGTAGCAGCGAGCGTCAATCCATGAGCCCGAAAACTAAGGCAGCCGCTCGTCGGGGACACGGGAGAAGGGCTATCGCCACCCTCAAAAGCATGCAGTTCTCTGCTAGGACCAGAGGCACCTCCACACTGGCAGGAAATGAATTGAGCATAGGACCAGCAAGCTTCCCCTGAGCAGGCTACGGCGCGAGCAGGTGGCTTTCATGGCACGCAGACCTGAGGCAGAGGAGCCTGGAGCACGTGGGAGCCAGCACCTTCCAAAGGAAAGGAGCGAAGCACCCGAAAGAGGGCACATCGCAAGTGGTGATTTTTCCGAAAAAAAAAACCCACACTTGCAACTGCCGTCATGTCGCATAAACCTTGAGGCTAGGGTTTGGGTCAAAGGGAATCCAGGAGAGCCCAGACGGACGCAAACCCAACAACGGCGAAGCCTACATTTTGGGGGCCTAAGGCTAGGGCTTGGGCAGCAGGCCTGTGGCACCACAGACCCAAACGCGGAGGGTCCTAAACCGAAGGGGCCTCGGGTTAGGGTCAGGCTGCAGGCCATGCAGGCCGTCGAACAAAGCAGAGTGAGGGCTCAGGATGAGCCTCAAGCTGTAGACTTTTTGGGTTTTCTGGGGAACCTTGGTCGCTTCGGCTTGGCAGCAGGTGTCGGATCTCCTTCTGCAGAAGGAGGCTTCGGACGGCTCTGAGTTGCTTCCGCGCACAGGGTCTGTATCAGATCTATTTCGCGGATGTACGACATCCGCCAAACGCCCGGACCCTGGGATTGCACTCTGCGGGCGATGCTGGAACAGCTGACGCGAAGGATGCTCTAGGAGGCTGCGAAGGTACCCTACTTCCCACGACCCCCCGTCTTGAGCGCATTGCTCGATCGCAATGAGGCCGAGAGCCGTGAGCTCCTCTGCGGGGCCAACAAGGCTGTCCGCTGTGTTCGAAAACAGCCAGAACTGTTGCGACACCTGCAAGAGCAACCCGCTCCTCTGAGCAAGCTGCTCCTGCAGCCGTTCTCTCTTCGTCGACCCCCTTGTTCCCAAAGAAGCCCTGCTACGGCCGCGAGCCCGGCGTCCACGCCGTCGCCCTGAGAAATCACCGAGGGCCAGAACGCTCTGTTGGACGTCGGCAGAGTGATCTCGCCGGCGGCCTCTCCTCGTCTGCAGCTGGGGCTGGTTGAGAGGGGGAGGCGCCAGAAGAGGAGCCCTTAGCTTGGGGATTTCCCACCAAAGAAGCGGCAGGGGACAATCAAGACTTTCCAGACTAGCTCCACAGTAATGGTGCACTTTCATTCAACGGCCCAACGGCAACACTGGGTAATCCGGCGCAAACCATTCAGAACAACACTTCGTGCAAGCTCCACTGCCGAACAGTGCATGTGAATCTCAATCAAGCTGTCGTCAAAACCCATCGGATCATTTTCGGGCATTTGCGTCAAGTTTTGGCACACTCGGAGTCGGCATTGGTGGCACTCCGGAACTCAGCGCAACAGTCAACAAGCACGCTCCAACGAACAAGTTCGTCACCAGTCCGGGCTTTGCTCCCCGAACAGTCCTTGAAGACTTGGGTGCACTCTGATCCAACGATTCGACAGTTCCTGCTGAAACAGTCTGTGGTGGTTCATTCTTGGCGGTGTCCTGAGGGACATTCCAGCGCCATTCGAGAATTGCTGCTGAGCCTCAGTTGGACTCCACCAGTCCTGAGCGTCCTAGGACCAGTCCTCAGGCCAAGAACTCCAGTCGTCCTCGTACCAAGACCGGTCGCCGGACCGATCATCAAGACAATCCATCCACTCACCATTCATCCCAAGACCGGTCATCATGAGACCAGTCATCCAGACTCCATTGGCTCCAGTCATCACCCCATTCGCTTCCACTTCGTTGTTCAGGTTCAGTCACCGCTAACATTTTCCTCAGCTTTAGAGCAGTGCTTGCTCCAGCGGCTTGGGTCGCCACACAGAAAACATGCTTGTCCTTTACATTTTCCTTTCATGCCTTTTCCAATTTCCTTTGTATCCTTTGCTCTTTGCTTTGCCTTTTCCGTTGTACATTCCTTTGCCCTTGTATCCCTTTGTTTTTCTCTGGTACATTCCTGTACCTCTTTTGTATCCTTTGCTTTTCCATTGTCCTTTCTTTGCTTTCAGTGCTCCTTGTTTCCAATGCTTCAGTGAACGGTGTTGATATTCTTGACATTTAACCTCAGATGCTGCTTCAACGGACCAGCAGTCTTCTGCATTAGCAACGTTACCAAGAGGTCATCGTCCGGTGGCCTGCCAGTCGTCTTCTCATGTCTGTTCTTCAAGATAATGAACTCACTCAGATCACTTTCTACATGTTGTTCATTGCGCAAGCGAAAACCAATGATTCCATTCCAGAGGTTTGTACATCTCGCTGGCTTTGGCAAAATGCTTGTGCAATCTGCGCCAAATCTCGAATCCATTCTCCGTGTCCTCATTGCGAACAATCGCTCGCGCGGCACCATCAGTGATTTGCGCCAGCATATACGCAGTTGCTCCTTTAGAACAGAGAAAGCTGATCATTCTGGGTGCGGTTCTGCTGAACACTAAAACGTTTCACACAAATCATCAGGTATCATTCGGCTGGATCCTTCAACATCGTCCATTAGCAGCTTGGCCAATGGCTTGTATCGCTTCAGCTGCCACAACCAGTTTTCCCATTTCTCCAACTTCCCCAACCCTTTGATCTCTCCGCCAGTCCCTGATTCTGGAGCCGAAGCTCCGCTACCATGCAAAACTCAACAGTACAATCTACAACTACCCGAGCAACCAAGATCAATCTCTTTCCCCACCACAGTCACACTCAAGCAGAGATTCCTTTGTGACGTCAAACCGATCTGTCCAAAATTGAGGCAATGCCATTCGGCATCGTAGCATTCATAATAATGCTAGAGAGAGAGAGAGAGAGAGAGAGAGAGAGAGAGAGAGAGACAGAGAGAGAGAGAGACAGAGAGAGCAAGAGAGCAAGAGAGCAAGAGAGCAAGAGCCCTGCGCAAACTGCAAACTGTCATGGAAAGTGTCACATGTCTTGCAGCTGCGGTTGCGAAACCATGAGAGCAAAGTCGTCCGCGCCCAAGCGGAAGCTTCCAATCTGGATGAACTGGAAGCCCATTTTGATGCTGCTTTTCACGTGTTCTGCACCTCTGCCCCTGCAGACAGAACTCTGCATGCTCAGGCTCCCAGAACCCTAAACCCTAAAGCTCTAAACCCTAAACCCTACTAACGGCGCTAATGTCTCACTCTGCTCCAGGCCTTGTCCAGGCCTCGTTCCTCCATCTCGGATTCGAGAGGAAATTGGTGTCCTGGTTGGCAGCCTGCCAGCCCTTGTTGAAAAGGATGATCGCATTCGAGCGGTCCTGCGGCATCGTCGCATCCCTATAGACTCGAAGGCAAGTGCTACATAGCGCAGAGCCCGAGTCCTTGTGCGTGACGGACAACCACTCCCCCCAATCGTGCTCGGCGATGCGGAAGCTGCCGATCTCAAGAAAGTGATCTCCGAAGGCGAGGTGTGTAACATGTGTCTTGCACTGATGGTCACCTTCGGGTGTCACTTCCGTGAAGGTCGGCGAGGCGGGCTGCTTCACCACCCCGGGCTCGGGCAGGCCGTCAGGGCCAGCAGACCCGCTGCAGCCAAGTTGTTCTGCGCAGGGCGACTCATCGAAGCCATCCGTCTTCCAAGGCTCCTTTGTCTGGCTCTTACTAGGGAACGGGGGAATGGGCTGAAGGGACTACTATAAGCAAGGGACTATCATAGGGATCCATTCCCCCACTCCCTACTAAGAACCAGACAGTCCTTGCAAAAGAGCTTGTCAGAGCTCAAGAGCTCCACCAACTGCAGCTGCAAAGGGAGGCCAAGGCTGGCAATGACTTTTGCAACAATCGTCGCAGCTGTGTCTCCAACTTTTTTCACCACTGTGTCGGTACCCGCCGGAAGACACTTCCCTTTGGGGTCACCTTGTCGCCTGTTGCTGTTTAAACTATCGACCATGGCATCCTTTATCATGTCTTTGAGGTCATCGAACAGCTTGTCCAATGGGGGCGGCAGGGCAAATCCGGTGATGCCCATGTCCATATAGATGCTCAAGACCTGAGGTGGGGTTTAGGGTTTGGTGAGTGCTGCGTAGGTCCGGACCCAATGCCCGGCAACACAGCACTTGCACAAGACAGTGCCTACGGCCGGTGAGTCTGGCTATCGGGTTCGAAGAATGCACCCAAAATCGTGCAGATCACCCTCACCCTGCTTGAAGGAGATGCTCTTTGCTGCCTAGGCCGGCCTCCACAGAGTAGGCTCTAGCACCCCACAGATGTTGTGCCTGGGATCCCGACTGCCGCCGCGCACATCTGGAGTTGAGCTGTGAACGAATGGTCCTGCCAGATAGGTGGTCCCTTGTGGGGTACACCAAATAGTAGGTGCCGTATCAAATTAAGGATCCCAAAAGGGACCAAAATATTGACATGCACCCAGATGGAATGCCCAGAGGCCCTGCACAAGGCTCAACGGTGTAGCACAACCCTCAACCCCCGAATACCCAAATCTTGATCTCTAAAGTTTAAACCCTATAAACCTGAACTGCCTAAACTCTACAAACCCTGAACTCTGAACCCTAGACACTATAAACCTTAAACCCTAAGCTCTCTAAACCATAAAGCAGAGTGAGCCAAAAACGGTCCATGCCTCGGCCCCGCCATCTTTGGACTGCTTGATGTTTGTGCCCGCGCCGAAATCTTTGGACCTGGGAGTTTCCGAAAATAGGGGACCCCAATATAGTACCTTAAATAGTAGGATCCTTATTGTAAGGACCCCAAAATCAGGTACCCCTATTTTCGGAAACTCCCACCTGGAGTAATACTGGATGCTGCCCGAAGCCTCCGCTTTCGCGTGGGCTTGAGGGAAGAAGGTCAACGGAAGTCCCGGAGTTGGCCAGACCTCAGACACCAGAGGCTCACGACTTCGGTGTCGGCTCTTGCGGTCCGGCTGAGGCGGCTGAGTCCACTGCCACAAACTTTGGCCCCACGCTCACGCGCACGGAAGCAGTGGCGCTCGCCGCGACTTTGATTCCTTCCTGCAGAAAACGGACGCGCCCCGCGGAGCCGTGCGGAACATGCAAGACGGGCCTTGCCTTGTACTCGACGTTCTTCACAACTGCATCCACCTTAGACTCCTCTATCTCGCCTGTGTTGATCTCGGCCGTTCCTAGCAAGGAAACCGGAATTCTCGGAGTCACTTGACCGCACCCTGCTGACTTGGTTATATGCAGCGAGGCCTTCCACGTAGAAGTCTACGTCGTACGTTTGCGTGATCGATCCGGTCAGCGTGCCTTCTATCTTCAGTGTCGCAAGCATCTGCATTGCGAAGATGACGCCTGGGTTGCACAGCAGAGGACCCGTTACAAGTCGCAGATCACAGGGTTCGCTGCAGGGCTCGAACGACGAGTGTCACCCGAAAAAAAAGGAAAGTGTGCAAAAGCTGAGGCCGGAAGGCAGCCGCCCTTGAAGCAGAACATCTTCTTCACGGGTTTCTTGGGAAATCCCGTGACAGCTTCGTAGGAGCAAGTGCCTTCTCCCGTCACAGATGCTTCCACGGAAGCTCGCACCCAACCTGACACCTTAGCCTCTGTCTTGACATAGTCGCCGGTTCCTTTGGTCGAGACTTTGACAAAGATATTGTCTGGGTTAAATGCCACGATCGCATCCACCGCAGCGGTCAACTTCCCTTCACAAGATCCGCTCGGCTGCTCTGTCATCTCATCCTTGGTTGCCCCATATGTCTTTGCAAAATGAAGCTCAAGTTAGCAGCTGCAGTTCTCAATACCGCCGAGCTTCTTCAATGGATTTGTCATGGGCCTCAGTGGGGGTGGTCCTGAGTTTCTCATTCGCATCGTTCGCTGCGGCCTTCACCTTGGAGTAGTCAGTGTAAGTAACTTCCTCCTCCGATCCCGGCAGCTGCACGCCTCCCCTTGGCGAAACCTCGCTGCTGACCGCCCCAGTGGAGTCCACCGAAGCTTTCAATCGAAACCCCTTACCAAAGAGCCTGTTGGTAGGCACGCATCTCATCTCCAGGCCGGTCGGCGGTTCCCCGGCTGCGCCGGCAGTGGCTTTTGTGTAGCTCTTCCGGTGGCCGTTTTCCATGCCGCAATCACACATGTTAGCGAAGACAACCTGGCACTTCTTTTCGTCGCTCAGTGCTTCACCAACAATACAATCCATCATGTCCGCGATGGGACCCACCTGCGGGCGCGTAGCCCGTCTGGGTGACTATGGCTTAAGGGTTCTTTCGGACGGGACCCTAAAGTCTCTAAACTCTAAACCCTGAAATCCCAAACCCTAAACCTTTAGGGGCTGAACCCCCTTTTGCGCCAGTGCACATCTTGTGGTCTTAATTCTCAGCAACTTCAATTGAAATTCAAGCCAACTCATGTACTTACACTTTGTATCAATGTGCACGGAGCAACTGTCGGTTGGGAGGATTTGGGCTTGCGTGGGGAGGAATTCAAGCTTTCGTGGGGGCGGGATTCAGGCGTTCCTAGAAATTCGCCCTTTCGTGCGGAAGGGTTCAAGCATTGGTGGGGGAAGTTTGGGCTTTCGTGGGGAAGGATTCGGGGCTTCCGTGGGGAAGATTATCAGCCTTCCTGGGAGTCTGGCTTTCGTGGCAAGAAATCCAGGCTTTCGTGGGATTTTGGGCTTGCGCGGTGATTCGGGCTTTTGTGGGGAGGGACGGCTTGCGTTGAAAGGGATTCGGGTTTTCGTGGGAATTCGGGTGCTCGTGGGGAGGATGTTGATTGCGCGAGCATAAGCATCCGAAACGCTTTATCGAAACTTCGCTTGAAGCGCTGGCGAACTCTAAAATCTAAAACCCTAAAACCCTAAACCCCTAAACCCTAAAACCCTAAAACCCTAAATCCCTAATCCCTAAACCCTAGGCCGGGAGCTCAGAGAGCTCGAGGCTTTGGCTTTGGCTTTGGCAGGATTCCTCCCCACCTTCCTGGCCATTGTCATCGCCTTCCGGAAGGCCTTCCCGGGGTTCTTCTTGAGGGATTTGCTTTGTAAGTTACCATAATCAAGAAAAAGGAATATTTACTGTAGATTGTAGATCCCCATTATGGTAACTTAAGCTAAATTCCTTAACAGGAATCCAGCCTGCTTCGCTAGGGGCATGATGGGCGCCGCCAGCTTGTACCCGGCATGAAAGGTGCTCATGTACAACCCAAGCTTGGCGTGCTTGACGGCCAACCAACCCTTCCCCAAATCTTTGGCCATACCAAGGAGCTCCGCATCCAACTGGTCCCATCGCATGCTCGGAGCACGAATGACACGATCCCCGACCACCGTGACGGTGTTGCCGGCGGCTTCGCCGAGCTTCTTGCCTGAACACTTCCGAACCAGATTCAAACCCTGAATCAAAATTACTACAAAGAATCAAAAAATGAGAACAAAAACATACAATAAAACAAAAACAGAAGCCCTGAGAACCCAAAGGCAGTTTCTTCTAAATCCGAAGGCCAAGCTGCCCACATGTGCCACCGCCTTGGCCCAGTCGCCGAAGGTTCCGCCGATGGCGGCGACGGCTTTACCTCAGCCACTCTTCCAAACAAATCATCTACCTCACAAATGACGGAAAGGATCCGTTTTGAGGACTCGACTAAACCCAAGCCACCCAAACGATAAAACGGATCCCGGACGTTGACCAAGCTTCCGTTTGCCACGGTGTCCAGGGAGCTGCCGGACGCATTCGAGTACTCGCCCACAGAGGTTCTCGAGGAGCGATCGACCAGTGCATGGTGCACCTCTGTGGCAAGCCTGGGCTCTTGTTCAGGGATTTGATTTAAGTTACTGTGCGAAGGAAACCACATTATTTACTACAGGTTCCGATTATGGTAACGTTTACTATAGAGATCCCTGTTATGGTAACATTTACTATAGATCTCTGTTATGGTAGCTTCAAAAAATTCCCTTAACAAGAACCCAGAAACTGGGAAGCCCTCGACTCCGCCAACACTGCGGCAGACTCCAAAGTCGACAAGTTGGATTCCTGCACCGGGGAGCCCCATACTGTCTGGTTCTTAGTTAGGGAATGGGGGATCCTTAAGTTATCCTTTAAGGGATCTATAGGGCTTTAGGGCTTAGGGTCTAGAGTCTGGTTCTTGGTAGGGAATGGGGGAATCGATTATGGAGACTAGTATTGGGGGTTATATAGGGACTACAAAAGGGATCCATTCCCCCATTCCCTGCTAAGAGCCAGGGAGCATACAGAGGCAAGAAACTGCAGCGCTGAACTACAATTCCCCCTACCTAGGAGGGCGGGGTGTGAGGGGGTCGGTGACATAGGGCTGGTCCTATTTCGGGAGGCTTCGTTTACTGTGGGGGGGGGGGGGGGTAACCACTCTGGCAGGGCTACTTCCGCTCATCACTCTGTGTCTCGTGTCTGTGTCACTTCTGTCTCATATTCCTGTCTGATTGTCAATAAAATCAGAGTTTGGAAGCCAGGGCTTTGAGATGTACGTTTCGAGCGTTCTGTTGTTTGCAAAAATGAGACTTCGAAAGCCAGGTCTTTGAGATGTACGTTTTGAGTTTTTTGTTGGTTGAAAGAACGAGAGTTCAAAAGCCAGGGCTTTGAGATGTACGTTTTGCTGGTTGCAAGAATGAGAGTTCGAAAACCGGAGCTTTGAGATGTACGTTTTGAGCTCTTTCTTGCAAGAATGAGAGTTCGAACGCCGAGGCTTTGAACTGTACGTTTGGAGCTTTTCGTTGGTTGCAAGAATGAGAGTTCGAAAGCCAGGGCTTTGAGATGTACGCTTTGAGTTTTTGCTGGTTGCACGAATGAGAGTTCGAAAGCCGGGGCTTTGAGATGTACGTTTGGAGCGTTCTGTTGGTTGCAAAAATGAAACTTCGAAAGCCAGGTCTTTGAGATGTTCGTTTTGAGTTTTTTGTTGGTTGAAAGAACGAGAGTTCAAAAGCCAGGGCTTTGAGATGTACGTTTTGCTGGTTGCAAGAATGAGAGTTCGAAAGCCAAGGCTTTGAGATGTACGTCTGAGCTTTTTGTTGGTCGAAAGAACGAGAGTTCAGAAGCCAGGGCTTTGAGATGTACGTTTTGCTGGTTGCAAGAATGAGAGTTCGAAAGCCGGGGCTTTGAGATGTATGTTTGCGCTTTTTGTTGGTTGCAAGAATGAGAGTTCGAACGCCAAGGCTTTGAGATGTACGTTTTGAGCTCTTTGTTGGTTGCAGGAATGAGAGTTCGAACACCAGGGCTTTGAAATGTACGTTTGGAGCTTTTCGTTGGTTGCAAGAATGAGAGTTCGAAAGCCAGGGCTTTGAGATGTACGTTTGGAGCGTTCTGTTGGTTGCAAAATGCGAGTTCGAAAGCCAGGTCTTTGAGATGTACGTTTTGAGCTTTTTGTTGGTTGAAAGAACGAGAGTTCGAAAGCCGGGGCTTTGAGATGTACGTTTTGAGCTTTTTGTTGGCTGCAATAGTGAGAATTCGAAAAAAGCCGGGGCTTTGAGATGTACGCTTTAAGATGAAGCCACAAAGTTGGAACATTGAAGCCCTCATGCGCAACAAACCAGGTTCCAGGGCATGCAAGTCGGGTGTTGGGGGTGTGCACTTCAAGAGCTAATGAGCAACCAAGAGCATCAGAACACTTTTTACGTAGGGTATGCGGGATTAGGGTGCCCAACTGAATGCCGCCTAGACATGTAAAATCAACCTCTGCGCAATTCGTTACCCGGCGCTGCCTACCGGGGGGCGCCCGAAGCCTTCAGTGCCTTCACAGGCAGGGCTGACCCATTTGAACCTTTAAAACTGCTACGCAGCATTCAGTTCGGGCCAATTTTTTATGTAGTTACAGCAGAGCTTCCCCGCCTCAGCCTTGAAAAATCGTGGCATGAAAATTCGGGCTGAGGCGGCGGAAGCCCCAGGACCAAGGGCCTTAGAGCCGGCGGCCCTCTTCTCCGGTCCCCCAATCAAAACAGAATATAACAAATATGCGGGTTTCAGGAAATCTGGAATCTACTACGTACAGGGGAAGTTTTCTAGCGAACATCAAAAGCCGCAGGGCAAATACGGCCCTGCGGGGCGCCGGAAAAGGGCACCATTTTTGGCATCAAGAGCATCATCCCAAGCCCTCCGAGCGCTTAGCCCCGATATCCTAAGCGTGGATAAGCCGAGCTATGTGCCAAACCGTACTCAAGCCACAGTCTCTACCAGTACTACCACTGATACCGAAATTACTGAAGCGTGTTTTTTATCCAAACATTCAAAACATAACACCGACTACGTCTGAGTTTGGAGAACAACTTAACCACATGATACCACATCTCTCTCTCTCTCAAGAAAATTCTGCCCCCGAAAAAAAACCGAGACACCCCGAAAGCACGATTCCCAGCCTAATTTTTTCGATGTGGGGGACTCTGCCAGAATAAGTGGGCCCACCTAAATTAACCCCCCCATCCCAAGCCCAATTATTTAGGAGGGGGTATGAACTGCCCAACCCTACCCCATAACAGCACCTCCGTAAACTTCACAGCAGCAGCCCAGGGCAGCATCGCCCTGGAAGTTCAAGAACTTGATTCCACACACTCACCAAGCCTCTGCTGATGCAACACCCGGATCTGAGCCCAACACCCAAGCAAAGCCCAGCATCGTAGCCAGGGCCGCGCAAATTGCTTCATTGTACTTTCGGAGATATGTAAACTGTGCACGTCGCCTCGCTGCAAGAGCAGGAGCCAAACTTCGCAGCACGAAACAGCACAAGCAGGGTGGCAACACTGGGAACCAGTCAGAATCTTGCAATCAAGCTTGCACCGAAAGACTCGCACGCTGACTCGATCGGACATTGTTTTCTTTGCTCGGGGATGGCACTGCACTCATTCGCCTCGGACCCTCCAGATTGCGGTCGAGCTCAGCATGATGACTGTTCGGAGCTCACCTCGCAGACAAGCGGACTCTACCCAGAGCCTCCAAAACCCCTCAATTAAGGAATGTACCTTAAATTATACTAGGGATTCTCCTAGACTCTAAGGTATATATCCCTTAATTATGGGGTTTTGGAGTCTCTGGGTACATCTTGGCTTAGTTTAAGGTTGAGGGATTAGAGGTAGCACTGGCGAGGGAGGCTCTATGCCTGCGTGGACTTTCAGCTATGGCTCGCACACTACATCCTAAACACTCATGACCCCCTGACTGTTTCTAAGCTACGGCTTTGTAATACGGTAGAGCTATACTAGGGACAGCGAACGGATGCATCTACCATCGTTATTCAGGCTGAAGCCTCCACTCACCCGCCGCTACCTTCTCGACGTCGCGCTCCTGGCCAAGGGGCTGCTCTTGCAAGCACTTGCATTGGCCGAACCGCTAGGAAAGAAAGCGCGTGAAGGAGCATTGTTATTACGGCATGAAATGCATGCCATCATCCTGCACGTGCATGTGACCCATGTCGCCCATGTCGAACACCTACCCTGGAGCCCACACAGACCGGACGAATACCAAAACTTTCCCCGACAGACCCTCATAACTACCAGCACCGTGCACCGACATCTCCAAGGCTGCGGACATGAATTCCAGCAACAACTCCGGTACTGTCATGTGCATGTCGGGTGGGTTCGATGCTTGCACATCAGAACTGAAGGCTTGCTGAGCGGCGTAGGACGGACGGACAGTATGCACCACAAACCCACTTACCAGCAAAAGGCCTTACCGACCTGACATCCTCGCCGCCGACTGTTCAACAGAGACTGAATTCAATCATTACCGGATCGCACCAACCTGAACTTCAACATTGCCGTCAGGAACAACGCACGCAGAGAAGACTTCAACCTACCTCAACTTAGCTGCCCCTGGAGTAGGAAGCCATTGGTAGTGCTTGGGGAGACATGGCCGGCAGCTCTGAGACAGCCATCCACATTACATGCTGTAGGTTCATGGCGTTATAGAGGATCCTAAAGCAGCCGTTCGTATGATCAATGCCGTCGTTCCGAGCTGGGGATGAAATCCTGAGTGTCACGAGTAAGCTGAACTCCTACTCTCGCGTGGTGCCATCAAGTAGGGGACTAATATAGGAGGGTTATAAATGGGGTAACTCCATTTCGGGTACTGATAACTCTACTTACAACCTACTACTTACCAAGTCTTCTGGGTCTCCAGTAGGGTCTATGGAGCTGTGGCTTGATCCGAGAAGCTTCAAGCGGTTGAAAGTAGGTGAGTGCTGCAAGATACAAAAAAAACTTGATTCCGGCTTCCTAAGCAGCCCCCACGACACAAGTGCTACGCACCAAGCCTCCCATGCAAGAGACCAGCAGCACACAAATTGCTCCCTGGAGAAGTATTTTGTTGCCTTGTGGGAGCTGCTCGCAATCAATCGTAGTTCACAGCTTGTAGTCTAATCACACAGTAGACTCACAGTAGCTCAGAGTATCAGCTCGAACCACCTTCAGAGGACCTGCTTTGCGCAAAGATATATCCGCCATTGGACCAAAGATTTCTCCAATGCAACTCCAAGCAAGGATCTACTTCTATGCACACAATACTTTGCTCAATAAGGTATGATTCATCGGTATGATTCATATGATGCGAATGATGTTGCTAGTTGATCCAAACTTGCGATCCTCTCCATCAAGAAGTCTTCGTATCTCGCCTAATGCTTCAGATACAAATATGTCAGACAAGATTAAGAGCTGTGTCATCTGTGCAATCAATACAGTACGATCCTTGCATATGCTTCTATACTCCCGTGATGATGCTTGCCCGCATGTATCTTCTCCTGAAAGTCGTTCTCCGCAGAAAAGGAGAAAGAAACGTCAGCGACCTGGTCTGAAAAAATCCGCCAGCGCACTCGGGCTGTTTTGATGTATTGCGCGCCCTCGGTTTACACTATCACTGACTACGGCGGCAGCGAGTTCTGCAGCCAGCTATCGGAGAAAGTGCACCCTGCCGAAGCCATGCGGTCAAAGGAAAGCTGGTCGCAAGGACTTTGCAACCAGGTTGCGTCCCTGGTGTGCAGTGTCAGCCTTGTGGGCTTGAGCTGCGGCGTGATTCATTATCCGCTCAGACTGCGGCACCTCCGTGCACTGTTCCGCCATGGGCTCGACGGCTTCTGGAAACTGAAGCCACAGGTGGGGAGGCATGGCACTCGAACGACGTCGCAATGCACGACAACAGACGAAGGCCTTACACTTTCGCTCTTGCCAACTTGCAGCTTTCTTTCGCTGTGACTGTAGTTTTGTGCGCGCGCGAACTGCAGCCGGTGTGTCGGCCTTGAGAATACAGGTTCCCAGCCGAGCCGTGGAAAAGGGCAGTGTCGGAGGCCTCGCACCAAAGCGCTGCACTGCCACAGCAAGAAGGGACTAGAATGAACACAGAGGAAGCGGAACTGCGTCTGGCGGCATGCAGGAAACCATAGCCCTTCAGTGCGGCCGAGCCCCTAAACCGAAAAAAATACAAGGGGATCTCTTTCATGTCGGAACGGCATCTGGGCCCAGCTCTGGCAGCGCCAAAGGGCGCGCAAAGAGGAAGACAGAAGAAGCAGACCACTGCAGGCTTCGCAGGCCTCATGCCCGGAGCCCAGCTGGGTGCGAAGCATGCTGAGACGTCCAAGTCGGCTGTGGGCTGCAGACGTCTAAAGCACGGCCCGCCGGCGCCGGTCGTTGGACGGGGTAGGATGTGCTGCCGCGCCTCGGAAGGCGCGCGGCAAGCCTGGTGGGTGAAAGCAGAAGGATCAGAAAGCCTGAACCACTTGGCCTTGCCGCAAGCCTTCAGGTCTATTCGCGTCTCACTGTTATCAGCAAGAAGCCCACTCATTCCAGGCTGTGGCGAGGGAGCCCACCCTCGCGAACAGTTCATGTCTACCCGGCAGAGTCCTAACTTGAAGTGCAGTTTTTAGGTCTTCAGAGCCACTGAAAATGGGGATCAAACTTGATCGGGGTTATCTAACACTCCAACACAGCATCTAGCTCTCGAACCCCGCCTTCTTGTTTGGGATGTGGGGCAAAAGGCATCGCACCGCAAAAGTACCGCGGGGGTGCCGGGCAAAGTGCATCGGACACGAGCTCCCGTAGCGTTTCGTTAAGCGAGCGGACATCTTCTATGGTCTGGATGCCAGCTCCAAGCTGAAGGCGAGCTGTGATGGGCACTTGATATCAGCCGCCCTTGCTCCGAGATGGTCCGGCTGCGGGTTTGAAAGTCCGCAACCTTGCCAATAGCGGTGAGATTGATGCTCTTGAGTCTCAGCGGAAGTGCAGCAGCCCAGCTGCTCTCTTCGCAGCGGGGCCCCCAATCTCGGCTAAAAGAGCCGCAGCAACTGCATGCCAAGCTTTCCAGCAACTTGGAGATACTGCGTGGGCCTACGTCGTAGACTCGGGACTGCTGTCCGTCGCGCCGCCCCTCGTCTCTTAGGAGCTCGCGGGAGCTGAAGCAGGAGCTGGGCTCAACCTTTGAAGGTAGCTTTGGGAACGGAAGAATGGTAGTAACATTAGTAACTTAGTAGTTATAATGGTACCCCATTCCTCCATTCCCGACTAACCAAAGGTAAGTCAAGCGCGTCGACGGCGGCGAAGTCTGCAGATGCACCCAGCCAGGCGTTTCAGGCATTTGGTCTCGCCATGTCTGGCCCAACAGGCAAGAGAAGCAGATTCTTGGCGGGAGCCCACATGTTTCTGAAGCAAGATGCGATGCGACGGCTAGGATCGTTTCTGAGTGGCTTCGCAGCACGACTGTGCCCACGAAACCCGTCCAGCTTGCACGCGCGTGGACCTACGGTTGGGTTTCCGGGCTTTTCCGCAGGCCTGAGTGTCTAGGAAAGCGATCTGGTTTCAGGGTGATGCCATCGGGCCATCCTCGCAGAACAGCGCAACATTCACCATAGTGCAGAACTCCTGAGCGCTCGCCCTCGTGCTTTTTGGGACTATGGCGGACCAGCACGTCCCGAGGAAGTTTGCATCAAAGTCGTTTTAAGCCAGCCATCACGAAGGCGAGACGACTTTAAGCCGGGTTCCTCAACTTCTGACAGCTGCGCGACCATGCTTTCAATTTCCTATCCTGGGAGCACAAGCTGGCGTACGGCTGACCGCCCATTCATACTCTGAACACCATGATTCGGGACTGCACTGGCTTCCGAGTGGCTTCTGTAAAACCTGCTGAGATGTTCAGGTGCGGTGGGTTGAAGAAAATTTTCAGTTTGGGGCGTGAGGGCTCCTGCGTCGAAGGCAAAACAAATTTCTTCAAGCCTGGGTGTCTAGGAAAGCGATCTGGTGTCAGGGTAATGCCATCGGGCCATCCTCGTAAAACAGTGCAAGAGTCAACAGAGACGCACGCTGACCAGCACGTCCTGAGGAAGTTTGCATCAAAGTCGTTTTAAGCCAGCCATCACCAAGGCGAGACGACTTAAACCTAGGCTCCTCAACTTCTGGCAGCTGCGCGACCATGCTTTCCTATCCTGGGATCACAGATTCCTCAAGCTGGCATAGGGCTGACGGCCCTACTCATACCCTCAACACCATGATTTGGGGACTGCGCTGGCTTTAGAATGGCTTCTGGCAGAACCACGCATGCTTCTCAGAATCCAAGCGAGCGTCAGCTGGTTGCAATGGGAAGAATCTGCAACACGGGTTCGTGACACCTGAGAATCAGTGCATAGCAACTTCTACCGGATTCCTCAAAGGGATCCCCATTATAGAAGCCTAGAGTACCCCAAGGGCACTCGTAAGGGACCCTTCACGGGGCTAGTGGTCCTGTCCTGCATCGGTACATGATCCGAAAACCTTCGCTGGGAATTAGTCTCTACCCATAGGCTCCACAGTGGTTCCTGTTTGGGAGTACCTTATAGGTTTCTAAATACGAACCACAGAAAGGAACTACTATGGAGCCTATGGGTATACACCTGAAACGATGACCGAACCGGGACCCGCTGGCAAGCTCCTTGCCTTCAGGGCACGGTTGACATGAACGGGTTCCGAAGCTGCAATTCCCGAACGGGCCCTGTCACTCGACAGATCTTCACCTGCAATCTCAGATGTTCTAACATCTGAAGTTGTGGTGTTGGCTCACCTCTCTGCCGGAGCGATTAACGTGGACTCACAAAAAGCTTCGCGAGGAAGCACTACATCGATCACGCCACATCGCTGATTCAATCTGCAAAGCCCGAGACGACGAGGCCCCGCGAGCTTGCAAGCTCCGGGTGCGTACTGATAAGGTAAAGCAATCTTGAGGCGGACTCCACACATTTCCGGAAGGCAACGTGATCTAATTCTATGAACAGAAGCCGGTTTGTCTGGGAAGGCGATCTGGTTTCAGAGTAATGCCATCGGGCCATGCTGTAGAACAGTGCAACATGCGACAAAGTGCCCAACTCCCGAGCTCGGACAATGGTGGAACCATGTGGAACCACGTTGACCAGCACGTCCGCGGGAAGTTTGCATCAAATTCGTTTTAAGCCAGCCATCATGAAGGCGAGACGACTTTAAGCCCAGGTTCCTCAGCTTCTGACAGCTGTGCGACCATGCGTTCCTATCCTGGGAGCACAGATTGCTCAAGCTGGCATACGGCTGACGGCCCTGCTCATACTCTCACCCCCACGCCCCGATTTCATTGGGGACTGCAACCGGATTCAGAGTGGCTTCTGGCAGAGCCTGCTGAGATTTACAACTGCGTGCACTGGACTGAAGCTAACTTTCAATCCCGGTGTGAGGGCTCCTGCGTCGAAGGCAAAAAAAATTCTTCAAGCCTGGGTGTCTAGGAAAGCGATCTGGTTTCAGGGTGATGCCATCGGGCCATCCTCGTAGAACCGCGTAACATGCGACAGAGCCAGAACTCCCAAGATGCGGTGCTGAGAACAGACGACGAGCTCGTCCTTGTGCCTTTCGGTACTGGGATGCAAGAGCAATGAGCAGCACGTCCTCCGGATAGGTCCCTGGATGTAAAAGCTGTCTCCGGAAGCATGGGCTTCAAAGCTTTCCTCAACTCCTGTGAAGCATAGACCCTAAACCCTAGCCAGAAGACTCGAAGCCAACTGTTGCTACCGGTGCAAGCCTGGCCGTTCCCTGCATGATGTACTTTGCACGCCTCTGCGTGCCAGGTGCCAGGGCCCAGACCACGGCCATCTGAGGCGGAAGCCGCGCAGGGCAGGTCTACTGCACTCTAAACCTCAAACCCTAAATCCTGGGCCCTAACTCAAGGTGGTTACCACAATCGGGACCTATAAGGGTTCCTTTCAAGGACCTATCAGGGCTCCTTTAAGGGACCTAGAAGGGTTCCTTTAAGGGACCATAAGGGCGCCTTTAAGGCATGCCGCCATTGGCCCATCCTGGCGGGACTCGAGAAAGGCCAGCTTGAAGAGAGCGCATCCGAAGATTGGCGCTGAGCTGCCGGACAGAGCCTGAAAGTTTAGGGATTTGGGGTTAGGAAGTTGAAGGGTTGAGGTTTTCAACACAAAGAGTGGCCTTAAAAACCCTCTTTAGGGGTTAAGAAGTTTGGGGTGAGGAAGATTAGGGGTTTAGGGTTATAAGGGTTGCCAGACACAGCCTGACAAGTACCACAAAGAACCCAGCTCTTCAGGCATGAGAGCCGCATGGCCGTGCAATGTTCCGCCATGGGCTCCATGGCTTCTGGAAACTGTGCGCAGCCACAGGTGGGGAGGCATGGCACTCGAACGACGTCGCAATGCACGACAACAGACGAAGGCCTTACACTTTCGCTCTTGCCAACTTGCAGCTTTCTTTCGCTGTGACTGTAGTTTTGTGCGCGCTCGAATTGCAGCCGGTGTGCCGGCCTTGAGAATACGGGTTCTCAGCCGAGCCGTGGAAAAGGGCAGTGTCGGAGGCCTCGCACCAAAGCGCTGCACTGCCACAGCAAGAAGGGACTCGTATGAACACAGAGGAAGCGGAACTGCGTCTGGGGGCATGCAGTAAACCATAGCCCTTCAGTGCGGCCGAGCCCCTAAACCGAAAAAACAAGAGGGGATCTCTTTCATGTCGGAACGGCACCTGGGCGCCCAGCTCCGGCCTGCGAGCCTGTTCCCTTGGCTGTGGTTTCGCCAGATAGGGGTTTCCGAACATTAGGGGTACCTGATGTTGGGGTCCTTATAATAAGGATCCTACTTTTAAGGGTACTATGTTAGGGTCCCCTATTTTCGGAAACTCCCAGATAGCAGGTAAGGACAGTGGGAATCACGCTAATCCATTCATGCGCGTCACGCATCAGACGACGAGGCAGTTGGTTACCAGAAGAGATTCAGAGTTACTCCCGCCGTTTGCCTACGCTTTTTTGACTTTCATCACTTTGACCTTGATATTCAGGGCACTGGGCGGAAATCACATCTTTGCCAACACCTTCTGAGGCCAGCGCAATGCTTTGTTCTGATTAAACAGTCCGATTCCCCTTGTCCGCTCCGGTTCTGAGATGGTGGTTTGCTGCACAGGGAACGCCCCGAAGAGCATTCCATGGCCGGAAGTCTTTGCGATACAAGATTCCATTCTCCACACAAGAGGCATGAAGTAGCTTCTGCTCATCTCAGACACCAAGAGGGACCCTACTCTAGAGACTCGAATCGCCGAGCTGTTGATGGTCGAGGCCCGACAGAAACCGGTCTACGAAAAGGCTGTGTACCGGAATTCTCTTCCTGGCCAGGCAGTGAAGGACTCACGGGAGAGCGACACAAGCGGAAGCCCGACTCTGGAAGCCGCCGGAGGACACGGTGTGGAGCTCGAGACCCCGTAGAACCCAGCCATAGCCGTCGCACTGCGATTGCCAAGCGATGCACTCGCCCTAGAAAAGTGATTTGCTATGGTGACTGCCGGAAAGTTGAAAGATGCGCATCCATATTTCCGGCACTCAAGACACATGGACACCGAACCTGCCAACTTTGCAAATCAGCCAACTTTGCCAGCCTACCACTTTGCAATCCCAAACTAAGTAGCTTGCCAAACAGAAAACCGCCCAATTCCCGAGTGCTCCGGGGCCAATGTGTATGATAAGGGGAAAGGAAGCATCCCTTTCTCAAGGGCGCGGGGGATGGATCCGCTGACTGCAGCTTCGGACGAACAAAGCCCACAAACGCTGAAAGCTCGAAGATCCCTAAAGCGCGTTTGTGGCCTGGCCGCGACTTCGGGGAAACCTTGGCCAGTGCGCAAGGTTGGAAGACCCGGTTTCGGACCAACTGTTCCATTTCCCGGCTGCGTTCACTGCGCAGTTCCGTCTAACACCGATGCAAGGGCCGGCGAATGCCTGGTGGCCCGATCAGCTTCTCCAGTCAAGACGGAACTTCTGGGTGCAGTTTGGGCATGGGTGTTGCCTTGAGAGTCAGGTTATCAATTCACAACTCGAGGACTAGGGACAAAACCCTTTCATCGGCAGTGTTTGCTTGTAGGGAAACAAAAACGCACAAAAACTCGATCGTTCAATGCACCTGACTGCAACGGCAGCAATCTTGTGCTCGGCTCCTGGAAAGCTACGAGAACTCAATTGGCGCATCGAGTCGGTACTTTGCCGGCCATGGCCATAGCCCATGCCCTTCTCAGATTCCCGGCGCAGCGCAGGGTCGGGTTGGAAATTGCATGCGATCCCCAACCTTCACGGAAGTGAGCACGCGATGAACTTCACATCTGGGCATTCGTGAGGCCCTGCGGCACGCTCTACAGGCTGAGACAGAGAGGGGAGAAGAGTTCGTGAGCGTCCTGTGCAGAGGAAGGAAGACATCCTAGAATCCCATACTTGGCTGAATCCTCTTTCTACCTATGGGCTGTATATTAGAGGCCCCTTGTAACGCGTAGTTGGGCCATGGATCTTCTTGTCTTGAGAGACGGCTCGGCTCGTAGAAGGACCCAGTACTTGACTGGGTTGCGCTCGCTGCAAGAAGCCCCTTGAATTGTCGCTGAAGGATCCGCCCGAAGACCCGAAGAGAAGGCTCTCTGCCAGAGGCTCAGCACGGCGCAGCATGGCCCCGTCCTGTGCCCACAAAGTCTCGACCCGAGAGCTGCCCAGAAAAAACATGGAACAAGAGTTGCAGCATACGTCATTGCATCTGCTGGCCTGATGCGGCATCAAGACCAATAGCAGGCTCACTGACTACAAGCCCTGCATCGCAGTCTCGTCATCCAGGTGCAGGGGGTCGAACGCAGATGCGATCTCGGCAGGTACCAGCAGAGGCTACAACTGCATCACCATGCATTTCGTGGTATCGCCAGGGAGCCCCTGCATTGGCAGCTTATTGCATGAGTGCGTCCTGCAGCCAACACTGGCCTGAGACTGTCTCTTGGCCAAGGCCTGGTTCTGAGGCCGTGCAATCGTCCCGAAGAGAAGCACCCGGCACCGACCAAGTCGGCACTTCCCGCACTCAAACATCTGAAGATGATGTCTGGAAAGATGTGCGACCCTAACATCCGTTTGCCACTTCGTGCACTGAGCAGAATGGAGGATGAGGCTTGTGCACTGAGCAGAATGGACGACGACGACGACGGCGACTGAAATGAAAGTCATGCTTACTTCACCGGCCATACAGCGGTACCATTCCAACATATCTCAAGCTGTCTATTGACGACGGCCGTCCCGTGGTTGCGAATCGCCTGCCTCAGACGATTTTTGACTTCCCCTCTCCATAGCTGTCGGTGAGGTCCAGGTGCAATGGAACACGAGGAGGAGGGAGCACATGGAGAAGCCAGCATTAGGTGAAGGCATAGCGCGCACTGCTGGGTAACAGCAAACAGCCTTCGGTAGAGCATCCCTATAGTATACGGCCCTAGGTTTAGGGGTTTAGGCGGTTTAGATGGTTTAGGGTTGAGGAGTTTAGGGTTCAGGGTTTAGGGTTTAGGGCATAAGGTAGGAGTCGCAGAGTTGCATTCATGGTGCTGCCCAGGTCCAGGCACTAGGAGCACCCTTAGGAACACAGTCACTATCACTATGACCGCAGCTACAACTTCCGGGACATAAATGTTGCGACTGCTTCACTTATGCCGGCAAAGCCATCGCGCACTCCCGATCAGATCGGTCTTCGGTTTCCCAGCCCCCTTTTTCAAGGCCTCAAGCCTATCTCAAATACAGCGCCTGAACGGCTGAACCGAGCGAACACACGCACATGAACTGTGTGATGTGAGAAGTTGCCTAAAGCGGAAGTTGGGGGACGAAGACATCCCCTGATGCAGCTCCCATTTCTGGTAGACGATGATGTACACACGAGGCCAAGACGGCTTCTCCATAGCCCCAGTTCCCGAGAGCCTGGACGGAGCTTGCGCACACCGGGAAACCCCGCAGCTCACCGTCCAAGGTGCTGGACCTGCCAGCGAGGCATCTGCGATTGCAGGTTCCTCGGCAATGCCAACGAAGCTTTTTGGTGCGGGCAGCACGGGACTCGTGCCCGTCAGCTTCATGAGAGGCACCTGGGGCAAGCATTCTTCGGAGGCTCGGGCGAGATCGTCCGGACAAGTACAGTGAAGTGCCGCAGCTCTTCATTCAGAGGAGTCGCCCCAGCAGATATCTCAACATTTAGCACAGGCCGTGCACTGCCCGATGTGTGCTTGTGCACAAAAAGGCTTGCATCTTCTATGCTTGCCTGAGGAAACGTCGGTGAAGGACAGCCCGCGTTACCCACCGGCCTACCCTGAAAAGGGCGCGACACGCCTGGAGTCGTGGGCGATCGGCTAACCGCGAGTTCGCAGAGCTATGAGGCCTGACCTGCGACCTGCCTTTCACGCGTGGGGTGTCAACATGAATGTGCACACCGCCGAGTCGATGAGGCACACGACCAGTTGTCTAGTGAAACGGGGAGCGTTGATACAACTTCTGCTCGGTTAACCTTGACAACATGCAGCGTCCTGAGTGCAGGCTGCTTGAAAACGGTTCAGCAGTGCCCAGTCCTGTGCCCAGAAACCTCCAGCATCCATTATGCACGAAGTAGCCACAACGTTGCTTCGAAGACTTGCAAAGCCGGGTGAGTGGCCTCTCACAACTTACACAACAGGACCTTGCGTCTGCTTATGCTAGTGTGAATCCCCCCGGGGCCCTCCTCACCTCGAAACCTGCAGCCAACCCCGAAGAGTGCGGCACGCAGCAGATCCACGTCTCCGGTAGTAGGGGGCCATTCCCGGATCTGGGATGATCTGCTGTGCCGGTTGGGTGAATCGCGCCACGACTTGCAGAGCACGAAGCGAGTTGTGTGCTGCTGCAAGCCTGGCCTCTCAAACAATGCTCCAGTGGCCTTGTGTCTCTCAGACTCAAGAACACAAGTCCCATGTCGACAGGCGTCAGCTGATCCTACAGCTGCAGCACCCCACGCTTAACCCTGCGATGCGCTTCTTCGGGCGCCGGACCTTGGAAACCTGCCCGGGGCAGAGGCAGCCTTTCGAATGGAAGGGTTGCATGAACATCCTTCAGAGGTGATACCGTCCCGAATACGGTGTCAAGGAAGGTGTCGGACGCGAAGTCGGGCGAGGGAGCAAGGTGCACGTCTGTGGCAAGGGAAGCGCTCGAGTCCGCCGAGCCTGTGGCAGACTCAAACATCGACAAGTTGGAGTCCTGCACCGGCCCCCATACAGAGGCAAGAAACTGCAGCAGCACTGAACTACACAACCCTGTAACCTGCACAAACTTCACTGCAGCAGCCCAGGGCAGCATCGCCCTGGAAGTTCAAGAACTTGATTCCACAGACGCTCCAAGACTTTGCTGCTGCAACACCCAGATCTGAGCCCAACACCCAAGCAAAGCCCCCTCTACGCTGGTCTGAAGGAAACGCCCGGCAGCCCTGGAATCGTGGCGATCGGCTAACCGCGAGTTCGCAGAGCTATGAGGCCTGGCTGAAGACCTGCGACCTGCCTTTCACGCGTGGGGTGTCAACATGAATGTGCACACCGCCGAGTCGATGATGCACACGACCAGTTGTCTAGTGAAACGGGGAGCGTTGATACAACTTCTGCTCGGTTAACCTTGAGAACATGCAGCGTCCTGAGTGCAGGCTGCTTGAAAACGGTTCAGCAGTGCCCAGTCCTGTGCCCAGAAACCTCCAGCATCCATTATGCACGAAGTAGCCACAACGTTGCTTCGAAGACTTGCAAAGCCGGGTGAGTGGCCTCTCACAACTTACACAACAGGATCTTGCGTCTGCTTATGCTAGTGTGAATCCCCCTGGGCCCTCCTCACCTCGAAACCTGCAGCCAACCCCGAAGAGTGCGGCACGCAGCAGATCCACGTCTCCGGTAGTAGGGGGCCATTCCCGGATCTGGGATGATCTGCTGTGCCGGTTGGGTGAATCGCGCCACGACTTGCAGAGCACGAAGCGAGTTGTGTGCTGCTGCAAGCCTGGCCTCTCAAACAATGCTCCAGTGGCCTTGTGTCTGTCAGACTCAAGAACACAAGTCCCATGTCGACAGGCGTCAGCTGATCCTACAGCTGCACCCCACGCTTGACACTGTGACGCGCTTCTTCCGGCGGCGGATCTTGGAAACCTGCTTAATGGTTCACGTTTGTGGCAACCCATACAGAGGCAAGAAACTGTAGCCGCACTGAACTACCCAACCCTGTAACCTGCGCAAACTTCACTGCAGCAGCCCAGGGCAGCATCGCCCTGGAAGTTCAAGAACTTGATTCCACGGACTCTCCAAGACTTTGCTGATGCAACACCCAGATCTGAGCCCAACACCCAAGCAAAGCCCCCTCTACGCTGGCCTGAAAGGAAACGCCACGAAGCACAGTCCTACATTGGGGGAATTGTGGCGATCGGCTAACTGCGAGTTTGCGGAGCTCGGAGTCCTGGCTGAAAGCCTGCGACCTGCCTTTAACGCGGCGGGTGTCAACATGCAGCCGGCTGCTCGAGAACGGGTTCAGGCTGTTCAGCAGTGCCCAGTCCTGCTCCCAGAGACCTCCAGCATCAATCGTGCACCAAGTAGCAGCAACGTCCGCAACGTTGCTTCGAAGACTTGCAAGGCCGGGTGAGCGGCATGTGCCGTAGCAGATTCCTGGGCGAAAACTAAACTTTTTGGTGTGGGCTGCCTTGCGAATCGAAAGCTGGCACGAGCATCCTTCGGAGGTGATACCGTCCCAAACAGAAACACCTTTCCACACCTCAAGGACGCGGCAACACGAATCTTAGCCATGTTCAAGCCAACAGCATGCTAAAGGCATGGTACAGAGCCCGTGAGCGCCCTTACATGCCGCACATCTTACACTGGTCCCACCAGAGCCCCAAGATCCCCGCAACCCGACCCGGAACGACGCACATCGGGCGATGCTTGCGTGCGCAGAGGCCCCTCAAACTTCAGCTGCACCTGCCAGGGCTCGACCTAACAGACTTTCAGAAACTCTTCGAAGACCCTCCTTGACTTTGCCCCTGCCCCGAATGCCCCGATACCTCTTTTATGAAGTAACAGCAATGTCTCCCCGCTTTCGCTGGTTGTGAAACGCGAAGCCGAGTACAGGAGCCTGCCAGCAACCTTCCCAAAGGTTGGAGAACTCCAACGTACAGCAAAGAATGAAACGCCTAGGAGAACTGGTGGTGGAAGGAGGAAAACACTCTTTTCAAATCTCTAACATAACTAGCAAGTGCCGACTAAAGTTTGCAAAATAGCATTCGCACTCCAAAGCAGTGAACTTGAATCAAGGAACACTTACAATCCCGCGGGCGGTACAGTTGGAATGTGCAGCCAAGAGCAGCCAAGAAGTTGTAAATAATGAACACGAAGTTGCGAAGAGTCCGATTTTTTTTAGCAGATGGGAGGTCCTGACTCTCTCGATCTGACGCGATTGGGAAGGGGCCATAATGGCAATCAGATGTGCAACAGGTGAGAGGGGGTGGTAATGACATCCTGTTTTCGAAGATCGTGGCCGGTGACTTGTCTCATGTTGATGCTGCCATGCACCTTCACTCTGCTACTCTGGATGCTGCAGCTCTCTGTGGTGATGTTCGCTCCAACAAGCGGCTAGGCTTGATGTTGCAGGTGTGCCTCGTGATGTTTGCGAGAAGCCTACGTTTGCTTGTTTTCTTGGGGGCGGGGGGATCGTGGGGGATAATGACGTCCCGTTTCTTGCCATTTCTTATCATACCATATCAAAGCGCATCACATCATAGCATTGCATGTCGAATCATGGCACGTCATGCAATGTCATGCCAAGTCACATCAAGCCATGGCAGATCATGCCCTGACATATCACTCTCTTTGCATATCATATCACATTTTATCGCGACTTGTCATACGAAGGGTTGCTTCACTAGCTTCACAATCCCATGATGGATCTTGTTTCACGTGACACCCGAGGTACTTTCGGTCTCTTAAGCAATGCTACTTTCAGTCTACAACTTCCCGACTAACAGCATCGCCAGGCCGCAAGCGCGACTAGCGTGTCCAAAACTCGCGTTATAAGCGATTCCAGATCTTAAACACACAAAAAGAAAAAAAACATGCCATCAAATACATCCAGCTTTACTACCAGAAGAGGAAGCACAGCAAGAAAGGCTGTTGGATGCGGTTGGGTTGGCTCTGGGAGGCGGCGGGAGTTACCAGGGCGCGGGAGAGCTGTCACCATGACCCACTCCTGGGAACAACAGGGTTTAGGGTTTAGGGTTTAGCTCGAAGCAGAGATAACTTCGTGCATGGTGCCACCACTGACGCGTGATCCTGAAATGTCACGGAGTCGCTCTGGCGTACATAGATGTGGTGGCAGTCTTTGAAAAACGGCACAACACTTTCTCTGAAAAAAGTTTTCGGAAAGGAATAAAAAAACTGCTTGATCAGTGTAAGCCTGTAGTTTTGCACAAGACCGTTGCTGGCGACTTGGGCACGAAGGCAGCAGGGTTTTGCTTTTGTTCGCAAAGAGCAGTGCTCGACTCGGTGTGTTAGACAGGGGCTGCTACCGCTACCGGTGGCAGCTGTGCAGCCATGATAAAATGCCCAATCCTGAACCCCTGCTTGATCAGTTCAAACCCTATGCCTACGTCCGGCACCTGTGTAACAGCAGGCGTTCTGTCAGGTCGGCGACAACGGCAGAGAGTACCTGCGGCAGAACTGCGCGGAATTCCCGCTTTGGGCTTCGGGCTCCATCTACATCTCCAGCTTTTTGAAGACTCCCTCGACCCCTTTCACCCAAAGGTGCCCAGAAAGGTAAAGCTTCGCGTTCACAGTTCTCTGCAGCAAAACTCATCGATGAATCTCATCTATGATGCACCCAGCCTCGCAAGCTTCATCTCACCCTGCATCCAGCCGGGAAGCGCCATCGAGGAAGGCTCGAACTATCACAGTCGTATTATTGTAGGGTTTAGAGTAATAAGGAACCCAACAGAATATTGATAATTATCTAAGCAATTGTATAGGTAATGATTAAGGACCCTACATTATCGTACCCTTATAGATTATAGATCCCTTATAGTATCCCTAAAGGCTCCTAATTATACTACATAGGTAATTAATTCGGCCCCTATATTGGGCTCTTCCCTCGGCCAGCTTCACCCAGCGCTGCTGACCTTCGTCTCTACTGCATTCCTTCCAGACTTTTAAAGGTGTAGGATTTAGGATTTAGGGCCTTGAAGCTAAGGGTTAGGGCTTACTGTAAGGGTTTTTTGGGGCAGATAGGATTTAGGATTTCAGATTTAAGGTTGAGATTTAGGGATGGGGCGGATAGTTTTGCAGTGCCGTATTGCTACTTCATGCAAGCTAGGGGACATGTGCGCAAGCTGCAGATGTTGCGTCAAGACCTCAGGCTGCAATCACAAGTTGAACAAATCCAAGGGCCAAAAGGTATTTTGGGCTTGAACTGAATTGAATACTCTCGCACCCGGCTGCCAGAAACTCTCTCGCTTACGGAACGTCCCTTCACATATTCGAATCGTCTTGGGGCTGGAGCCCAACTACAAGTAGCATCACAAGACGAACGACAGCGCGTCCGGCTACGAAAGCTGCAAAAGGCACAATCATCTCAATCTTTATCTTACGTCTGTGCGCCATGAACTTAACCGCCGGCACTCACAGAATCTCGCAGACAGCCCAGCAGACGACAACTCTCCGTGCTACTGTTGGTTTCTCTCGCACTGTCTGTCAGTCACTGAATGCTTGTCGATCAAAAGAATGGTTGAAGAGTCTGCTTCACTATGCCGAGGGCGAAGCCTCCCAGTGACGTGGCACAGACTTTCCACACATCCCGCTTTGCGCCCAAAAAACCCAAATTTTGGAAGAAACCCTGCAACCCCGAAGCCCCAAACAAAACCGCAGCCGACAACACTCAGAGCTGACTTCTTAGCTGACTTCTTTTCCCCGGTCGCCTCCTGGTTCTTCTGGCTCCGGTCGTCTGCCGTGCTCTGCAGTTGCACTCGGCGAGCGCGGGCTGAAGCAGATCCAGAAACTCCGGCGCCTGCGTGGCGCGAAAATCAAAGCGCTGCCACCTCCACGAGCTCCTCGGCCCCCTGCTCCGCACTCGCAAGCTGCATTTTGGACCCCGATGGGCGGATGGTCCGAGACAAAGCTCCAGAGATCGTGGAGAGGAGCGGTGAGAGGCGACTCGAAGTGCTCTTTGCTCCCCATCCGGTTCACCAGAATCAGCGCAGCACAGCCCTCCAAGCGTTAGCATTCTTTGGCCTCTATGAACACCTCCAAAGCTTTCGGGGCTCCACCTGAGATGCCGACATCGGGGCTTCCAGGCGCCCCTGGAGGTCTTCCACGCAAGCACCGCGTCGCCGCAGGCCCTGGCCTTAATGATCAAGCATTATGACAGAAACTACACCACTCGGCGCTCACGGCCGAAGAAGGGCTGTATAAGTCCTGAGCTTGGATCCTATTTTCTGTTTTCACTCCGAGGCGACCGCTCAGCTGCGCCAGATTGTCTTGAGCATTTTCGTGTGAGGTTGACCTTTGAAGGGCAATTCGTGCACAACTCATACTACGACATGGACAACCAAAAACCACTTAATTACTTAATATATGACTAGTTGTCCCTACCTGGCAACAGCACCTATTGCGGGCTACACAGCAGTGCCCTGATAACAAGGTGCCTCACGCCGCTGCGCATGAAATTGCAAGCTTTGCAAGGTTTTCTGTGTCTGTCCAAACTCTTTTAAACGTCTTTATAAAAGATGAAATGAACATGAAACACACACACAGATCTATCTATCCATCCATGCATACATGCATGCAGATGTACCCGACTCGCCAGACTGTGAGTGCACGCAAATGGAGCACTGATTCTCCGATTTCCTTCACAAATCACATCGCCCGGCCTTTCAAGTCCGTCGCGGCAAAAAGCCGTAGCAATCTTGCCTAGCAGTGATGCCGTCATGCGGAAGTTGAATGGAAGATCACGGAGCCGAGGGTTGGGCTCGCTGGTGTCCTGGCGAAGTGAGGTCGATGAGGATTTGACGAGTTGCCACTCTCCAGCCTGCCAGCATCGGAGGCTAGGGCTAGGGAAGGAGCCAACAGAAAAGGCAGTCTGGGGCTCCGCGCTTCTTTTGAGTAGAGATATACGTCAATTTGATCAGGATCAACGTCTCGTAGGGCCTTAGACTTCGTCTGCTTGATGGCCTCGTGACTTGGGCAAATGTCGGGACAGGCAGCAACAGGAAACATGCCGAGGCCGGGTCGATCGCCAAGTCGTCCACATCATTGAGCTGCGCACCCTGTTTGAGCACCAGCGGCCATCAACTCCACATGATATGGTGTGGATGGCCTCACGAGACTGCACCTTGAACGCCCGCTCCAGCTCACCCTCGCCCTCTTGACGAGACCTTATCTGCGCAGAGGCGCTGCTCCAAAACGACCGGCAATCGGAATCCTCCTTGGGCGTCGGCTTGGCGGTGACCGTCCCATCCTGTGCGGCGAGTGGGTCAAAACTGCAGCAGACATGAACTGACAGCAAACTTGCAGAAACACTCCCAGCAAGGAACAGCCCCGCCCCGACCTCCCACCTTCGACCAGACGGCCCGCTGCGCCCCCACGGCGACATCACGCTGCTACAGGCTTGCGCTCCCGCTACTGACACTTGTTCTCACTGTCCTCGCGGATCGGCTCCCACACCCTACCCGAGTGCCCTCTACTAGGCAATGTAAAAGGAAGAGCTACGAGTCACAGCAACTTTCGCACAGCAGCCCCTCCGGCATAGCGAGCGCGAAGCCGAGAATCGTCGCGCGTCGTCGTCGCCGAGGCCGTCGTCGCCGCTGAAGCATTTACTCCCAACAGCGAGCAGATTCCGTGCCCCACAAAGTGGCCCCTCTTAGTGGGGTAGGATGCGGCCCGCGCGATGGGCAGCCGACACGGCGCGTCCCACCAGCTCGCGCCCAAGCACCGCATGCTGCTACGGATGCCTATTGATGCTGTCAAGACAGCATGCTCTCCTCGCCGCTCCAGTTACCGACAATTGCTTTCACACAGCACAGTCCTTGCAGATCAGCTCCCGCGCCCAGACGACGGTGGATGTCGCCGAGGCAGTGCCTGCAAAGCCCCGCAGGACGCCAAAGGTTAGTATCTCGTTCTGGCCAATCAACTCCTACAACGGCTGAGCAACTCGAATTTCGGACAGCTCTCTGCTCCCCCTTTCTCGGCTCTCCCAGCTCGCCCCCACACCGCTCCAGCTTCAAGTGATCTGGTGATGCCTGGTCTTGAACGAAATTTCAAACATCTAACAGTTTTGACCTTCCCTTTTGTCAGCTCCCGTACTCCCTCGTGCCTTCCGACCAATGTCGCCACAACACCCTCGCGTCCGAGTCGGATAGTGCAGGTGCAATGCTCTCCAAGAGCCGCTGCTTCTCCAGTGTTTGCAAAGCGCTCAGACTCAGCATTGTGGATGCCAAGTCGAAGGCGCGCTGTCGCAGGCACTGACGCACCCATATCATGTCTCTTCCGACCATGCTACATGTCTTGCGCGTCTCGTTTAGCCTCGACGCAAAACCTTGGTGCATTCCACGGATTTGGCTGATCACCGTGCCTGAAAAGTCCTCAATCTGTCTCGCAAAGCCATCGGTGAAGGTCTGTGCAACAACTCTCCGAGCCGCAGATCCAAAATTGCCTGCAAAGTCATGCCAGCGGACCGCAGGCAACTTGCTGGAAAGAGATATAAGAATGTTGCCTGCATGCGCATCATGGAAGTGGTGGATATCTGCCATGCTAGCCAAGTCCAAGTGATATCCCACCAAGATAGTGAAACTTCGCTCAGCAAATCTCGCTTTTTCTGGCCAGAGTGCAACGTGTAAAGCTCTGCGTCGTCGATGGCATAGGGAGGCCTCTGAAGTTAAAGCCCCCGCTGCCAGCGTTTGCGCCAGAGAGCACAGAAAAGGTTGCAACCCACAACCCGGGTGGTGTGGGAGGGTGAAAAGCTTGAGAGGAAATTATGCGGCCATATTCGAGGCTCGCAGGTTTCAAACACGTTCAAGAACTCCAATGAAACTTCGCTCAGCAAATCTCGCTTTTTCTGGCCAGAGTGCAACGTGTAAAGCTCTGCGTCGTCGATGGCATAGGGAGGCCTCTGAAGTTAAAGCCCCCGCTGCCAGCGTTTGCGCCAGAGAGCACAGAAAAGGTTGCAACCCACAACCCGTAGCAGCCAAGCCCGTATCAGCTTGCTCCCTGGTTTAGCCGTTTCCAAAAAGATTCAGCTAACTGCGAGACCTCGAAGTTGTAGAAGCACTGCGCAATGATTGAGCAGAGCTGCCACGGATAAGGCTCCGCAATTTTCGCGAGCCAAGTTCCTTCTGAGTTGCGACCCGAAAGAGCAACATGTCGACATCCAGAATGTCGACAGCAGCCGCGTTTTGAGCCTAGGCACCGGTAATGTTGAAGCACTGAAAGATCAACATGCACTGCTGCAAACTGGGTGGATTTGCGCCACGGTGTGCCAAACATACAGAATTCTGTGATGTAAATATGGGTACCGCGCTTTCGTAAAAGATGCTGCACAGGAGGGCATAGCCATAGCCTGGATGTGCGGGGATTCTCAAGCGTGAAAGGGAGGCCCTGGTGCAGTGCAGATTGCATCACTCGAACAGAGAATCGCATCAATGTGTTACCGACGCGTACCTTGTCAAAGTCCTTGGTGGGAAGCCCTGGCAGACCAAGAGGAGCAGCATCACTCCGTAGCGGCCTTGGTCCTGGCGGGTGATCACGAGCCCGACTGAAAGAACGCCGTGGAACACAAAGGTGGCCGCCTCGCAACCGTCCTGCCCGAAGCCACCCAAGGATCTTGTGCTGAGCCTGCAGCTGGCGGAGGTCGTATGCATCACCGAAGCTTAGGTCCCATAGCAATACAGGCCAACCGGTTCTTTTGGCGACACTCTGCGCTAGCCGTGCAGTGCCACAAAAGATCTCAATGAACACGGGTGGATCCGGAAGACCCCGTTTCAAGGCAGGCCAGCAAGTGCCGCCGGAAGCTTTCGAACGGCGCTTTCGGCGGCCCTCTTGACATGCGGCGGCAACGTCTGCATCAGCTGAGTCAGCCGGCCTCCTTTTTGGTATCGTCGCACTGAGCTCTGAGATCTCCACCTTCCCCGCATCTGAATGGAAGCCAGGTCCCTCAGCTTGCTGACGAAGTCGTGACTGGCACCACCGTGCCTCAAACGATATGGTTGCAGCTCCCCCAGACCCTTGAGTTCGAGTTCGATCTGAGCCCGCTCGAGGAACTGGGTGACATTCTCCAGCGTGATGGTGAAGATGTGCTCCTCCCCTCGCTTCTGATGTAGCCGCAGTAATTTGTAAGTGGCCGGTCCCAACGGCTGGTGGTAGGGCAGATCCAACTGCAGGCACTCGTCGAACTCCTGCGTCTTTGAGCACACGCCGACTTCCAAGGGATGGAGCACCACCGACCAGTGTTGAAACCCAGCCTGTCGTGAGCTGGGCCTCACTACGTCCTTCTTTCGGAGGCGGAGCCCCTCGCTCGGCCGCATGTACAGAGAAAAAGTCAGGAGCAGGTAGATTGCGATTTCCAGAAGGCCCAAGCTCAATGCATGCAGCGCTAGCAAGGCCACCACTGCGTACGGTATGGGCAAGCGACTCCTGGGAGGGCACAACTTGCTCCACCCAGCCAGGCTCTGTTTCACCTTCGGAAGGTGAGTCATTGCCGGCGACCGGAGCTCCGGTCTGAAGAAGAGCGCCGCTGCCACGGCATACCGCGCCGTGGCCAAATCCTCCCCGTCCCGGTAAAGATCCTCCAGGTGTTCGGCCAAGGCCTGATCGATTCTTGCAAGGGGCCGCAGACGCCCGCGTCCATCCAGCATCATTGGCTCCATCTCCTCCCAATGTCTCTTGTACCTGGCTAGGCACTCGGGAGAAACGGAAGCCTGTTGCAGAATAGTGTGGCTTTCCAACGACCGATTCATGCTTTGCCTCGCTGCCCTGCGCCTTTCCTTCTTCAGTTTTCTGGGGATCGTCTCCGTCTCCAGCTGGAGGGAGGCCTGCGCTGGGCCCGCCGTGGCCGAGGATGTGGTCGATCTCCCCCTCGATGTCGTAGCGGCCCGTTTCCTTTTCTTGGCCACGCTGCCATCGGCCATGGTGAGAGCACTGTTGCCCAGGAGCCCCCGCAGGAGCATGGCCGAGGAGCTTGTCCTTGGGCTCTCGGCTAGGAACTGACGGCTTCCACTCCCCACGTGATGGGTTGTCACTGGGGTTCATCTCAGAGGGGATCCACCTCAGGAAGAACTGAGAGCCGGTGCAAAGGGCAAGTGAAGCAACCTGCTGACATACGCGTCTCAAGTGGTAATGTTTGGAGCGCCCTCGAGAGATTGCCAAAGTAGCCGTCATAGAGTCGCTAAGGATAACATGCTTCTTACCGAAACTACCACCGGCTCGAAGACAATGCTTCACGGCGTACAAAGCAGCCCGGGCCTCAGCGACAGGAAGAGTGAGAGGCCGTCTCCATCGATGCATCCCAGTCGTCGTCCAAGCCCGATCGATATCCTCAAAGGGCACAGGAGAAAACTGGGAATCATCACGCCGATGGTGAAAGCGATCCTCTTCCTCGTCCTCGTCAAAGGCGAAGGGCGGCATCACCTCGCATTGGCTAGTCACTGTGCTGAAAGCCGCCGCCCGAGGGTTGGGCAGTGCCTCCTTGAAGCGCCACCGTTCAGCGACCCCACCCAGTCTCTTCACATCCTGCGCCGAGCACTCGGCCCGTGTCATGCCGAGCCCGAACTCGGACGCATCAACAGCTGACAGGCCTTCCGCCCACTCGCAACGGAGGTCCTTGAAGAGCAAGGGCAGGATCCCATCCCAGTTGCGAAGCTCCTGCAAGACGCTCTTAGGGATCACAACCTCCTCTGGGCATCGACGATGCACCTTGACAAACTTGTAAATCTCACCAAACACCGACAAAGCCTCCCGACGGCAGAGACTGAGGAACGTGAGGTGGCCGAGCAGTCGTTCAACCACTTCCCCACGAGCCCTGCCTCGTCGAAGAAGCTCTCTGATGGCACACCGGGCTTTCCACGCCCGTTTTCGAGTGGGCCTGAAAAGGCCACCCGCGGTGTACTCCCAGCCCAGCACGGTGCTATCCCCTGTTGAGGTCTCCTCCTCATGTACTTGGAGCCCGGCACTCTTCAAGGACTGAACCGCTGCAGAAAACCGACTTTTCACCTCAGCCGCCGCGGTACCCATGACGATAAGGTTGTCAACGTACTGAGTGTGAGCGCAGTGGCTGTTGGGTGCCCGACGCCGATCACGCAGCCGATTGCTGTCACCGAGGCCGGCCTGCTCAACGAGGGACTCGTGAATGCTTTGGCACAAGTAAAGGGCATGGCTCCAACCCATCGGCACCACTGAAAGGCGAGGGTAAACGATGGTGTCCTGATCGATCCTGACCCCGCCGACGGTGGTGATGCCGAGGTCCTTTGCACGGGCGCCCGGAAGTCCAAAGTAATCGCGAAGCTGGAAGGGGAGCTCGAGGTGGTAAAAAGCATCCTTCAAATCCGCCTGACAAACCACTAAGTCCTTGCCACCCTCGAGCTCAAGCGACCCTAAACTCTCGGCAGTGCTCAGGCTGACAGACTGAGGGGGACGGAAGTGAGCGTTAGATCTCCGAGCGTCTATTATGAGTCGAAGTCTGTCTCCCTTCTTCGTCACGAAGAAGACGGCGACCTCCTCGCAGGGCTTTTTCAGAGAGAAATCCACGAGGTGCGACGCCTGCATGCGCTGAAGAAAACGTGTGTAAACCCTGCGATCCTTCAGCCGAGGATCCATGTAGAGCTTTTTCAGCCCAAGCTTTGCAACCTGCTCCTGCGCCTCATCCGGAGGCAGAAGCTGATGCCGAACGAAGTCATGAACTCGTTCCCGCCCGGTTGGGCCCCACAAATCAGAAAGAGGAATAGGTTGCCACCCTGCTTCTGGAAGTGAGACCTTCTCGGGATCATAGCCGGCGACGGTGCCCACAGCCTGGTCGTCTGTGTACCCGCCCGCCGCACGGAGCAGCCGAAGCGCCCCTGTGTGAGAAAGGGCCGGTGGTTGGCCCATGTTAACAACGGCGTCATAGACAAAAGCCTGGACCTCCCGCTGAGCTTCAGAGGCCCCATCAAAAGTGTACCCCCGCAAGTAGCTGTCCTTCTCGGCAGGGGCCTGGTACATTGAATTAAGAGCAGCGATAGTCAAGTTCGCCTCCTTCACCAAATGACCTCTCCGAAGGGCTCGACGCTGACACTTTCGACCAACATCTCGCGAAGGAGGGCCACATTCTTGAAGAAAGGGCAAAGGGAACAGATCACGAGGTTTTCGCCGCAAATCATGCAAAGGGGGTGGATCAAGCAGGCTCGGCATCCCCCCAAGTGCCAAGCCCAGGGCCAATCACTGGCCGTCATCGCCCGCCTTGCCGCCCTTCTTGGCGTTTCGGCGGGCAAGTTCACGCTCTTCGCGAGCTTTACGGAGGTTCTTTGCCAAAGAAGCATCCCGTTCCACCTCGGCCTTCACGTGCTCAAGAAGCTCCGGACACACCATGAGTGTAGAGGCAAGTCGGGTGGTGCCCCCGAAGGTCTGCTGCTCCTCCAGGGAGAGACGCCCTCCAACCGCGCGGCTCTCACTGTCCTTGGCCTTCTCACTATAAGCATATTCAATCGTCTGAAGCCGGCGGAACATGACCTCAAGCGAAAGCAAATTGCATCCATTGAGCTGGTCGGTTTGGAGCGCATGCTTGATCACGTTGCTGAGCTGCCAATGTTCCTGAATCCCCCAAGCCGAAGAGTCAACCTTGCAGAGCTGTCTGACCCTCTCATGATGCCCCTCAAGTCCCAGCCCCTCGACAATGAGGTATTGGAGGCACCACCTGGCAGTCCGCGGCCCTGACAAACCCCACTGCACCGGAGACTCCAAACACTGGCTAACAACGTCCTTCAAAGGGGCCTCAGAACGACCAAGCTCTTCTGCAACTCGCTCGACTGTACGAAGATCCCATCCACCCGGGCGCCGAAGGAAAGCATCCCGATCACGAACACGAATGCATGCGACGAACAAACTTGCCCCCGGAGCTGTCATGTGTACAGCCTTAGCACCATCGGCAGCCGCCACATTGACTCCTTGAACAATGTCCCCGAACTTATAGCCCCCGGACGCCTCCGCGGCCACCCAGCAAAAGTCTTCTGGATCAGCGGCTCCAACCGGTGCAGCCACACCCCCGGCGCCGCCATCAGCGCCAGCGGCCGCAGCGACGGGAGCGACTGGCGCAGCCGCCCCGCCGATCCTCAAGGCGAGCTCTGCCGCGACCACAGGGGCCGCCTGTGCCTTGAAGCCAGCAATGTCAAGCGCTGTGAGGGCCGGTAATCGATACACCGATCCCCCACGGAGCCCCACCGGCATAGCGCCTCCGATGGGCAAAAGGCGCAATCCCCTGAGATCATCATTCGCCAGAGAGAGAGTCTCTACAAAGATGTCCCGGTCCGGAGTTACCACCGCGTAGTCCTCGTCGACGGCATGTTGCAGTACTAACCTCTCATGCCATAGCGCCGGGCCAGGCACATCATATAACAGCAGAACCCGTCGATCGACCAATGTCATGTCGTCTCAGGCGCAAGGCAGCCAATTGCTGCTGGGCCAAGGCTCGTTGCTCCACCGGGGAGCCAGGCGACTCCTCTTCTTCTTCAATCTCGACCACGGCTGGGACTCGCCGACAACAGAAGTAGCACAGCGAAACCAGCCCTCCGATAAGCCAGTTGCACAAAGTAGCGACCAAAACCCACACCCAAGCGTAGTCCGATGAGGCCGAAGACTTGGGCCCAGCAGGACGCTTTTGCCCAGAGCGTGGTTTATGATCTTCTATGCAACACACCTGCTCCAGCGCGTCAATACAGCGAGAAGCCGCCGCTTGCGATGCAGCACGGGCCAGAGTCTCGGTGGTCTCCTTGAGCTCCCGCTGCACCTGGTATCCCTGAAGCAGATCGCTGGAGAGATAGCCGCCTAAGAATCCACACAGGTGCCACACCAGATAAGAAACCCCCAGCGCTGGGCGTCCCATGTCCTAGCTGGCTCCTGAAAAGCTTGAGAGGAAATTATGCGGCCATATTCGAGGCTCGCAGGTTTCAAACACGTTCAAGAACTCCAATGCACAAGTGCAGGACTGTCAGCCGATCCTTGAGTTGGTTGAAGGACCCGTCCACACCTTTCATCATGCTAATCCCAATCCGGGCCTTGCGAGACAGATTCGCGACAGGGTGTCCACTTTCATCTTGGAGAGGCACTCTTGAGCACAACTGCACGCATGCGAGGCATTCATTATACAGTGGAAAAGCTGGTGGAAAAACCATCTTCGCCCATGAATGCTCATCTCGCCAACGGATTTCATCGTAATACTCTGACATGCTGAGCACACGCCGCCACATGTCAAGCATGCAATGGCGCCGGTGTTTGTTCATGCAGCTCATTTGTTTGAGGCTGTGCATGGCAGACGATTGCACTCCTGAACAGTGCGCAAGTATGTTACCCGACTTGCAGTCGTGTGTGGACTTCGCACGATTCGGTGGTGGAGACAATTGGATTGCATTATGCTCACATGGACACCGCAATTTTGCTGTCAAGTTTTCTGTGGTGCAGGATCTGGCAACGGTACATAAATCACCCAACATGTATGTGTTTCCAAGCCTCAACTTCGGCCGTGCTCTTTGCAGATCACAGTCCCCCATCGTGCTGCCTCTAATGTCTTTTTTCTGACCTCTCCAAAGATAGAAGCACGCACACATGACATATCAAACAACACAACAAAGAGCGCCGCAATATGAATTTTGCAACGCAAACTGCACAAAAACCAACTTAACCATACTATAACTTCTGACACACACACAAACAGAAGAAGAAGCACGAAATCGGTTTTAGGGGCTAAACAAACAAAGGATCTTTTTTCCGGCCTCCAACTTGTCTTTTTTCTGGCCTCTGCTTGGGGCCGAAAAAAGATCAAGGTCTTTTTTTGGACCGCGGATGTCCAACGAAAAGCAGAAAAGATCGCGTGGTCTTGAAAAAGACATCTTGGGGTCTTCAGTTTGCAGTCCGAAAAAAGACACGGGGTTAGTTACGAGATGTTTCGGGGCCGAGAAAAAGACGGCTTAAATTGTAGAGTGGAGGTTGAAAAAAAGATCGTAATCTTTTTCTAGACCTCGTCGCGGGGCTGAAGAAAAGATGGAGGTCGAAAAAAAAACATGCCGGGGTCGAAATCAAGATGGACCAAGCGCGGGGTCTGAAAAAAGATATTTCGGGGTCGAAAAAAAAGAGCAGCCCGTTCCGAACAGGGAGGGACCTTCCACAAGTCCGCGAGCCCGGTGCGCTCGACTCACAAGGAGTTGAGAGAAAGCCAGAGGAAACTCCACTGGCACGGCTTGCACTTCTGCCTGTACTCCGTCCCCCAAAAGAACGGTTGCGGCTGGGCTCGGCTTGTGGGTCCATGGTTCTAAGAAGCAACCTTGAGCTCCGCTGCCACGCTTGTCGGCAAGTGAGACCGGGCGCGGACCGTGTAGTTCTTGGCAAACCAAGGTGTGTAGACTCAAGTCTGCGACAGGTGTATTGTTCACTGACGCTTTCTACAACGATCAAGCTTTAAAGGTCTGTGCCTTGCCTGGTTTAGTGAAATAGTCACCTCCAGGGACCTTGCGCTCATCAACCCTGATGGCAAGCTTACCTTGATCTAGGAGCTAGAGACCCTTGCCGCGGTTTTAGGTGCCACCCGAATCCCTAACCTTCAGCACTGTAACGTTGTGCTTTTCGTTGACAACGAAGCTTCCTTAGCGGCTCTCATCCAAGGACAATCTGATTGCCCTTTCGTGCAGTGACACTCCAGCATTGTACAATAAGGGGCAGGGTCGTCGGCCACCTCTACGCCTTTAGCTGCCAAGCACGCCTCCATCAGGCCTCTTTACAGGGTCTCTCTTCAGGAAGCGGGGGGGCGGCAAAGGGTCTTTAAAGCCCCTTTAAAGCCCCCCTTTAAGCCCTTAAGCTTCCTTCAAGCCGTTCAAGCCCTCCTTAAGCCTTTAACTCAACTTTAAGCCCCCCTTTTTAAGCCCCCTTTAAGCCTTCCGGAAAGCCCCCCTTAAGCTGCCCTTTGAGCCTTCCACGCAATCACACACACACACAAAACAAAAAGAAGAAGCCACACAAAATCGTTTTGTGGGGGAGTTTTTGCAAAGAAAATAAAATGAGAAAAGCAAACTTAATAAAACAAAACACAATTACAAGCCCCGCACGCAATCACACACACACACACAACAAAGCAAGAAGAAGAAGCCACAAATTGAGAAAAGCAGATATAATGAAACAAATGAACCAAACACAAAAGAAGAAGAAGCCACAAAGCCGCAAAAGTTCTTAGGACTTGTCTTAAGCGGTCCCTGGACCAAGCTTCGCCGTCTGCCTGCGACATACGTCGCTCGCCCCTTCACCTGTCCATCGTGTTAGTTCTCACCTCCGAGTAGTGTCTTCAATTGCTGCCATAATTTTTTGGCTTGACTGGGCCTCGTCGACTACGGCTGTAGCACTCGGTCCCTACAAACAAGCGAAACTACAAACCAAGCATCAAACTACAACAAAGCGGTGAAACAGCAAAGCGAAGCTCTACCAAGGGCTGCGGCGCACAGGCTTTGCCGGTGTTAGCCGTTCAGCACAAATTACGGAGCCTCAGCGACCGGTCAGGAGCAACAAAGAGCCGTCGCTCAGAGCTGCCCAAAACAACAGGTGGAGCCAAGTCCAGGCTCCGGTTGCCGTTCTAGTCTCGCCAGACAACGGACAACCCCTGTGTTTTGTTCCGTCACGATCGCGCACACCAAAATCCACAAGTCCAAAGTCCACGGTCGGGCGACGTAAGGTGAAGGCACCCAGGCAGTGAGTGGCCAGCCAAAGGTGACAGAAGCGGCGTTCTCGCTCTTACTAACCGCAACATATACCGAAGGTGACGCGACCAATGCCAGGCAGTGACGACGAAACTACGACAAAGCAGAGCCCAAACACGAGGCCGTAAGAGAAGCAGCGTTCTCGCGCTTACTAACTGCAACCTTGCAACCAGTTGAGAAAAGACACGGACCTAAGCAGACGCTAAGAGGCGAGCGTGCAGAAGTGACAGAAGCGGCGTTCTCGCTCTTACTAACCGCAACATGAACCGATGCGCGGCCAATGCCAAGCAGTGACGACGAAGCTACGACAAAGCAGAGCCCAAACTCGAGGCCGTAAGAGAAGCAGCGTTCTCGCGCTTACTAACTGCAACCTTGCAACCTGTTGAGAAAAGGCACAGACCGAAACAGACGTTAAGAGGCGGGCATGCAGAAGTGGCAGAAGCGGCATTCTCGCTCTTACTAACCGCAACCTTCACCGAAATGTCACGACCAATTCGGGCGGCGACAACCGAGCAACGACAAAGCAGAGGCCAAACCCGAGGCCGAAAGAGAAGCAGCGTTCTCGCGCTTGCTAACTGCGACCCTGCCCCGTTGGGCAAAGGCACCGCCCGATGCAGACGTCAAAAGGCAAGCATGGAGGCGGGCGTCCCAGAGCCACCGATACGCCTACTTAGGCGCCTCCTGCGAAACAAGCCGTAGATTTTTGAGGCCTTGGCTATGATACCTCTTCTGCAGGTTTTGGGAGCCCTCCCCCTAGGGCTACACTGCCAAGGACAGCCGTTTGAACTTGAGAAGCTGAAAAACCTGCCCTACATCTGAACTAACCCTGTGCAGCGCCCTAAATTGTTAGAAGGGCTCAGCCAAAGGGTGGGACGGGTACCCAACCCCTACAAAACGCAAAAGATTTCGGCAAAACCTCATTTCCATTCTGCTGGGTAGCGAAAGTGTTTCGCAATCCAGTCTCGATGGTGTTGGAAGCTTTGCGGCGTATGCAGACGTCAAAAGGCAAGCATGGAGGCGGGCGTCCCAGAGCCACCGATACGCCTACTTAGGCGCCTCCTGCGAAACAAGCCGTAGATTTTGAGGCCTTGGCTATGATACCTCTGCAGGTTTTGGGATCCCCTACCCTTTGGCTATACCAAGCACCACCGCTTCAGCTTATCGGGTTAGGAACCTGCCCTAAATCTTAACTAACCCTGTGCAGCGGCCTAAATTTTTAGAAGGGCTCAGCCAAAGGGTGGGACGGATGCCCAACCCCTAAAAAGCGCAAAAGCTCTCGGCAAAACCTTATTTCCATCAATCTGGGTAGCGATAGTATTTCGCCCCCGTCACGATGATGTTGGAAGCTTTGCGGCGTGCAGCACAGCAAGACCTGCCTCTTGACCTGTGTGGCCCTAACCTTTGCGGCAGCGCGACCTGACCTCCAACCTACCTGCGTGCATGAACAAGCCCTCCTGACCTACTTCTGGGTCGAGTGAAAGGTTTGGCCTTCGAACCTTTGGAGAAACTGCTAAGGCACCAGGGCGCCCGATCATGCTGCACAGGCAACTGAGCAGGTGACAAGGGTGGCTTTACCGGCAGGCCACCACGCCGAGCGTTGACTGCGTGAGTCTCGTCACCCAAGCACAGAGAACCGTTCAAAAGCGGGCACAACCAACCCCGCAACCGCACAAGCAAGCCCCCCCCAGAAGCTCTCTTGACCCCTACAGAGCGCCAAAGCTCTCGGCAAAACCTTATTTCCATCAAGCTGGGTAGCGATAGTATTTCGCGCTCCCGTCACGATGGTGTTGGAAACTTTGTTCTCCTAACTGTTCTCAACGCTAAGTGCAGTGCGAACTGCATACGCTCTATTTTTCCGCAGAGGTTGCTCGAATGTGCAGTGCAGAGCGAGGCATTGCTCGCAAGGGAAAGCGGCAAGCGATGCCGAGCAAACCCCCAAGGGCGTGGAGGGTGGGTGAAAAATTTCTTATGCATGCGATGCAAGAAAGCGAACACTAGTTGTGAGTGCTGGTGCCGAAAGCAGCGCGGAGCGTTTGAAGGTTTCGACACAGATAAGAAAACACAGTTGAATCAAAAACACAAACTCACAACAAGCGTTCTCCTAACTGTTCTCAACGCTAAGTGCAGTGCGAACTGCATACGCTCTATTTTTCCGCAGAGGTTGCTCGAATGTGCAGTGCAGAGCGAGGCATTGCTCGCAAGGGAAAGCGGCAAGCGATGCCGAGCAAACCCCCACTTTAGGTGCACTTCGACAACCTCTGCTGTAAAAGCCCCTCACCGCGCGAGTTGGCGGATGTACCTGGCGAGGCAGGGCGTGAGAAATGAAGAGCGTGAAAAGCAAGGCTGTTCTCACTGAAAGAGAGGAAGAGAGAGGCGTCACTCCACTCTTTTTTTACATCATTTAAGCATTGCGTGCTGAGCGTCTAGTAGCCGTTGCGGCCAAGCGAGTGCGTGATCATGTAATGTGACCCAGTGCGATGCGGATGCTAGTTGCGCTAGCGTGACTTCAACTTTGTCAGCAGTGCGATGCTGAAGAAAGGCAGTTGAGCCCCTGCTGAGCTTGTCTGCCCAAACGTTCTTCTCGCCAGCGAGGTGCTCCACCTCAAACTGCACGCGGTGCAGATGCGCCCAGGTGGCCGCCAGGCGAAGGAAAGTCCCTAGGGGCTCTGCCGTGCTGAAAAGCTTATTAAGGCCAGACTCTGCGCTGGTATTGTCAGATGCCGTGGGCAGAACAAAGCGGATCTGTTTACTGCGTAGCAGTTGCCAGGAGCACTGTGCCAGTGCAAGTTGTGCGAGCGATTCAAAGCAGCCAATGTAAGGCTGCAGGCTGCCTTGCAGTTGCGGCCATTGCTTGCGCACTTCCTCTGCAGAGAAGATGGCGCTGAACCACAGGAAGGCGTCGGCAGTGCTGATCCATCCTCCAATGCCCATGCGGTGCGTATCTGCGAATGCATCCGCCGCACTGTAGCAGTGCATTCGTGGCGCTGTGCGCAGCGAGCGAGGCTGCTCATGCGCAAAGCAATGCTGCAGCCATGCCAGAACGAATTTGCTTTCGTGGCGAAGGTGAACTTCAGAGCGGTGCGGGTCAGCTAGCCTTAGCCATTGGTGTTTGTGCGAGGGCGGCACAAGGGGCACATCTGCTTTGCTTGCTATTTTGAGGCTGCCAACCTCAAGTAGTTGGGCATTGCGTGGCAGCCAAGAGCCTGCTGGCGTGCGGGTGAGCTTTGCGTTGTTGTCCAGGCAATCTAGGAAGGTGCCCCACATGCTCGGTGAAATGCTGTGCAGTGTGCCTCTGCAGCTGTGTAGGTCTTTGTAGAGCGGTGCCATGAAAGGGCGCATGTGTTTACTTAGGGAGGTGGCCCAATTAAGTAGGCCTAGTACGCCCTCCAGCTCCTTGCGTTGCACTTTGCTTTTGCGTTGCAGTGCAATGAGTTGCTCGCGGAGCTTGTGCAATTTGAGTTCGCGGAGCTCAATGGTCTCTGCGTCCGTGCGAATGGTCCACCCGCACCAGGTGACTTCCTGGGCGAACTGAGCCTTCTTCCAGCTGATGGGTGCGTTCAGGGCTGAAAGCAGTGCAACTATCAGTGCGGTGGCCATGTCTTTGTCAGCTGTGCGGAGCAGGGCCAGGAGGTCGTCGACGTAAAGCCAAGCTCGATGCGGGTAGTTACAGAGCAGCGCATGTATGCAGCGCAGTAGAAGGCTACCTGTGCGTTGCCACCAATATGCCGAGAAGCGCGCCCCGAAGTGGCAAACCTTGTAGTAGTACAGGGAGCTGCCAACTCGGAACAGCAGGGTGCCTTGGTCTGCGGGGCTGACTTTGCAGCATTTGTGCGCTGCCTTAAAGTCTAGTGACAGTGCGTGAAGCTGTGCGTAGCAGTCATCTGACAAAAATGTGCGCTGCACGTCCGAGGCGTTGGGCAGTGACACCCGCACACAGTGCTGTCAAGGACCAGGCGTGGGTCGCGTCCTTCGGCCATAACAATGTTTAATTTGCCGATTGCAGTGCCCTGCGGCCAGTGGCGCTTTGCGTCTTCTTCGGTGCCTTCGAACTTTGCGACAAAGCCTTTGCGCACTTCATCCTCCACTAGCTCTTGCAGCAGTGCGGGGTTGCTTTCCGCTAGGAACCAATTCCCCCTGCAGTGCTCGAGGGATGCAGGGCTGAAGTCGTCTGCAAAGTCTAAAGAGCTTTGCGTTGTGGGCCACTGCCCGCTGCTGGGCAGTGCTCCGAAAGCACCTGTAGGTACTCCCTCATCGAGGATGATGGGTAGCTGTGCATCTTTATCATGAATGGCTTGTGCCAGGTATTGCAGTGCTGTGAGCCGGAAGGGCTGCCCGTCCGAGATTCGGAGGAACTGGTTTTTGTCGATGTTGGGTGCCATGGTCTGATGCACAATGTCTGCCAAGGCGTTGCGATGGTCTTCACTAAGCGGGTGCGAGTCTTGCCCTGACTGTAGGTGCTTAGAAATATGCGAAACGAGGCCGTGTTTAGTGAGGTATTGCTTAAAGGCAGAGGCTAGCTTTGCTAGGGGCTTGGGCTTGCTGCTTACATTATTGGCAGAGTGATCTGCAGTGCTGAACATGCCTGCTCCATCGCAGACCGCGGGCCTGCGTGGCAGAAAGCAGCGCGGCAAATGCTTTTGCAGCATTGCTGGCTGGATAGGGGCATTGAGGTGCGATGTGCACTCCTGCGCTGCAAGAGCGAGCATGTGCTGGTATGGATCAGCTTGCTGTGTTGCGCTTGCCAGTGCTGCATGCGTGGAGCAAATGATGTGCGAGGCGTCGCTCTGGGGCAGCTTCATTTGTATGCAGTGCACTGCTAACTCTTGGCACAGCTGTGTGTACAGGTCTGCAATCTCGTCATCGCAGTGCCTGGGGTACTCGAAAAAGACCTGACTGCCTTGGAGGTGCGCTGCCCGAAGAAGCGCGCATAATCTGGTGTGCGATGCCAAATCAAGCGAATGTGCAGGGAACAGGAGCAGTGTTGCTCCGACCGCTCCCGACCAGACGAGGCTATGCCAGGCAGAGTAAAGTTCATCTTCTATAGTGTTGTGCTGTGCCATGGCCTGGTAGCAGAACCGGTCACAGCTGAACGGGTCCTCCGCTATGCTGTGCAGCAGGAATCTATGCTTGGATGTCTTAGGCCCGGCATCTTCTGCTTCTGATGAGCTGGATTCGGAGCTGTGCGAAGGGCTGTCTTCTTGCATTTGTGCTGGGCTATGCGTACAAGGAGTAGCTTCTGGTTGCTGTGCTTTTGGGCAATGCTGTCCTGCCGGTGCCGCAGGTACGTCTGCAGGCGTTGTGGGTGTGCCATGCGTGGCGGCTGGAGTCTGTGCAGCCGGGAGAGTAGGCGAGGGCAACTGGGCCTGCCCGGCCAGTTCCAGCTGCGGTTTTCAGGAGCTAGGCGGCTCCTGGGGGTTGCGGTGCTGGCAGGCGGGATGACTTTTGCCGCAAGGCTCACCGTTAGGCATTTTGTATGCGCATGCGTGAAGATATTTGCACTGCGCGTTCTTGCAGTGCCCTTTATTGTAACGAATACAGAAGGTCTTGTTGCCGTGCTGTTGCACGAGGTCCGCTGTCTTGACCTCCTGTGCTGTGCCTTCGCCGGGAGTGCGCCTTTTGCCTGGCTGTGTGCCTTGCTTGCCTTTGCCCCCTTTCTCCTTGCCTTTGCCTTTGCCGTTGCCTTTGTTCGGTAGGCGAGGAGGTGGCTTTTGCGGGGGGGGAGGCGGCCGAGCACGCAGCTGGAGGAGGTTGCCAATGTCCGAGCGGATGCTTGTCATTTCATGCAGGGCGTCATCCAGTGTCCAACCGGCGCTGTGCAAAAGCGAGATCTCGCGCCACAGTTTGCGGTCAGCTGCGACAAGCTCTTGCGTGGTGACGGTGCGGAGCGATGCGTCGCTTGGCGATTGCGTCGCCAGATCAAGAATCTTTTTGTCATATGCCTTAAGGCGCTGCAGGTGCGCTCCTTTGCACAGTGCTATGGCGTTGCGGAATACTGTTTGAACTCTGCCAAGCCATGCGGCGCTAAGCCTGAGATGATCAACCGGCATTTCCGGTGTGTCATCAAACAGTGCTGTGCTGAGGAAGGCTGCTTCGGTGCGGATGGTGCGCGATGCTTTGCTCTCTATGAGCTCTTGATATTGCTTCTCCGAAAGTCGGAGTTGCCAGGGTACCCAGCTAATGGTGTTCCCTGGAGAAAACCAACGATGGATTATGCTAAGCAAGCGCACGCTGGGCATCGCATCGCTGTCAAGGTGTTCACCAGGGTAGTTAGTGCGAAAGTCCTTGACGAGCTGTGCAATGCTGGATGCGTCCAGTCTGGGCGGGGCGTGTTCCGCCCATACGTTAAGCGACGCTTGGGCTGTGCTGGCGGTGCTGTGCGAGGCGGGGGTGTCTGCCACTTCCGTCATGGATTGTGCACGGCGGAGTGCTCGGCGAAGGCGCGCCATTGCTGGGCAGTGCTCTGGGTCTGAGACGCCCAATTCATCCCAGAGCTCATCGTATTTGTCAGAGCAGAACACATCAAGGTCTGCCGTGCTGTTATATGCAAATGCGAAATCGGGCACCGACTCAATGCCGGTTTTGTGCAGTGCGTTGCAAAGGGCTTCAGGCACCTGCATCTGTGAGAGGAGATCCGACAGTGCGTCCGGAGACTCCATCCTGCAGGCTAGTAGCGAAAAAGTAGAGTCTGTAGTTCGAGCAAGAAAACGGCTGCGGGTGCAAGATGGCGGTGACAAGGCATCTGGTGCAGGGCAGGTCCAGAGCGGCGCACCCGAAGAGCGACCTGAGTAGGCAAGAGCTGAAGGATATGCGGCAAGTAAAGCCACAGCAAGAAAGAGGTTCCTTTTTTCTTCAAGCGCCATTGCGGAGTGCGACGCAAGCCGAGCGACGGCAATGAGGCTGTGGCGGTGCGTTAGAAGTGAAGGCGGCTGTGCCTAGCTTGATCCCGCATGCTGTGCGCAGCACGCCGGACTCGTCAGGGGGGCAAAGCGAGTGCCAACAGCCCCAAGGGCCTGTGCATGCAAAGAGCGGCGTTGGTCCATCCAGGTCTATTTGCAAGGGTTCTTTGGAGGACACTGACGATGCTTCGCTGGAGGAATCGGAGCTTTGGCGTTGCAGTGCCGCGTTTTCCACCATCCAGGCTTCTTCATCTGAGAAGGGTGCGATGGGGTCTGGCGATTCTGGCGAGAATTGCTCAATGACGTCTGGCGAGCTCTGCGTGGCCTGTTGCGTTGCCGGGTCAAGCTGTGTAGGTGCCGGATGATGTTGCGATGCGGCGTGCATTTCTTCGTGCCTGGATGCAAAAGCCTTCCAAGGACCTGCCAGAACTTCTTGAGCTGTGATGCTTTGCAGTGGATCCCCCGCTGGGAGGTGAAAAGGAGGCTTTGGGATGGGTGCTTGGCCTCCTCTGGCAACGCTGCGGTTTGGTCGCCAGCCTGTGCTGAATGCTTGTGCGAGGCGATGCTGGAGGTCTAGGCTGTCGAAAGTGTCATTCCTGCTATAGAGCCTCGCGCTATCTCTGTGGTGTCCTTGAGCCAGGCGTAGCTCTTTGTAAACGCGTAGCTGTGCTGCAGCTGCCAACAGGGTGCTTTTCATGCTGTGCAGGGTGAGTTGTTTGGCTTCACTGGGCAAGAGACCATTGCCGCTGGCCTTCCATGGCAATGTGGCCAGGTATCTAAGGCTGAGCAGAGCGGTGCAATAGGATGCTGGGGCAAGCTCCTCGACCGAGCTGTGGTCTAGTGCCGTGCTGAACCACAGAAAATCCGGCGGATCTTCCGATGAGGAGGCCACGATGCGGTGCAATGCTGAGAGCCAGTGCAAGGTCCAGCAGGTGGCCTTGCACCGGCCAGTGATACCCGCGAGGGTAACTGCGAAAGGCTGGCCTTGCGCTGTGGTTTTCGTAGCCCAGCAGGTGCCGTGCAATGCAGAAGTGGAGAGCGATAGGCTGGAGAAGTCAATGCGTTGCAGGTCGCCAAAGCGCAGACTTGCGTGGATGGCGAGCAGTGCAGCCCCCAGGACGACGACAGATGCGACGGGGGCGTTTGGGTCACAAACGCGCTGCTCCCAGGCAGCGATTAGCGCCCAGGGGATGGGCAGTGCTTCGCGACGGTCTTTGGCAGTGCCTTTGAGAGAATAGGCCCGTATAATCGGGCTTTCTAGTGCGTTGCTAAGGCATGACCATTGCGTTTGCCTTACGAACCAGCGAAGGGCTTTGATAGAGGAAGCGGCGCTGATGCGATGGATCTCAAGGTCTTGGCTGTGCGATGCTCTGGCTAGGGCGAGGAAATCGAGTAGGCAATGCAGGCTGACGTCGAGAAAGCTGATTGCGGAGCTGCCAAGAAAGTCCATGAATAGCGATGCAATGCGGAGATATCGCTCCAGCGTGCCTGGTGTGTTGTTGCGGATTACTGCCATAATATGGTCCGATGCTTGTTTGGCTGCTTCCACCGATTGCAAGAGATGCGAGGCTTTGCCTAGCTTGTACACTAGCTGCAGCCAAAGCGTACCGCATATGTTCATGCGCGATGCTAGGGAGCTGCGCACGGTCCTGAATTTGACTGTGCGCGGCCTGGGAGGCGCAAGCGGAGTCTGAGATGCCGGCGGCGGTCGTGGCGTGGCCGGAGGGCTTTTAAGAGAGCTGTGCGGGATGATTTGCGTAGCAGTGGATCCTGCAAGGCTGCGCGGCAGCGATGGAGGGGGCGGTACTGGCAGGCCGCCAAATTGAAGTGCCGGCTCGGGCCGATATCTTTTCGGCGGCGGTGCTATGTGCAATGCTCTATCCGCCTGCGGGACCGGCGGGTAAAATGTGTTCCGCCTGGGCGTTGCCCGAGCTGTGGTTGGGCCCACTATCAAGTCAGCGACTGTTGGAAGGTCGCCATGGCTGTGCTTGGCGTTGGGCGGATTTTTTGGGTACGCCTGCAACAGTCGTTGCCGTTGGAAGACCTGTGCAATGGAAGGCTGTATAGCTGCAGGGTCTTCTATGAAGTCGGAGCAAGGCGGTGCAGGTTCTGAAGCCAGCGCGGCCAGATGTGCCTCAAAATCTTCGGCGATGCTCCTGGGAGGCGATGCTGGCTGAGACTCCACTTCGATTGGAGAGGAAGGTGCGGTGGTCGTGCGATCTTGGCTTTGCAGGGCCCAACGACGTCTCATGGTTTGAACCGTTTGAGCAGAAAAAAGGCTGCGGGAGATGCTGTGCGTTGCTTGCGGGTTGTGTGTGCCATGCTGTGCTGTGCAATGCAGAAATGGCAACTGAGCTGAAGCGACAGAGCTGACTTGTGCATTCAGGGCCGGGCCAACCTGAGGGGCCAGGCATTGCCTGGCCGAGAACACCTGGACGTGCTCGTTCCGGTGGTCCTGACAGGCTTGCTTGCATGGCAAGTGGCACACCCGTGAGTGCAACAGTGAGGCCTTGCCAGGCAGTGCAGGGCTTCTGTCCTGACAAAAGTGAGCATAGCTGCGTAGCGACGGCTTGCTATATAGGAAGTGCAGTGCCGTGGCAGTGCTTTTTTGCTGGCTGCCGGGCGCGGCAGTCGGGGCAGTTCGATGCTGCCGTGCATTTCAAAAACCACTGCAAGTGCGATGCGATGCTAGGCTAAAGCATAATGATGCTTGTCCATTATCATTAAGGCTAGGCTACGGTCAGATATGATGCAATGCGGGGCGGTGCAAGGATGTCAGGTGGCTCAATCCGAGTCCTGATCATCCCTTTCTTTGCACTTGCTGCAGCGGTGCGGTGCATGGCCGTCGGTTGGGGGGGGAACCGCAACTTCTTGTTGCAGGCCGCCCCCCCAAACTTACAATTCGTCTCACACATTGCCGCGCAGAGCCAGTCGCCTTTGGCGCTTTTGTAGGCAGGGCGCTCATCACCTAGGGGTGAGATGTACCACTTCACCTCGCAGTGGATGTGCGGGGACAGTGCCACGCGGCGCGAGGCCGGGCGTTGCGTTGCGTGTGGCGGTGGCGGGGGAGGGTATCCCCAGCCGGCGGGGCAGGGCTGGGCAGGGTGCCATTGCTGCGGTGCGGGTTGCTGTTGCCAGGGCGGTGGTGCTGCTGTGAGAGGGGCGTATGCCATCTGCTGTGCAAAAGGCGGTGCATGTTGGGGGGGGCCCCATTCTTGCTTCCCCCAGCCTTTGCCAAACTCCGGGGCCCCCCCCATTTGTCCGAAGTGCAGTGACGAGGGCATGGCAGTGCTAGGAGCAGAAGACCCCCAGTCGTCTTCCACATCGCTCCACCTGGGGCGAGGCGGTGTGCGGTTGCGGCGCGGCGTGTGCTCCCGCTCTCTGCGAGGCGTAGTGCGGGGCGATGCCGGCGGTGTGGGCTCCGGAGGCGGTGCGGGTTGCCCCTGCTGTGCTGGGGGGGGAGGCTGGGCTTGGTGCTTTGCTGGGGGCCCTGTCCCGGGAGGTGCTTTGGCTGGGATGGTGGTTGTGGGGGGCGGTGCGGCTGCTGCTGCTGCTGCTGCGCTCTGCGGTGCGGTGCCGGCCGTTGCGGGCTCTGCAGGACCAAAAATGGTCAGGCGGGCCTCGCTGAGCTCGCTCTGCAGTGCGTCGATTCTGCTGTAGCCGAGGCTACGAAAGGCACCGATGCGCTGCTCGCGAGGCGCCTGCAAAAGTGCTTGCAGTGCTGTGCTCGTTCCGGCCATGCCTTGCTATGCGATGCGAGGCGAGGCGATGCGAAGGCAATGCGGTGCAATGCAAAAGCGAGAATGCTTGATCAAACAGCTATGCAACATCATGTGTAGTTGTGCAGTGCGAGACAACACCCAGGCAACGAAGGCAGTGCAACACGATGCAGATGCAGGGCTTGAGCGGTCCTCGCATGTCGATGTGGTAGAAATCCAGGACCTGGGCAGTGCGTGTTAGGGCCAGGCGGGGGCTTAGGGGTTGCAAAAAAGGCTTGGCGCAAGCGACTGAGGTTCCGAGTCGAGATTGTAGTCGTGACCTTGGCGGGGCAGCGATGATTTGCCGGTAGCAAGTGAGGCCTTGCTAAAGCTTTGCTGAGCTGGGCACTGCGTGGCCAGGCAAAAAGGGGCCTTCATGGCAAAAGGCTGCGCAAAGAAAGCAGAGAAGAGGCTTCTCTGGGGCCCTTGCTGGGCTGATGCTGTCATGTGACCTGCCAGGCGCGGCAACTGCCGAAGAAGAGACCAGCTGGACTGGCCTGAGGGTGCAGCGCGGCTGACCTGACAATGCGATGCGAGGCTATGCGAGCCCAGCACAAAACAGCAAGCTTGAGGCAAACTTGCAAAGGAAATATCATGAAGCAAGGCGTTCTATTTCCCTATGCGTGGCTGTGCAATGCGTTGCAAAAATCATCAATCAATGAACTCGACTACGCAGAGCGTGCTGCGTTGCGGGTTGAAAGAAAATGGTGGCAAGATCTGTGCGAAAACATCGTGATCATGTTGGCGGAGCCAAACCATTGCAGTGCGTCCATCCAAATCGATGGTACCTGTGCGTTGCATAACGCTCTGTATTCTGCGGTGCAATGTCGATGCAGTGGCTCGCAATGCTCGAGTTTCTGCATATGCGAAGTGCCTGAGTAAATAAAATACAATATGGCTATCCAGCGATGTCCATGTCTTGCGCCATGAGCTGTGCTCTGCAGTGCTGGGACTTTGTGTGGCGGTGCCTTGCCGGGAACTGCGGTGCATAGCATCCAATGCAAAAGCGCCGAAATGCATTGCATTCCACTGCAGTGCGGTGAAGGTAAAGCGCAAGAGCCGATACCTGTAAACGTCGAAACGCCGCCGTGCACCGCGTGCGGTGCGTTGCAACCTGCGTTGCAGTTGCTGGCGCCATGCGACGAAAATGGATGCAATGGTGAGCCAGGCCCAGGCTGAGCGGGGCGTCGCAAGCATTGCTGTGCAGGGCTATGAGCTGTATCTGTTCAGAGCTGCGTTGGCAATGTGTCGATCATGATTCGATAAAAACCACAAGCTGTTGGCGGTGCGGTGCACTGCATTGCAAAGCTGACTTATGATTTTGCGTTCGTGCCATGCAAGGCTGCTCAAAATAAAGCTTGCAGTGCGTTGGGAAAGCAGAATCTCCTTGAGCTCAGCGATAGAAAGCGTTGCAAGGTCAGATCTGCTTGGTTGTGCGATGTAGATGCTCATCAGGGCCTCCGCCTGCCGGGCGTGGCTGTGAAGGCGTGGCATCGATGAAGAGGCCGAAGGCTCCTCAAGGCTGAGCGAGGTCAGTTGAGATTCCAGAGTAGTGCAGCTCGGCGGTTTGCTGATAGACTACAAATGCTAAATGCGTTGCGATCATTCCAAGCAAGGCTGCTGAAGACAAAGCTGGCTGTGCGAGGCGATATAAATAATTCCACAAGGTTGGGGAATACAGGTGGGGTGCTAACCTCACTGGCCGGCATTGCCATGCACTCTGCGAGCCATGCTTCCACTCTTGCTCTATGGCTGTGCGAGGGCTCCGGCGATCGTTCTATAGCCCTGGCGGTGCGTTGCTTCTTGTTCCCCACGCGCTGTGACATGGCAGGGACAGGAAATGCAAGCAAGAAAGCTGTAAAGCTGTAAAGGCTGCGCGTATGCAGTGCGTGCTAGTCCATCTCTTCTAGCGGCGAATCAACAGTATCCGTGCATTGCGGTGCGCCTTCAAGGATTGCAATGCGGCGTTCCAGGCTGCCGAGCTTTGCAAGGACCGCCTGAATGCGGTCAGAGAGTGCGTCTATGCGCTCATGAATCGATGCGCCCATTTCAATGCAATCTTCTGCGAGGCTTTGCAGTGCGCGGACCAATTGGTCCGGGGTGGCTGCCTCGGGCGGATCCATGGCGTCGGTATGGCGGAAAACTGCCATGCAATGCGTAGCAAGGATGAAATCGCGTGTGTTGTTGTTTGAAAAATTTCTTATGCATGCGATGCAAGAAAGCGAACACTAGTTGTGCTGGTGCCGAAAGCAGCGCGGAGCGTTTGAAGGTTTCGACACAGATAAGAAAACACAGTTGAATCAAAAACACAAACTCACAACTAGCGCGTGCAGCACAGCAAGACCTGCCTCTTCTACAGCTGGCTGTAAGGCGAGACGTGGAAGGCATGTTCACAGTGCGTGTGCGCTCAAACACAGATGGCGGCGGCATAGGCAGACTGAACAGGTGACAAGGGTGGCTTGACCGGCAGGCCACCACGCCGAGCGTTGACTGCGTGAGTCTCGTCACCCAAGTACAGAAAACCTTGGCAAAACAGGCACAACCAAACCCACAACTGCACAAGCAAGCCCCCCCCCGAAGCTCGCTTGGCGAGTGTTGGCCTCCCAGCTGGGATCTCAGGCGTTTGGCTATGACTCCCCTTCTGCAGGCTTTGGGATCCCCTACCCGTTGGCTATACCAAGCACAACCGCTTCAGCTTATCGGGTTAGGAACCTGCCCTAATTCTTAACTAACCCTGTGCAGCGGCCTAACTTTTTAGAAGGGCTCAGCCAAAGGGTGGGACGGGTACCCAACCCCTAAAAAGCTCAAAAGCTCTCGGCAAAACCTTATTTCCATCAAGCTGGGTAGCGATAGTATTTCGCACTCCCGTCACGATGGTCTTAGAAACTTTGCGGCGTGCAGCACAGCAAGACCTGCCTTTTCTACAGCTGGCTGTAAGGCGAGACGTGGAAGGCATGTTCACAGTGCGTGTGCGCTCAAACACAGATGGCGGCGGCATAGGCAGACTGAACAGGTGACAAGGGTGGCTTTACCGGCAGGCCACCACGCCGAGCGTTGACTGCGTGAGTCTCGTCACCCAAGTACAGAAAACCTTGGCAAAACAGGCACAACCAAACCCACAACTGCACAAGCAAGCCCCCCCCCGAAGCTCGCTTGGCGAGTGTTGGCCTCCCAGCTGGGATCTCGGGCTTTTGGCTATGACTCCCCCTCTGCAGGTTTTGGGATCCCCTACCCTTTGGCTATACCAAGCCGCTTCAGCTTGTCGGGTTAGGAACCTGCCCTAAATCTTAACTAACCCTGTGCAGCGGCCTAAATTTTTAGAAGGGCTCAGCCAAAGGGTGGGACGGGTGCCCAACCCCTAAAAAGCGCAAAGCTCTCGGCAAAACCTTATTTCCATCAATCTGGGTAGCGATAGTATTTCGCCCCCGTCACGATGATGTTGGAAGCTTTGCGGCGTGCAGCACAGCAAGACCTGCCTCTTGACCTGTGTGGCCCTAACCTTTGCGGCAGCGCGACCTGACCTCCAACCTACCTGCGTGCATGAACAAGCCCTCCTGACCTACCTCTGCGTCGAGTGAAAAGGTTTGGCCTTCGAACCTGTGGACAAACTGCTAAGGCACAGGGCGCCCGATCATGCTGCACAGGCAACTGAGCGGGTGACAAGGGTGGCTTTACCGGCAGGCCACCACGCCGAGCGTTGACTGCGTGAGTCTCGTCACCCAAGCACAGAGAACCGTTCCAAAGCGGGCACAACCAACCCCGCAACCGCACAAGCAAGCCCCCCCCCCCCGTGTTGGAAACTTTGCGGCGTGCAGCACAGCAAGACCTGCCTCTTCTACAGCTGGCTGTAAGGCGAGACGTGGAAGGCATGTTCACAGTGCGTGTGCGCTCAAACACAGATGGCGGCGGCCTAGGCAGACTGAACAGGTGACAAGGGTGGCTTTACCGGCAGGCCACCACGCCGAGCGTTGACTGCGTGAGTCTCGTCACCCAAGCACAGAAAACCTTGGCAAAACAGGCACAACCAAACCCACAACAGAACCAGAGCTGCTACTCGGAGCAGCAGCCTTCGGACTCTGAACAGGTGGAGCCGATGGACTTTGCACAGGAGGCACAGTAGCACCAGTCGGCGAACCTGCCGCTGGTACAGAAGGCTGTGCTTGCGTAGGAGCAGGAGCCGGATCTTGGACAGGAGCAAGCGGATTCGCTCCCTGCTGAGCAGCCGTACTCAAAGGAACACCTAAAAGGAGCAAACTTTTCACACACACCGGCGGTCGTCGTCTTGCCTGACGCCAAAATGTGCAACGATGGCAGTCTCCGGCACATCGGCAAAGAGTAAAGGGACCGGTCAGCCATCCTTTATCCCTTTCCTCAAAGGTGAGGCAATACACTTCCAAGGTTATTTCAGGGTCCCTGCAAGTGCGGTTAGCCTCCCAAATCGTGTGGTTTTCTTCGGCAAGACAGACGTTTTCCAGCTAGAATCTTCTGGCAATGTGCGGGTCCATCAAAACTCTCATCAAGATCTTTCTTCCTAAGCATCCACTTACGAAGTTCAGCCGTTCGTTCCCTCACCACACTGACTGAGCTGCGCTCACACAAGCCATCAAATACGTGCACTCGAATTCTTACTGGTCAGACGGGCGTCAAGGCCGGCGGCTATGCTTTGGTCAAAGCTCGCGAGTGAACCTTCTTGCAAGCGAGAGTCAGGTTGTGACTCTGCAAAGTTTCCTCCAAGAATCGTCTGAGCTGCAGGCTTCGCTGCACCTGACTTTTGCTCGCTCGCCTGTGCAGGTGTGTGCAAGATTGCTAACAACTGTCCTGCCTTGCTTCGAAGTTTTGGTTTGGTAACTTCCTCCGTCTCTGTCAGAGTTTTGGTGGTTGGTTGTTTTGAGAAGTTTTTGCGCGAGTATCAAACACCTAAAACCCTTTTGCAACTGCAGTTAACCTTCAAGGAAGCTGTTTCGCCAGGCCGTAGCTGCTTCCGTTGACATACTGTCATTAGGATTGCAAGCGTGCGAACCGGGTTTGCGGTCTTGTGGCACAAAAGTCGTCTTGTTTGAGTGGATACAGGGGAGGCCCTTCGAGGCTTCCTACGATTCTGTAGGAAAAAAGAGCTCCTGCAAGTGGAGCTTCCCAGCGCAAAAAAAACAGCCCACGTACAGCAAGCAATCGAAACAGTTGAAGCTACAAGCTGAGATTAACATCTGCCAGTAGATGCCGCAAAATCCTCGCATCAGCGTGCCAGCATTTAGCCGCAGCAAACTTATCAAGAGCATTACCGCAGGAGGGCGGCGAGCCTCATGTGCATCAGAGGTGAGCCTGTTTAACGTCTTTGGTCTCGACCCAAACTGCAGATAGCAGACGTGCTTTTTGCAGCCTTACTTCAAAGCAGCAAATCCAAATGCAGCGCAAGATGTGCGATGGAACTGGGCCACACCTGCAGCCACTGTCCTGAACATCTTCTTCAGTTCCACTCTTCTCTGAAACATAATGCGCGAGCTGGAGAAACCATGGGAACCCACATGTACCCCACAGGGAACCGAGCTGACACACTGCAAGAGCCAAGGGAGCCCGCCCAGACCTTTGCGCAATATATGCTGGGAAAACCATGGGAACCCACTTGCAATGCTGCAAAAAGCAAGGAACCCACAGGGAACCCACCGTCGATGCTGTTAAACCATGGGAACCCATTAAACATGCTGCAAAAAACTAGGGAACCCAGCTGACATGCTGCAAAAGCCAAAAGAGCCTATTGGAAAACCATGGGAACCCACTTCAAATGCTGCAAAAACCCGGGAACCAAACAGAGAACCCACCGTATCGACGGTGAAAAACCATGGGAGCCCACTTAAAAATGCTGCAAAAACTAGGGAACCCACAGGGAACCCACCGTCCATGCTGCAAAAACCATGGGAATCTACAAGACAGCTAAGTGAAGAACATACACAGACCACCCGAAATGCTGCAAAAAACAAGGGAACCCATATGTTGCCCACCTGAAGTGCTGCAAAAAACAAGGGAACCCACAGAGAATCCACCGTCGATATTGTTAAAAACCATGGGAACCCACTTAAAAATGCTGCAAAAACTAGGGAACCCACAGGGAACCCACCGTCCATGCTGCAAAACCATGGGAATCTACAAGAAAGCTATCTGAAGAACATACACAGACCCACCCGAAATGCTGCCGATGCTAAGGAACCCATATGTTGCCCACCTGAAGTGCTGCAAAAAACAAGGGAACCCACAGAGAATCCACCGTCGATATTGTTAAAAACCATGGGAACCCACTTAAAAATGCTGCAAAAACTAGGGAACCCACAGGGAACCCACCGTCCATGCTGCAAAAACCATGGGACTCTACAAGAAAGCTATCTGAAGAACATACACAGACCCACCCGAAATGCTGCAAAAAACAAGGGAACCCATATGTAGCCCACCTGAAGTGCTGCAAAAAACAAGGGAACCCACAGGGAACCACCCCATCTGCTGCAAAAACCAAGGGAACCCACTTACACACCCTTTGGGTAGTATAACACTATTAGAACGGTGGAAGGTCCCAGACATGCCGGAGTCAATCAAACTCAGTTGGCAGCTGAGTATTATACCACCGGCTTTGTCCTAAGGGTGAAATGATTTGCCCGCCACCTCTGGGCTCGTTTAAGTTCCCTCGTCTGTATCCTCACACCCTGCAGCATACAATCTCGAATCAAACTGCGGCGGATCAGTAGAGTCTGCCTGTCCTGGCTTTCTGCAAGCGGACAAGTTCGGATCCAGATTTTCATGCTGCGCGTTGCTCTACGTAAAAGACTACGGCGCTCAGCTTCGACCTTGCAACAGGCTCAACATTTCAGAAGCGAATGAGCATGATATGACGGGCTCACATTCGTGCATTCGGAAAAACCTGCTAGATGTCAACAAAGAGTTTTGGCTGCCCACATGGACTACAGCAAGGCTCACTTACTCATCCTAAACCCTACACCCTACACCGCAACGCAACCACGTTTTGTGGCCTTCAGAAAAAGAAGGCTGGGATTACGTCAAAGCAAGGCTTCGTCACTGACTAGCCGGAAAGTTTACCAGCTGCTCAGGCAACAGTTTGGGCAATGCTCATACATTCACTGGCTCAGATGGCAGACCTCATTGCCAGATGGCAAACCCCACCCCGCAGAGTCATCGCTTTTAGTGCCGGGCTCAAAGCCCGTAAAACATTCGTGCCCTGCCTCAGACAAGGCTTGCACACTGCTGAACCGCTCACGCTCAACCGAAGACGAAGAAGTTACTAGCTGCCACGCAACAGTTCGGGTCACAGCCAAGCTCTCTCACCCACTGCTTCGGCAGGGCTCGCACCGCTGACCACTCTCAGCGCCGGGCTCAAAGCCGTAAACATTCATTCCCTTGGAAAAGAAAGAGCGAAACTTGGTCACTGCTTTACGCGCTGCAGGCAGCCGTTCGTCGCAGCAAAGCTCACTCATTCACACTCACTGACTCACGTACTAAAAGCTGGCAGAGCTTAGTCACTGCTCAACAGATACTCGCTGCTGGGGCAACAGTTCAACACCAGAGAGGCGACAGCGAAGCTCACTGACCGCTGATCACTCTCAGTGCCGGGCTCAATGCGCGTTAAAACATTCGCGCCGTCGTGTGAGAAACGACAAGGGTTAATTTACTGCGATTCAGAAAGCTGCCGTGCTACTGTTTTTTGGCCTGGGCAAGTTCACAAACATCTACATTCGACGGGGCAGCAGACAGAACCATGCCTTGCGAAGTCGTTTTTGCTCTGCTTTCAGGATCTTAGCGACTCTGCGCGCTTCTACCTGCTTTGGACGAAAGACAATCAAGACATCTTGTAGACACGCAGACAATACCACACCTTTGCATCCTGACGCTCCTGTCGCAGGCGGGCCAGACGGGAGGACAAAGTCTCCTAGCAACAGGCAGACGAGGAAGGACCATTTATTTACGAAGGACGTTCTACACTCCTGCGGCAACTCCACTCTTTGAGGGGGAGGAACAGGAGGTGCTTCCACGTCGGACATCGTTGCAACACATGGGCCAAAAGAACGCTCGAATTACGGAGCCAATTCCGGAAGCTGTTCTCTAGGATGCTTGGAAGGGCCTCCTCTGTGTGAGAAAGTTCTGTTTGCAAGGTTCACATGTTTGCGAGCGTTCCACTTGTTATTTTGAGTTTTGAAGGAACACCGGCAAAATGCAAAACAGAGCTGGCGAGGTTTATATACTGTTGCACGCAACGGCCAGCTGCGCACACAGATGTGGCATCTGCTCGACGAAAAAACGGCATAACTGGGCCCCAGAAATGGCTCCCACATCTGAGCTCGAATCTGGGGCCCCGAATTGCGTGAGCTTGTATGTCCAACGAAGAAAGCCAAAATCGGGAGCCCCGTTTCGGTGCCCGGACTAGAGCTGCTTTTTGGAACCCGTTTCAGCTGGAAAACTGCACGGAAAAACAAAATTCCTTCCGCATGCTGTTTGGATCAACGTCCAAGAAAGCCAACATGCTGTGAAATGTGAGATACTTTTGGAAAATTTGCCAAACTTGCCATCGGCTGCCGTTTCAAGACAAGTGCTTCTGTTCTTGTTCGTACAAGATCTTTCCCGCACAGGGGAGGCCCTTCGAGGCTTCCTACGATTCTGTAGGAAAAAAAGAGCTCCTGCAAGTGGAGCTTCCCAGCGCAAAAACAGCCCACGTACAGCAAGCAATCGAAACAGTTGAAGCTACAAGCTGAGATTAACATCTGCCAGTAGATGCCGCAAAATCCTCGCATCAGCGTGCCAGCATTTAGCCGCAGCAAACTTATCAAGAGCATTACCGCAGGAGGGCGGCGAGCCTCATGTGCATCAGAGGTGAGCCTGTTTAACGTCTTTGGTCTCGACCCAAACTGCAGATAGCAGACGTGCTTTTTGCAGCCTTACTTCAAAGCAGCAAAGCCAAATGCAGCGCAAGATGTGCGATGGAACTGGGCCACACCTGCAGCCACTGTCCTGAACATCTTCTTCAGTTCCACTCTTCTCTGAAACATAATGCGCGAGCTGGAGAAACCATGGGAACCCACATGTACCCCACAGGGAACCGAGCTGACACACTGCAAGAGCCAAGGGAGCCCGCCCAGACCTTTGCGCAATATATGCTGGGAAAACCATGGGAACCCACTTGCAATGCTGCAAAAAGCAAGGAACCCACAGGGAACCCACCGTCGATGCTGTTAAACCATGGGAACCCATTAAAACTGCTGCAAAAAACTAGGAAACCCACAGGGAACCCAGCTGACATGCTGCAAAAGCCAAAAGAGCCTATTGGAAAACCATGGGAACCCACTTCAAATGCTGCAAAAACCCGGGAACCAAACAGAGAACCCACCGTATCGACGGTGAAAAACCATGGGAGCCCACTTAAAAATGCTGCAAAAACTAAGGAACCCACAGGGAACCCACCGTCCATGCTGCAAAAACCATGGGAATCTACAAGAAAGCTAAGTGAAGAACATACACAGACCCACCCGAAATGCTGCAAAAAAACAAGGGAACCCATATGTTGCCCACCTGAAGTGTTGCAAAAAACAAGGGAACCCACAAAGAATCCACCGTCGATATTGTTAAAAACCATGGGAACCCATTTAAAAATGCTGCAAAAACTAGGGAACCCACAGGGAACCCACCGTCCATGCTGCAAAAACCATGGGAATCTACAAGAAAGCTATCTGAAGAACATACACAGACCCACCCGAAATGCTGCAAAAAACAAGGGAACCCATATGTAGCCCACCTGAAGTGCTGCAAAAAACAAGGGAACCCACAGAGAATCCACCGTCGATATTGTTAAAAACCATGGGAACCCACTTAAAAATGCTGCAAAAATAGGGAACCCACAGGGAACCCACCGTCCATGCTGCAAACAACCATGGGACTCGACAAAAGGCTATCTGAAGAACATACACAGACCCACCCGAAATGCTGCAAAAAACAAGGGAACCCATATGTAGCCCACCTGAAGTGCTGCAAAAAACAAGGGAACCCACAGGGAACCCACCCCATCTGCTGCAAAAACCAAGGGAACCCACTTACACACCCTTTGGGTAGTATAACACTATTAGAACGGTGGAAGGTCCCAGACATGCCGGAGTCGATCAAACTCAGTTGGCAGCTGAGTATTATACCACCGGCTTTGTCCTAAGGGTGAAATGATTTGCCCGCCACCTCTGGGCTCGTTTAAGTTCCCTCGTCTGTATCCTCACACCCTGCAGCATACAATCTCGAATCAAACTGCGGCGGATCAATAGAGTCTGCCTGTCCTGGCTTTCTGCAAGCGGACAATTTCGGATCCAGATTTTCATGCTGCGCGTTGCTCTACGTAAAAGACTACGGCGCTCAGCTTCGACCTTGCAACAGGCTCAACATTTCAGAAGCGAATGAGCATGATATGACGGGCTCACATTCGTGCATTCGGAAAAACCTGCTAGATGTCAACAAAGAGTTTTGGCTGCCCACATGGACTACAGCAAGGCTCACTTACTCATCCTAAACCCTACACCGCAACCACGTTTTGTGGCCTTCAGAAAAAGAAGGCTGGGATTACGTCAAAGCAAGGCTTCGTCACTGACTAGCCGGAAAGTTTACCGGCTGCTCAGGCAACAGTTTGGGCAATGCTCATACATTCATTGGCCCAGATGGCAGACCTCTTTGCCAGATGGCAAACCCCACCCCGCAGAGTCATCGCTTTTAGTGCCGGGCTCAAAGCCCGTGAACATTCGTGCCCTGGCTCAGATAAGGCTTGCACACTGCTGAACCGCTCACGCTCAACCGAAGACGAAGAAGTTACTACCACTGCTTCGGCAGGGCTCGCACCGCTGACCACTCTCAGCGCCGGGCTCAAAGCCGTAAACATTCATTCCCTTGGAAAAGAAAGAGCGAAGCTTGGTCACTGCTTTACGCGCTGCAGGCAGCCGTTCGTCGCAGCAAAGCTCACTCATTCACACTCACTGACTCACGTACTAAAAGCTGGCAGAGCTTAGTCACTGCTCAACAGATACTCGCTGCTGGGGCAACAGTTCAACACCAGAGAGGCGACAGCGAAGCTCACTGACCGCTGATCACTCTCAGTGCCGGGCTCAATGCGCGTTAAAACATTCGCGCCGTCGTGTGAGAAACGACAAGGGTTAATTTACTGCGATTCAGAAAGCTGCCGTGCTACTGTTTTTTTTGGCCTGGGCAAGTTCACAAACATCTACATTCGACGGGGCAGCAGACAGAACCATGCCTTGCAAAGTCGTTTTTGCTCTGCTTTCAGGATCTTAGCAACTCTGCGCGCTCTACCTGCTTTGGACGAAAGACAATCAAGACATCTTCTAGACACGCAGACAATACCACTTTGCATCCTGACGCTCCTGTCGCAGGCGGGCCAGACGGGCGGACAAAGTCTCCAAGCAACAGGCAGACGAGGAAGGACCATTTATTTACGAAGGACGTTCTACACTCCTGCGGCAACTCCACTCTTTGAGGGGAAGGAACAGGAGGTGCTTCCACGTCGACATCGTTGCAACACATGGGCCAAAAGAACGCTCGAATTGCGAAGCCAATTCCGGAAGCTGTTCTCTAGATGCTTGGAAGAACCTCCTCTGAGTGTAGCAAAAACGGGGGCTCGCTCTTGCAACTTGCTGTCGAGGCCAGGGTCCTTGAGGTGGTGCGCAGTCATTAGGGCAGGTTCCTGACCCGACAAGCTGAAGCGGCTTGGTATAGCCAAAGGGTAGGGAATCTCAAAACCTGCAGAAGGGGAGTCATAGCCAAACGCCTGAGATCCCAGCTGGGAGGCCAACACTCGCCAAGCGAGCTTGGGCTTGCTTGTGCAGTTGTGGGTTTGGTTGTGCCTGTTTTGCCAAGGTTTTCTGTACTTGGGTGACGAGACTCACGCAGTCAACGCTCGGCGTGGTGGCCTGCCGGTCAAGCCACCCTTGTCACCTGTTCAGTCTGCCTATGCCGCCGCCATCTGTGTTTGAGCGCACACGCACTGTGAACATGCCTTCCACGTCTCGCCTTACAGCCAGCTGTAGAAGAGGTAGGTCTTGCTGTGCTGCACGCCGCAAAGTTTCCAACATCCTCGTGACGGGGCGAAATACTATCGCTACCCAGATAGATGGAAATAAGATAAGCTGAAGCGGTGGTGCTTGGTACAGCCAAAGGGTAGGGGATCCCAAAACCTGCAGAGGGGGAGTCATAGCCAAAAGCCTAAGGTCCCAGCTGGGAGGCCAACACTTGCCAAGCGAGCTGGTGACGAGACTCACGCAGTCAACGCTCGGCGTGGTGGCCTGCCGGTAAAGCCACCCTTGTCACCTTTTCAGTCTGCCTGGCCGCCGCCATCTGTGTTTGAGCGCACACGCACACGTCTCGCCTTACAGCCAGCTGTAGAAGAGGCAGGTCTTGCTGTGCTGCACGCCGCAAAGTTTCCAACACGGGGGGGGGGCTTGTTTGTGCGTTGCGGGGTTGGTTGTGCCCGCTTTGGAACGGTTCTCTGTGCTTGGGTGACGAGACTCACGCAGTCAACGCTTGGCGTGCGTGGTGGCCTGCCGGTAAAGCCACCCTTGTCACCCGCTCTGTTGCCTGTGCAGCATGGGCGCCCTGTGCCTTAGCAGTTTGTCCACAGGTTCGAAGGCCAAACCTTTTCACTCGACGCAGAGGTAGGTCAGGAGGGCTTGTTCATGCACGCAGGTAGGTTGGAGGTCAGGTCGCGCTGCCGCAAAGGTTAGGGCCACACAGGTCAAGAGGCAGGTCTTGCTGTGCTGCACGCCCGCAAAGCTTCCAACATCATCGTGACGGGGGCGAAATACTATCGCTACCCAGATTGATGGAAATAAGGTTTTGCCGAGAGCTTTGCGCTTTTTAGGGGTTGGGCACCCGTCCCACCCTTTGGCTGAGCCCTTCTAAAAATTTAGGCCGCTGCACAGGGTTAGTTAAGATTTAGGGCAGGTTCCTAACCCGACAAGCTGAAGCGGCTTGGTATAGCCAAAGGGTAGGGGATCCCAAAACCTGCAGAGGGGGAGTCATAGCCAAAAGCCCGAGATCCCAGCTGGGAGGCCAACACTCGCCAAGCGAGCTTCGGGGGGCGGGCTTGCTTGTGCAGTTGTGGGTTTGGTTGTGCCTGTTTTGCCAAGGTTTTCTGTATTTGGGTGACGAGACTCACGCAGTCAACGCTCGGCGTGGTGGCCTGCCGGTAAAGCCACCCTTGTCACCTGTTCAGTCTGCCTATGCCGCCGCCATCTGTGCTTGAGCGCACACGCACTGTGAACATGCCTTCCACGTCTCGCCTTACAGCCAGCTGTAGAAAAGGCAGGTCTTGCTGTGCTGCACGCCGCAAAGTTTCTAAGACCATCGTGACGGGAGTGCGAAATACTATCGCTACCCAGCTTGATGGAAATAAGGTTTTGCCGAGAGCTTTTGAGCTTTTTAGGGGTTGGGTACCCGTCCCACCCTTTGGCTGAGCCCTTCTAAAAAGTTAGGCCGCTGCACAGGGTTAGTTAAGAATTAGGGCAGGTTCCTAACCCGATAAGCTGAAGCGGTTGTGCTTGGTATAGCCAACGGGTAGGGGATCCCAAAGCCTGCAGAAGGGGAGTCATAGCCAAACGCCTGAGATCCCAGCTGGGAGGCCAACACTCGCCAAGCGAGCTTCGGGGGGGGGCTTGCTTGTGCAGTTGTGGGTTTGGTTGTGCCTGTTTTGCCAAGGTTTTCTGTACTTGGGTGACGAGACTCACGCAGTCAACGCTCGGCGTGGTGGCCTGCCGGTCAAGCCACCCTTGTCACCTGTTCAGTCTGCCTATGCCGCCGCCATCTGTGTTTGAGCGCACACGCACTGTGAACATGCCTTCCACGTCTCGCCTTACAGCCAGCTGTAGAAGAGGCAGGTCTTGCTGTGCTGCACGCGCTAGTTGTGAGTTTGTGTTTTTGATTCAACTGTGTTTTCTTATCTGTGTCGAAACCTTCAAACGCTCCGCGCTGCTTTCGGCACCAGCACAACTAGTGTTCGCTTTCTTGCATCGCATGCATAAGAAATTTTTCAAACAACAACACACGCGATTTCATCCTTGCTACGCATTGCATGGCAGTTTTCCGCCATACCGACGCCATGGATCCGCCCGAGGCAGCCACCCCGGACCAATTGGTCCGCGCACTGCAAAGCCTCGCAGAAGATTGCATTGAAATGGGCGCATCGATTCATGAGCGCATAGACGCACTCTCTGACCGCATTCAGGCGGTCCTTGCAAAGCTCGGCAGCCTGGAACGCCGCATTGCAATCCTTGAAGGCGCACCGCAATGCACGGATACTGTTGATTCGCCGCTAGAAGAGATGGACTAGCACGCACTGCATACGCGCAGCCTTTACAGCTTTACAGCTTTCTTGCTTGCATTTCCTGTCCCTGCCATGTCACAGCGCGTGGGGAACAAGAAGCAACGCACCGCCAGGGCTATAGAACGATCGCCGGAGCCCTCGCACAGCCATAGAGCAAGAGTGGAAGCATGGCTCGCAGAGTGCATGGCAATGCCGGCCAGTGAGGTTAGCACCCCACCTGTATTCCCCAACCTTGTGGAATTATTTATATCGCCTCGCACAGCCAGCTTTGTCTTCAGCAGCCTTGCTTGGAATGATCGCAACGCATTTAGCATTTGTAGTCTATCAGCAAACCGCCGAGCTGCACTACTCTGGAATCTCAACTGACCTCGCTCAGCCTTGAGGAGCCTTCGGCCTCTTCATCGATGCCACGCCTTCACAGCCACGCCCGGCAGGCGGAGGCCCTGATGAGCATCTACATCGCACAACCAAGCAGATCTGACCTTGCAACGCTTTCTATCTGATCAAATTTTGTGTTTGTACTCGTACCCTTATTTTGATTGAACAGTTTGGTAGCTTTTGGACATGTAGCTTTGAGTGCATGGAATAACCATGTTACGACCGACGTATACAGGCTCAGAGTTTGCGTGAAAGAGGATTGTTTTCATGGTAGCGGAGCACTGGCTGACCAGTGCTTCGGAAACACGCTTGTGGGTTTCCGTCACTTTAGGTGTCCAGGGGCCCAGGCTTTGAAATCCTCTTTGACTTTTCGTCTTCGGTGAAGTTAGGTAGGATCGCAATCCCGGCTCTTGACCGGACGAGCCATATCCTGCTTGAACAAGCCGAGTGGCAATCACGGCGGCGAGTGAAGCTTCTGCTGAAGCATTGCGAGAGCGGATCAGACAGCTCTATCTTGAACAGCTGTTGCAGCGGCCCTGCCCAGAAGGCCGCACGCGCGCAGGTTGGTGCAAGATTCTTCACGGGTTTCAGGAGGCTTTAGATACTAAGCTTGAGCGACTTCACACAATTTCTGAACTGCATTGTTTTGCCCTTAAGTGCTTAAAGGATCGCGATCTTCGAGAAGCTTACATTGGGTTTTGTGCAGCAGACACCGCAGAGTTTGCCATACCAGACGGTGTTGTTGAAAGTTGCGTGCACCCGACTGAAGAGCATTCTGCGTTTGACAGGGACCTAGAGCTGTTTGAGCAGACAAGTTCCTCTCGAGGTTTTCAGGAGTTGAAAGATTCGCCAGCAGAGCCGATTGAATTGCGTGAGCCTGAGCGTTGTGTGTTCCAGTGCCTGCAATTATCTTCTTCTGCTGTTATTGATTTAGAGCCCAATCAACCAAGTGCAAATTCATTGCAGAGTGGAAGCCGCAGTGTGATTGACCTTGACTGATTGTTGAAACAATGGCTGATTTAGATGATGATGATCTTGGTGGTGAGGGACCGACAGGGCCTCCAGCCTCAGGGAGTGGAGGACCATCAGTTGGACCGCAGCTTCCTCAGATGAGCACGAATCCGTTTTCGCCATCGGCAGGTGGTTCAGTGCCAAATCAGGTAGTACTTGATGTTGCTCAGTTTCAGCAGATCCTGCAGACAATGCAAGGCCAAAGTCAGGCTGTTCTTGCAGCGGCAGGTGTAGCGAGTGCAGCGTCCCCGACCAGGAGTTCAGGGACACAGGGCTTTAGTGATGCAAACCGCATCTTGAACAGGCCCGCATGTTTTGGAAGCACTTCGCATGACAGTGACTTGGGGTCGTGGCTTGATTGGGCACATGCCTTTAAGGCTTGGCTTATCTTCGCCGACCCTCAGTATGAGATTGAGCTTCAGACAGTCGAGTCAAATCTTGATGTAGAGAACCCCACCATGCCAGCCGAAACTGCAGAGCGGTCGCGTCGCTTGTATGCGATACTTAGCAGTCTGCTGCAGCACAAGCCGAAGATGTTGTTGCGACAAGTGCCGAACCGCAACGGCTATGAGACTTGGCGGCAGCTGGTCAACATCTACGCACCGCGATCGAAAGTGCGAGGACTTGCACTGCTGAATGCCATCATGTCATTTCCCCCGTTTGTGAAAAGCAAAACGACCAGGGAGCAGGTTGACGGTTTGGATCGCCTTGCCCAGGAGTATGAAAGGGTCTCAGGAGTGGCTGTGAATCCAGATATTCTCCTCGGGACTTTACTTCGGGTTTTGCCGGCGCACTTGAGAAACCACATTCAGCTTCAGATGAAAAGTGACACCAGCTATGAGCAGGTCAAACAGTTCATTCTGACATATGAAGTGACGACCAGCAACTGGTCGGCGTCCAAAGTGCAGCAAAGCTTAGGAATAGGCCCCTCGGGTGACCATAGTGCCAGTGATCCCGTACCCATGGATGTAGATAGGGTCGCTAAGGGGAAACCTAAAGGCGGCAAGGGCGATGGTCGTGGAAAGGGTGGAAAAGACAAAGGTGGAAAGGGCGGCAAGCCCAATGGCGGGAAACCGAATCCCGGTGGCGGTGGAGGCAAGTCTCAGAATGCCAACCAGCCGAAAGGCGGCAAAGGAAAGGGAGGCAAAGCACAGAAGGAGACGCGAAAGTGCCATCACTGCCATAAGGTTGGACATCTTGCCAAGGATTGTTGGCTGCTGCATGGCAAAGGCAAAGGCAAAGGCGTGCATCAGGTTGCAGAGGTAAACCCTTCAAGTGCAGCGAGCGAGGCACCCACCATCACGACATCAGGTGGAGCGGCCAGCACGAGTGGAACAGTGCGGCGAGTTCAGGTGTTTGACTTGAGTGCGCCCGCTGACTGGTTCATTGGAGGGCATGTTCGTGCTGTCACATGTGCCATGCAGTCAGCTCGGAATCCCAAGGCAGTTCAGAGCCCAGCAGGTCCCAGTGGCCAGGTTGCGATCGGCCAGGCGTGCAGCAGCGACATTTTGTCACCAGAATTTCTTGAGATTGTCCGAATGCTGGAAGGTTCATGTTTGAACAGTGCAGAGGCAGTGCGCGTTCTTGAGAGTAGCGATGCATTCAGCTCGGAATCCCGAGGCAGTTCAGTCCCAGCAGGTCCATTTTATTTAGATCAGAGCACAGTGCCACAGGTGTCCCAATTTGACATTTCGGCCGATGATGATTCAGGATCGTGGGAGCACGGAGTTTCTGTGCATGAGCTCAGCACTCTCAAGCGCTTGGAGCCCAACAAAGGCTTTGTGTATGCTGTTCAGACAATCCAAGAGTTGCCCTCAGCTGACGATGCCCTGGATGTGATTTTGGATTCAGGTGCAGACATGAGTTGCTTGCCTCTTGAGTATGCACAACATGGTTTCGACCACGGTCCTCACAACTTGCAACTGCGTGATGCGCAAGGCGAGCCGCTTGCTGTGAACGACCTTCGTGAAGTTGAGTTTGTCGTTGAGAGCAGCACAGGGGAACATGTGGTGTGGCGAGAAGTTTGTGCGATCGCCCCAGTGACTCAGCCTCTCTTGTGCAAGGGCAAGCTCATGAAAGCAGGTTGGTGGCCAGTCAGACAGCCAGACATGGCTCTTGAGCATGACAGCGGTGTGAGGGTTCCGATTTCTTTCAAAGGAAATTCCTTGTGCGTTCGAGCAAGCATTTTCAGGGTTGGCCAAGAATCCTTGAGTCCAGCAGGGCATGTGATGTTTGTCCAAGCATCAGTTTGCAATGAAATGGCCGATGCGAATTTTGGATGGCAAATGTCAGGCACGGGAAACTTGTACTTTCGTGGCAGGAGCACTCACTACATTGATCCGTCGATCATTGCGCCAGTGGGGTGGCCCTGCAGAACCACTCTGGTCAAGCCGTGCACACCTGATCATAATGCCTGGATTTTGCTTGAGCATTGCGTGCACTGGGGTGAGTTGCGAGAGCTTGCGGCCATTTTACCGCACGGAGAAAGTGATGTAGTATGCATCCTCTCTTCGTCACGTGAAGAGTTGTCCGAGTTTGGAGTGGAACCTCACAGATCAACGCAAGGGCACATTGATTGGTCTGGCCCGCAACCTGGAGACCCAGATGCTGATGAGCTTGCAGATTACGAGCCTTCCGAAGCCGACATGCAGGACACTTCTGCTCCACAGTTGGTGGAGGCGATGCCAGGTGTGCCTCAGGTCCACAGGGATGTGGAGGTGTTGCCAGATGCCGAGGGCGTCACAGGCGAGGCGCCAGTGCCAGGAAGCAGCAGTGACATTCTTGTGTTTGAAGGCGTTGAGCTTTCCCTGCAGAGCACATTGAGTGTGATTCGTACGGCATGCAAGTCGGCTGGGATATCCGTTTCAGGGAGCAAGCAGCGTTGCCTTGATCGCTTGAGGGGTTACCTTGACAAGCAGCAATTGGCCCTGAGTGCCGAAGTTGCTCAGACAGTCGGAGATGACAGTACGCGTGAGCCGAAAGGGCAGTCCGTCACCAAGGCCCCAACAGAAGCCGAGAGGCAGTTGCATGAGCTGACCCATTGGCCATTCCGGCCATGGTGCGATCACTGCATGGCCATGCGTGGTGTTGAGGACCGGCATGAATCACTGCCGGGGAGTGCCGACACTGAGGTCCCGATCATCAGCTTCGATTATGCCTTCACCAGTGTGTCAGGTGCCGAGGGCCAGGGCAATGCAGCTAAGTTGACCGTTCTGGTTGCACATGACACCAGCACCGGCAGTGTGCTAGGGCTTCCTGTTGCAAGCAAGGGGCGCGAGGATCTGAAGTTCAGTGCAATCGAGCTTACAAGGTTCGTGCAAGGCTTAGGCCACAACAGCATTTTCCTTTGCTGTGACAATGAGCCCTCCACGTTGGCTCTTCAAAGTCTTGTGGTCAATGTTCGGACCAAGCTCGGGTTCAAAACCATGATCCGTGATGCGCCGGTGCACTCGCATGCATCAAAAGGCTATGTGGAGAAGGCCATAGACTTGGTGAGAGGTCTCTCCAATGTCTTGCTTGATCAGGTGAGAGTCAAGTACAACTTGAGTGCTGAAACCATCAGTGCAGATCACCCTTTGATGGCATGGAGCTATGTTCACGCAAGTTACATCTTGAACAGGTTCGGAGTGAAAGGCGGAGCAACGGCATTCGAGCGTGCCACTGGTTACCGTTTTGCATCCAAGCTCGCCTGCTTCGGAGAACCGGTTTGGGGTTTTAGGCGTGGAAAATCTAAAGGGGATCGAAAATGGCATAGGGCAGTATTCTTGTCGAAAACTACAACAAACAATATGTATATCTTGATGAATGCCCAGGGCGTCTGGCTGACACGATCCATCAGACGCAATGCCAAGCCTTGGTCGGATGAAGTGAACTTGATTTTGGAAGGAAAGGGTTTCCCTTGGAATTACCAGTTGGGAGTTCTTGGAGCGAAAATTTTCCCACAGCCACGCAATCGTGTTCCAAAGCCGGCCGAGGACGCTGATGAGGTGTTTGAACAGCAGCAGAGTGCGCAAGTTGATGTGTCAGGTGCCAGAGGTGATGAGGCGCAGGCAGTTGCATCAGGAATGCCGAGTGTGGCGGGGATGGCGGGGATGCCTCCGCTTAGCAGCCAGCCACCGAACCCTGCACCATTCTCCAGAGCCACATTGCTTCTTGATCGTCACGACAGAGGGAGTGCGAGTGTCCCAGGCAGTGTGCCAGCGAGTGTGATACCTCCTCCTCCTCCTGCGCATGCTGCGGTGAATGAGTCACCAATGGAAGTCATGGGGACCGACCCACCGACATCCTCCGATTCATCTTCGTCTTCCTCTCCAGAAGCCTTGCCCACTCAGCCTGTGTTTGATGACAGCACCATGCTTGCTGAGGTGGTAGAAAGTGTTCGAGCAGGTGCCAGCACAGGTCGACAGGCTGAGGCAGAGCCAGATGAGTCCCATGCAGCAAAGTTTCAGCGGATCGCCCGAGTAGGCCGTGAGGACTTCCCAATCAATGATGAAGTTTTGGAGTCCGCCGCAGAATGGGAAGATGCAGCACAGTATGTGCAGCTTGGAGAAGATGCCGATGCAGAGCTTGATCCAAGCCTTACCGCTGAAGAGGCAAAGCTTCTTGAAGATGAAGACCTTCTATGGTTCGAGGAGATCCCAAGCCTCAGTGACGAGGAGTTGTCAGCCTTGGATTACGTGGCAGACACTTTTGAGGTGAAGCGACTTCTTGGAAAACAAGTCTTGGAGGAAGTCGGAGACAGCTTTGATCTCAGTGGTTACAAGGAACTCTCCACGAAGTTCGTGAGAACGTGGAGGCAAAAGAAACGGCATGGGCGCATGATGTTCTTTCGTAGATCACGCTTGGTTGCAAGGGAATACAAGTGGATGGAGCGTGACCGGGAAGGTTTGTATGCCCCGGCGACGTCGTCGCTCACCACGAAACTTCTGCCATGGCTGTTTTGCGAGATGAACAGGCGTCAGGAAGGTGCAGCCACAGACGATGATCCCATAGGCGTCGTGGCTCTCGACATAAAAGATGCTTTTCTTTGTGTCCCACAGGAGCGTCCCATGCTGGCCAAGATTCCGGGTTTTCCTAAAAGGATGCGGTTCCTCAAGATGCTGCCAGGGCAGAGAGACGGAACGGCCAGGTGGCATTCGTTCATCATGGAATACATCCGCGAGAAGCACCAGTTGTCTGTGTGTGCCGAGTGCCCTTCCTTGTACAAGCTGAAGGATGCGAAAGATCGCTCCAATCCGGGTGTGATCCACGTCGACGACCTCTGCCTTGTTGGGTATGTGAGGTGGATCTTGCAGCAACTGGTTCCCAGTCTTGAAAGCACTTTTGAGCTGTCGTATGAGGTTGCATGCAAGCCCGGGGATTCCTTTAAGTTTCTTAAAAGGGAGCACGTTCTTCTTGAAGATGGTATCTTGATCAAGCCATTGTCTGATCATGCAGTGAACATGTGCAATCTTCTTGAAGTGCCACTGCACAAGAAAGTGCCGACACCGTGCACAAAGGACATTTTGGTGCCCGACACCAGCAAGTTGCTGGACAGTGCGAAGGCTGCGCGCTTTCGCAGCGCAATCGGGATTGCAATGTATGTGTCCCAGGATCGACCCGACGTTGCCTTCACAGTGAGGATCCTGTCTCAGAAGCTCCGAGAGCCGACAATGCAAACTTGGAGTTCGGGTCAGAGGTTGGCATCGTACTTGGCGTGCACCACAGGTTACGCAAGCAAGGTGCATGCCCGAGGTGACAAGCTTAGCATTCTTGAACCTTCCGATCCTGGTGGAGCGCGTGATGGAGTGCTGCTTGAGGTGTTCTGTGATGCAGACTGGAGCGGCAACAAGCAGAATCGCCGCAGCATGAGCAGCAGCTCGTTCTTTTTGAACAGCTGCTGCGTCTATACTTCGTGTAAGAGCCAACGCTGCGTAAGCCTCAGTTCCACTGAAAGCGAATTTTACGCCTTGGTGTCCGCGGCCTGCGACGGCATCTACTTGAAAAGAGTTCTTGAATACCTGCTTGAACTACCGGTAGATCTTTTGATGAGGACTGATAATGCAAGCTGTCGCCAGATATCTTTGAAGCAGGGCGTATCAAAGATCAGGCATCTTGATGGAAGGTTCCTCTGGGTGCAGGAAAAGACCGCGGATGGTACACTGAAAGTTGGCTCAGTCGACGGGCGATGGAACCCGTCAGATCTTGGAACCAAGGTCCCGGCAACTGGGAGTCGCTTGAGAGCATTGCTTTGCATGCATGACTTCGTTGACTGTGCCGGTGATTGCATCCAAGAGGTAGGCCGTGCCGACTATGATCAGTTGGTCGAGTCGTTGCAACACTGCAAGGACACAGCCCGTGTCCGGCGATTGATCAACAAGTCGCTGAAGACCAATGGTTTGAGCAACAGCAATCTTGTTTTGATGATGGTGAGCTTGATTGCAGGTGCAGATGCAAGTGGCACGAGGCGTGATGTGAGTGTTCAGACAGAGCCAGAGGCAAGATGGTTCAGCGTTTGGGTGACCGGTTTGGTCATCCTCGTGTCTCTGTTGAGTGTCATGCTGAGCCTTGAGCGGCTGCGGGCCGATCGCCGCAGGGACGATGCAAGCGCGTATAGGACCACCAGTGCCGAGCCGAGCACGTCTGTGCCAGAGTATGGGCGTTGGAGTGTGATCACCGCAACCCTTTGCGGTGTGCCTTCGCTTGTGTGCTTGATGCAGCTACGCAAGTTGAGATTCTTGCTTGTGACAGAAAGGCATGAGACCGATCGCTTGCAAGGAGTCATCAATGAAATGGACTATGACCGCATGATGTGGGCAGAGCACCATGCACGTGAGGGTGCATCAGCGTCATCATCAGGTGTACCGTTGCAAGTTGCATCCCACAGTGGACGTGTGGGCGATGTGCCAGTGCATACGCCAGAGTTGCATGTTTATTGCACTGCAAGGCGAGGCAAAGCTTACCATGCGAAGCGCGGATGCACATGCTTGAACAACGCTGATGAGATCCTGCGACTTGGCTTAGCAGAGGCCAAGGAACGTGGCTATCAGCCATGTGGGCGATGCTTCGGAGGCAATCGCAAACAGAAATGAACGAATCAGCACTTTCTTGTGATGCTGGCAACCCGCTTGAGATATGCTCATGATGCAGATGCATTGGTCATCTTTGTACATAGTCAGCGGCGTGAGCCTTCGGGAACACTTCGTTGACGGATGATTGTAGATAGACTACTTGAGCTTGAACGGATATGGGGGGCCAGTGTTCTTGAATGCCGCAGCGATGCATTTGTGCATCACGTGCAACACAGCATTTTGCTGTCAATCTTGATTATTCCGGATCAACTTCGATGGCTGTGGAGCAGCCTGAACCCGCAGGGGAGTGTGAGCTTCCTCACGGTAACTAGGCCGTGACAATCTTCAGAGTGCTATCTTGAAGAGAAAGCACATGTGGGGCGCAGCATGCGCATGAGCCCGCATGAATGGCGTCCTCTTGCGTCTGTCAAGAAACATTTCGTCTCAAGCTGACCCTAGCTTGTGGATGGAGTGGCCGCGTAGTGTACAGTTGAGCCTAGCAAGATGGCAACACGCCACAAAACCTTTAGCTACTTAGGTCCGCTACTGCAAAACGTACTCGTACTGTTGTTGATGCAAATACGAGTGCTCAGGTGCAACACGCATTTGGGCGGGGTGATCAAATTTTGTGTTTCTTATTTTGATTGAACAGTTTGGTAGCTTTTGGACATGTAGCTTTGAGTGCATGGAATAACCATGTTACGACCGACGTTTACAGGCTCAGAGTTTGCGTGAAAGAGGATTGTTTTCACTATCGCTGAGCTCAAGGAGATTCTGCTTTCCCAACGCACTGCAAGCTTTATTTTGAGCAGCCTTGCATGGCACGAACGCAAAATCATAAGTCAGCTTTGCAATGCAGTGCACCGCACCGCCAACAGCTTGTGGTTTTTATCGAATCATGATCGACACATTGCCAACGCAGCTCTGAACAGATACAGCTCATAGCCCTGCACAGCAATGCTTGCGACGCCCCGCTCAGCCTGGGCCTGGCTCACCATTGCATCCATTTTCGTCGCATGGCGCCAGCAACTGCAACGCAGGTTGCAACGCACCGCACGCGGTGCACGGCGGCGTTTCGACGTTTACAGGTATCGGCTCTTGCGCTTTACCTTCACCGCACTGCAGTGGAATGCAATGCATTTCGGCGCTTTTGCATTGGATGCTATGCACCGCAGTTCCCGGCAAGGCACCGCCACACAAAGTCCCAGCACTGCAGAGCACAGCTCATGGCGCAAGACATGGACATCGCTGGATAGCCATATTGTATTTTATTTACTCAGGCACTTCGCATATGCAGAAACTCGAGCATTGCGAGCCACTGCATCGACATTGCACCGCAGAATACAGAGCGTTATGCAACGCACAGGTACCATCGATTTGGATGGACGCACTGCAATGGTTTGGCTCCGCCAACATGATCACGATGTTTTCGCACAGATCTTGCCACCATTTTCTTTCAACCCGCAACGCAGCACGCTCTGCGTAGTCGAGTTCATTGATTGATGATTTTTGCAACGCATTGCACAGCCACGCATAGGGAAATAGAACGCCTTGCTTCATGATATTTCCTTTGCAAGTTTGCCTCAAGCTTGCTGTTTTGTGCTGGGCTCGCATAGCCTCGCATCGCATTGTCAGGTCAGCCGCGCTGCACCCTCAGGCCAGTCCAGCTGGTCTCTTCTTCGGCACTTGCCGCGCCTGGCAGGTCACATGACAGCATCAGCCCAGCAAGGGCCCCAGAGAAGCCTCTTCTCTGCTTTCTTTGCGCAGCCTTTTGCCATGAAGGCCCCTTTTTGCCTGGCCACGCAGTGCCCAGCTCAGCAAAGCTTTAGCAAGGCCTCACTTGCTACCGGCAAATCATCGCTGCCCCGCCAAGGTCACGACTACAATCTCGACTCGGAACCTCAGTCGCTTGCGCCAAGCCTTTTTTGCAACCCCTAAGCCCCCGCCTGGCCCTAACACGCACTGCCCAGGTCCTGGATTTCTACCACATCGACATGCGAGGACCGCTCAAGCCCTGCATCTGCATCGTGTTGCACTGCCTTCGTTGCCTGGGTGTTGTCTCGCACTGCACAACTACACATGATGTTGCATAGCTGTTTGATCAAGCATTCTCGCTTTTGCATTGCACCGCATTGCCTTCGCATCGCCTCGCCTCGCATCGCATAGCAAGGCATGGCCGGAACGAGCACAGCACTGCAAGCACTTTTGCAGGCGCCTCGCGAGCAGCGCATCGGTGCCTTTCGTAGCCTCGGCTACAGCAGAATCGACGCACTGCAGAGCGAGCTCAGCGAGGCCCGCCTGACCATTTTTGGTCCTGCAGAGCCCGCAACGGCCGGCACCGCACCGCAGAGCGCAGCAGCAGCAGCAGCAGCCGCACCGCCCCCCACAACCACCATCCCAGCCAAAGCACCTCCCGGGACAGGGCCCCCAGCAAAGCACCAAGCCCAGCCTCCCCCCCCAGCACAGCAGGGGCAACCCGCACCGCCTCCGGAGCCCACACCGCCGGCATCGCCCCGCACTACGCCTCGCAGAGAGCGGGAGCACACGCCGCGCCGCAACCGCACACCGCCTCGCCCCAGGTGGAGCGATGTGGAAGACGACTGGGGGTCTTCTGCTCCTAGCACTGCCATGCCCTCGTCACTGCACTTCGGACAAATGGGGGGGGCCCCGGAGTTTGGCAAAGGCTGGGGGAAGCAAGAATGGGGCCCCCCCCAACATGCACCGCCTTTTGCACAGCAGATGGCATACGCCCCTCTCACAGCAGCACCACCGCCCTGGCAACAGCAACCCGCACCGCAGCAATGGCACCCTGCCCAGCCCTGCCCCGCCGGCTGGGGATACCCTCCCCCGCCACCGCCACACGCAACGCAACGCCCGGCCTCGCGCCGCGTGGCACTGTCCCCGCACATCCACTGCGAGGTGAAGTGGTACATCTCACCCCTAGGTGATGAGCGCCCTGCCTACAAAAGCGCCAAAGGCGACTGGCTCTGCGCGGCAATGTGTGAGACGAATTGTAAGTTTGGGGGGGCGGCCTGCAACAAGAAGTTGCGGTTCCCCCCCCCAACCGACGGCCATGCACCGCACCGCTGCAGCAAGTGCAAAGAAAGGGATGATCAGGACTCGGATTGAGCCACCTGACATCCTTGCACCGCCCCGCATTGCATCATATCTGACCGTAGCCTAGCCTTAATGATAATGGACAAGCATCATTATGCTTTAGCCTAGCATCGCATCGCACTTGCAGTGGTTTTTGAAATGCACGGCAGCATCGAACTGCCCCGACTGCCGCGCCCGGCAGCCAGCAAAAAAGCACTGCCACGGCACTGCACTTCCTATATAGCAAGCCGTCGCTACGCAGCTATGCTCACTTTTGTCAGGACAGAAGCCCTGCACTGCCTGGCAAGGCCTCACTGTTGCACTCACGGGTGTGCCACTTGCCATGCAAGCAAGCCTGTCAGGACCACCGGAACGAGCACGTCCAGGTGTTCTCGGCCAGGCAATGCCTGGCCCCTCAGGTTGGCCCGGCCCTGAATGCACAAGTCAGCTCTGTCGCTTCAGCTCAGTTGCCATTTCTGCATTGCACAGCACAGCATGGCACACACAACCCGCAAGCAACGCACAGCATCTCCCGCAGCCTTTTTTCTGCTCAAACGGTTCAAACCATGAGACGTCGTTGGGCCCTGCAAAGCCAAGATCGCACGACCACCGCACCTTCCTCTCCAATCGAAGTGGAGTCTCAGCCAGCATCGCCTCCCAGGAGCATCGCCGAAGATTTTGAGGCACATCTGGCCGCGCTGGCTTCAGAACCTGCACCGCCTTGCTCCGACTTCATAGAAGACCCTGCAGCTATACAGCCTTCCATTGCACAGGTCTTCCAACGGCAACGACTGTTGCAGGCGTACCCAAAAAATCCGCCCAACGCCAAGCACAGCCATGGCGACCTTCCAACAGTCGCTGACTTGATAGTGGGCCCAACCACAGCTCGGGCAACGCCCAGGCGGAACACATTTTACCCGCCGGTCCCGCAGGCGGATAGAGCATTGCACATAGCACCGCCGCCGAAAAGATATCGGCCCGAGCCGGCACTTCAATTTGGCGGCCTGCCAGTACCGCCCCCTCCATCGCTGCCGCGCAGCCTTGCAGGATCCACTGCTACGCAAATCATCCCGCACAGCTCTCTTAAAAGCCCTCCGGCCACGCCACGACCGCCGCCGGCATCTCAGACTCCCCTTGCGCCTCCCAGGCCGCGCACAGTCAAATTCAGGACCGTGCGCAGCTCCCTAGCATCGCGCATGAACATATGCGGTACGCTTTGGCTGCAGCTAGTGTACAAGCTAGGCAAAGCCTCGCATCTCTTGCAATCGGTGGAAGCAGCCAAACAAGCATCGGACCATATTATGGCAGTAATCCGCAACAACACACCAGGCACGCTGGAGCGATATCTCCGCATTGCATCGCTATTCATGGACTTTCTTGGCAGCTCCGCAATCATGTTAAACATCTTGCCAGGAACAGTAACACAGTTAGTGCAGTGCAGTTAATGTACAGGAACAGCCGTCACGCACACGCGACGTGCAAGGCTCGAGACCAGCGGACACAGTGACCCACAAGGAAAAGTGACCGCTTCAGTTTGAGAGTAGGAAGCTTAGTGAAGCCCGTTCTTTAACATGGTAGCGGAGCTGCCTCCAGGAACCTCCTTGGCAGCGATGATGCTACTCGTAGCCATAGGAACCATGATGCTCGGCGCCATGGCAGTTTGCCTCGTTGCCGGATGGAAGCAGATGCGCGCGAATGAGCAGATCACCAAGAAGACAGAGACAGTGCTCAACATGCCCACGCTCAGGATCGCAGTCCGTTCAGGAACAAAGTACCACCGCAGAGGTTGTGGACACCTTCGTAACCACAACGTGACAGCAGGAAACGCGCGAGACTTTGACGCTTGCAGCGATTGCTACCCCGACCGAGTGTTGGTGGAAGAGAAAGAGAAAAGGAACATGAAGTGCTACGGTTTGGCAGCATGTATGGTGCTGCTGGTTGGTTTCGCACTGGGAAGCCTCGCAACTTTGTGCGGGATGATCTTGGTCCCAGGAGCAGGAAGTATGGCGGTGAGACCGTGGCAGGCCCTTGGCAACAAAGTGGAGACCAAGGAAGAACTTGCCCTTGGAGACGCCTTATCCTCCAAGGAAGCGAGCCGTGGGAGAAAGGAACTACCGTACGTTGAGAGTGACGAGAGCGAGCTCATGGCAGTGTGGTCGAGCAGAAGGAAGCCCAATACGCACCCCAATACGCACCGGAACCGCTACAGGAACTATGACGTGTACGGCGAGTACTACCAGCAAGGCTACAACGAGTGCAGCGTGAACCCCGACGGCACCAACGTGAACACGATCAGGAACACGAACGCGTACACGATTAAGGACTATGTGGAGATAGGAAAAGTCATGGTACCGTACGCTTTGTTGTGCGCGAACCAAGTGATGAACGAGCTCTACAGCGTCGTTAGCGTGACCGGCGAGTACTACACGGAAGAGAACAGGAACGGCGACCAGAACACCGAGAACCAGGAGAGTGAGAGCCTTGAGTCAGGCTACGCCCCTAGGTACCTAGTAAAACAACAGCGAGAAGTACTGAGGAAAGTTGTACAGGAACATGTTCACAGTTTCGTAGAAAAGCTAGCAATCGTAGGAAAGAAGTTTCACGACGTCGTGCATGTGATATGTTCAGGAAGTCATTTCCAACAGAGTTGTATTTCAAGGAATTCGCATAGCAGTGTTCTTAGGAACCCCAATGGGACTGATTACTTGGATCACCCTGTCGTACTATTCTAGTTTGTTTTTCGCAAGAGCAAGCAACCGCTCGAAGCACCAAAGGAAGACAAGAGGAGAAAGGAGAGCACAAGCAGTGAGCAGGAAACAGTGCAAGTCACTACTTTTAGCAGCACTAGTGTACAGCAACCTTGAAGCAGCAAAAGGAATGGAGGATGCATTGAAGGCACTTGCCGAGATCAATGCACAGACCTTACAAGGAATACAGACACTAGCAGAGGAGATCAGGAACTCAGCAGCTTCAGGAAGTCAAAGAGAAGCAGGACTCACACAAGCATTCCAGGAAACCCTGACAGCAGTTCAGGAACAACAGAAGACAGCACAAACAGCGTTGGCAGACGCCCACACGAACGCAGCAACGACACTTGAGGAGATAGGAGCATCTCTGGAGAAAGCAGTAAAGGAACAAAGAAAGCCTGGAGAAGTGGAGTTGCACAAGCTGATTAAAAGCCCCGAAGCATTTTCCCCAGGAACATGGCAAGAAGAGAAGAGTGGATGGACAGAGTTCAGGAACAGGATTCGGATCTGGCTTGGAGCAGTGGATTCCAACATGGTGAAGATCATGGACATCGCAGAAAGGAACCTAAAAGATGATAAACAAGTGAAGATGGCTGAGATGTCTGCAGAAGCAAAGGAAACAAGCCGACGCCTGTACAGTGTTCTTTGTTCGTACACTAAAGGAAGGCCGTACCGAGTTGTAAAGCATGTAGCTGAGGAAAACGGTATGGAAGCTTACCGTATGCTACTCAAGGAATATCAACCAACGAATCGTGCGAGATCGTTGGAGTTGTTTCACAACATTCTCAACTACAAATTTGCTCACAACAAAGGAATTGCTGAGAATATCCTCGAATATGAGGAACACATCGAGAAGTACGAGAAGGCAACTGGAGAAAAGGTACAGGAGAATTTGAAAGTATCTACTCTTATCCAAGGTATGAAACCTGACGTGAAAAGGCACTTGTTGCTCAACATGGATGAGAAGACACAGTACAATACTCTTCGTCAGTACCTTGTGAACTATGAGTCAACCGAGCGTTGGACTAACTCTTTAGCAGCCCAGCAAGGAACACCTCACCGAACCACAACAGACTTGATCGACAAAGGTGATGACCATGGTGGTCTTGCAGCAATGGATATCAACCAAGCATGGTACAAAGGAAGGAAAGGCTATGGCAAAGGTTATGTTCACCATAAAGGCAAAGGTAAAGGAAAAGGCAAGAAAGGTGGAAAGGACTTCGGAAAAGGTTTCGGCTTTGACAGCAAAGGCAAAGGTAAAGGTAAAGGTTTCGGAGGTTTTGGCAAAGGCAGAGGTCGAGGCAACTGGAAAGGCCGAGGTAGAGGTTTCAGAGGTTACAAAGGAAAAGGCAAAGGTCGAGGAAGAGGTTTCTTCAGACACAAAGGAAAAGGTAAAGGAAAAGCCCAAGCAGCTACAGGAGTGTGTCACTACTGCCATAAGTATGGACATTTCGAAGCACAGTGTAGGCAGAAGATGCGTGACATGGGTTATCAAGCAAGGAACGTTGACCTTGAAAACCAGAGCGAGCAAGCGAGCACTACAGGTACTTCGACTCAGGCCCCTTCGTCAGCCAACAAGACCTCAACAAGCCAAAGCCAAGCAAGCCAAGGAACCCAAAGACCAGTGATTAGGATGGTCTCCATGTACCACATGGGAGACGAGCCCACAAGCTTTCCGGAGGAATTCGAGATGAGTGAGAACTCTGATGAGATAGAGATTGAGTACTTCGGAAGAGTTTTGCGGGTTGTTGGTGAAGAAGTTCAGGAAGAGAGAAGTGAGACAGAAGAGTTTTGGATTGGTGATGAAGATGATGAGTTTCAGGACTGTGATGAGGTGAGTGATGACACATGGTTGCAATGGCACCTAGAAGGAACTCTGATAGGAACTCAGGACCGTGGATACTACTTTGAGTGTCCCAATGGATGTCATGAAACACCGTGGCACCCAGACATGCAGGAATGTGAGAACGGATGTCACCATCCTCCTAGAAGGAACAGAGTAGAGAGAACAGCACCCTCAAGGACCATTACTAGGTTTGCGCGTGCAGCGAGGAACACGAGAACTCGAGAGATCGAGGTTGTGCTGGATTCAGGAGCCGACATTTCGTTGGCACCAATGTGGATGAAGAAGTACGGAAGGAAAGCACCCAACACTACCAAGGTAGTTTTGCGAGATGCGCAAGGATCCCGAATTAAGGTTTCAGACCAAAGGATTATTGAAGTTGAGTTTCGGGATATTCAAGGAAACATTGTGAAGGTTGAAGAAGTGTTCTTGATTTCATCGGTTGTGCACCCTCTTCTGGCAGTAGGTAAACTGTTGAAGAAAGGCTGGGAGTTCAGAGATGGAACAGCAACAGGCACTTTCCTAACAGAAGGAACAACCAAGATTGCAGTGAACTACAACAACAACTCACTTACAACAAAAGCCTTTGTGAGAGCAGTCAACTGGGAAGCAGAAGCAAAGCCTATCCCTATGTACTTGTGCGAGAACTTGAAGGAACTCATTGAAGAACAGCGTGTTGGTTGGACCAACTGGCGAGACCCTTACCAAGTCCACTTCAGCCTAGGAACCTCAGAACACGTTGATACTTACTTGATGTTTCCACCAGGAAAGTTCGCATATCGAGCAGTGCTTATTGAGGATGATGATCAGTGGTATTTGTTGCATCACAGCATCATGTTTGAGGAACTTGAAGAACCGTTTGGAACAATCTTCGATGGTAGCAAGGAGTATCGCACACTTACTCTAGTATCGCTCAAGGAATTTCCTCTGAACCTCATAGGCACCCCCAAGGAAGATGAAGATCGAAAGATGTTTGAAGAGTACACTGAGGATGCATGGTCAATCAGTATGGATGGCACCACGCTCACGAGGTACCACAACTCGTTGAGGAAGACTTTGTTCAATCCTCGAGATACTAATGACATTCCAGTGGACATAGGAAACCTCAAACCAGACAGGTACACGTATGGAGAAGAACCGATCAACAAGGATTTCTTTGAGGATGACAAGTTCTGGACTTTGGATGAGCCTCACAGAGACCCAGAACCACTAGGAGGTTTATCCTGGACAGGACGCAGTGTATTCGAACTCATCGAACCAGTGAACCCCAAGGCCAGAAGACCAAAACAGAAGGTTCACCAACTGGACACGATTCCAGAACAGGAAGAAGAACAGGAAGAGACCTCAGAGGCCCAAGCACCAGCGCACAGGCACGAACTTGCAGGAGAACTGTCGTTTACATTCAATGGTCATGAGTACAACCAGCAGAACAGCCTCAAGGCCCTGAGAGAACTGTGCAAGGAACTAGGAGTTTCAAAAGCTGGATCTAAGCAAGAGATCCTCAGAAGGCTCAGTAGATCCATCATGGAAGCAGAAAGGCACATGGAACTTGTTTCAGGCCAGAAGAAGTACAAGGAGTTTCTAGAAGCTGAACCTCTGAAGGTACCCAAACAGCCAAAGCCGGAGGAAGTTGCAGTGCATAATCTCACACACTTACCTTATGCATCTTGGTGTCCGACGTGTGTAGCATGCAAAGGAAAAGAGTCTCCACACCTTCGTGAGAACCCAGAGAAGGAAAGATCTTCGAGACCAACTTTCTGTATGGATTTCTGTTTTACAGGAACAAGTCATGATGAGGCACCAGCGGCAGTATGTCTTGTGTGTGTTGATTCTTGGAGTAGGAACATGGTCTGTATCCCGACAGCATCTAAAGGAAAAGATCTTGTAGAGCACCTTTGCGAAGGAGTGACCTACTTGAGTACTCAGCTTGGATACGGAACTATCAACTTGAAGGCAGACAACGAAGGAACAATGATGAAGCTGAAGCAAGTCATCCAGAAGCAGAGAGCAGCTTTAGGTCTAGGAACAGTCTTGCAGGACGCAGTCAGTGGCCAGAAGGAAACCAACGGCATGGCAGAGAGAGCAATCCAAACCATTAGGAGACAAGGAACAACCTTGATTAGGCACCTTGAACACAGAACAGGAACATATATTGCTCATACACATCCAATCTTCAGTTGGGCTTTCAGGCACTCGGCATGGACCTTGAACAGGTACCATCGCCATTCCTCCACAGGAATGACTCCGTATGAGTTCATGGCAGGAAGGCCTTACGAGGGCCAGCTCGCCGAATTTGGCGAATCACTTTTGGTTTTGACCAATCGTTCAGGAACTCGTGGCAATAGGAAAGGTGACCCTATTTGGTTGAGAGGAGTGTTTTTAGGAAAAACAGACAACAACCTTTTCATTACGTGGCACATGGACGGCATCAAGACGAGCCGTAGCGCAAAACGTTGTGTGGAACACTTCGACGTGAAAGGAATCAGCAGTGTAGGAATTCATACTTGGGAAGTGAAGCACACTACACTGGCAACAAGGAACATTCCCAGGAAGAACATTCCAGGACCAATTGCAGAGGCGCCACCTGTCGTGGATGGAACAACTCAGGAACAGTCGGTTGAGGACTCGGCACCTTCAGCACCTTCAGGACCGATCGCAGGACCGATTGTCATCCAAGGCGGGGACTCTGCAGGGAAGTCAGGACCTACTAGGACAACCTACCTAGAGAGCAAAGCGAAGCAGGCACAGAGCAAGAGAAAGGCAGAAGAAGAACTTGAGCAGGAATACGACGACCAAAACAAACACGACGAAGCAGCTTCAGACCCAACGTCTTCTAGTAGCAGCAGTAAGGAAATGGACGCAGCCTCAGAAGAAGAACTCATTCCAGACAGTGCAATGGCAAGTGAACTTCTTTCAGCTAGAGGACCAGCACCTCTTAGGAAAATGGAATTTGATGATGTAGGAACAGGTTCCAAGATCCCAAAGATTGATTCTCCCAAGAAGAAGTACCCTCCGTTCAACGTAGGAAGAGTATTTGAGCACAATGATGAAGAATTACCTGAAGCAGAACCAGGTACAGAGGACATTTTCTGGGAAGATTCGTATTCGGACATTGGCGATTCCGACGAGGAACAAGACATCTTCAAGAGCGAAGATTCTGGACCTCCAGAAGTTGCAGAAGCCCAGTTGCAGGAACTGGATCGTGAGGCAATGCTCACAGAGATCAACAGACTCACCGAGATGAAGGCATTGGCAAGGAAACCCTTGCAAGAACTCGAGAGAGAAGAGGAGAGAGAGACAGAAGAAGAAGAGAGCAACCAAGGAACAAAGTGGTTGACGACGAAATTCGTCTTCGATTGGCGATTCAGGAACGGCCGATGGACAAGGAGAGCTAGGCTAGTCGCAAGAGAGTTCAAAGCAGCAGAAGTAAGGAATGACACATTCAGCCCAGCAACAAGCGCATCGTTGGTGAGACTTATCCCTATTTTGGGACTACAACAGGAACACGCCTTGTACTCCATTGATGTCAAGGACGCATTCTTGCAGGTACCACAAAGGACCCGATGTGCATGTCAATTCCCAAAGGAATATGTGGATCTGTTTGGCGACCAGGACCCTAGTTGTAGGAACGAAGGTTTGTTACTGCTAAGAGTACTTCCAGGACAGCGAGATGCAGCACTACTATGGAGTGATCATTTTGCAGGAACCCTCAAAGAGCAGAACTTTGATAGGAGCAAAGCATGCCCTACTTTGTTTCGTGACGACAGGAACAGCATACTTGTTGTGCATGTAGATGACATTCAGGCAGCAGGGAAAACAAGGCACCTAGAGCCCAAGCTAGGAAAGCTAAGAGAAACCTACGAGCTAAAGGTTGAAGGCCCCTTCTTGACAGAGCAGGAACTTGAAGTAGGAGAGTCACACCAGACAATCCGATTCCTTAAAAGGAAATTCAGCTACCACAATCACGAGCTCCACATCACGAGTGACCCGAAGTATCTTGTGAAGCTTAAGGAAGAACTGAAGCTTACCAGCAAAGCCTCAAAGCCAACTCCGTGCACCCAAGAGTCGCAGGAACAGGACAACACTCAGATCTTGAATCAGGAACAAGCAGCATCATTCAGGAAGAGCGTTGGCATACTCTTGTATGTCAGTCAGGACCGCCCTGACGTGCAGTTTGCCGTGAGAGGTTTAGCCTCCAAGATGTCGGAACCAACACATGGTTCTTGGAAGCACTTAGTCCACCTAGTGCAGTACATGTCGAGAACTGAAGGATACCATCTAGTGTACAGGAAGACACCCAGAGGACTCAGTAATCTCAATGAATCCATTAGGAATGGTAACTACGACTTTACAGGAACAAGGCCCAAGGAACACCACCTTTTGGAAGTCTTCAGTGATTCAGATTGGGCAGGAAAGAAGGACACAAGGCGCTCAACATCTTCAGGAATTGTTTGCTTAGACGGTCAGTGCATTTACTCTTTTTCTAGGAACCAGAAGTCGGTTAGCTTGAGCAGTGGTGAAGCAGAGTACTACGCAGGAGCGTCAGCAGCGTCAGATTCTATCTTGTTGAAGGAAGCAGTGGAATTCTTGACCAGGAAACAATGCAAGGTACACTTGTATATGGATTCTTCTGCAGCTAGAGGAATTATTACAAGGCAAGGTGTAGGTAGAGTCAAGCATTTGCAGATCAGGACCCTTTTTCTTCAAGACCTCCACAAAGAAGGAACAATTAGTGTTCACCCAGTAGGAACCAAGGAAAACACAGCTGATATAGGAACCAAGCCCCTTTCAGCGAAGCGTATCAGACTGTTGTTACACTGGCTAGGTTTTCAGACCAGCGAGAACGAACCAGTAGGTAGAGAAGAGCTCAAGGAACACAAGGCCCAAACACAAGCTAAAGCAGTTGTAAGGATGATCAAGAGCCCAGGAACTTTGTCTTTTGCAGCTTTGTTGTTTGCAGGAATTTCAGGTATTTCGGACAGTCTTCAGATTCAGAGTTTCAAGGAACAGTGTTTTGAGAGTTGTGTTCAAGAAGAAGAGTTTCAGGCAGATTTTCAGGAACATGTTTTCTGTTGTGCAAGTGCATGCGAGCAGGACGGCATATGCAGTGACACGAGTGCATGTGAGCTAGGAACGTTTGCAGGAACAGCGCATGGAACAACATGTAGTGAGATGCTTTCGCAGCTCAAGGAACTCTGCGGAACACTCGCAGAACGCTCAGGTATCCAGGAACTAGTACGCCCAGTAGCAGGTCAAGGCACCTTACCAGGAACCTCAGCAGCCATGGAAGCGAGCGCGAGTTCAAGCAAAAGCTCAGAAGAGATCGTCAAGGAACTTCAGACCTTGAAGGAAGCGGCAGTCACGTTGAAGACTGCTACAGAAGAAAGGAACTTGATCGCGGAGTCGATCAGGAAGAACACAGAGGAAGCTGCGCGTTTGCGCAAAAGTCAGGAACACGTTGCGGGATGTGTGGAAAGTTTGACATCCCAGATCTACAGCGTGAAGCACCAGGTTCAGGAAATGGCCGAAGAGAACGAAAGAGACCGGAAGCAGGTCAAGGAACACATGAACTTCGTCCTAGGTACATGTGATTCCGTGAAGGAACAGCTGAACCAGATGATGCAGGACTTCTACGAACAACAGCAAGAAGAAGAAGAAGACGAAGAGGAACAAAGGAAAAGAGAAGCCAAGGACCGAGAACTAGAAGGTGAACTACGTCGTGAAGGACACGGACAAGGAACAGCACCTTCGAGAGCTACGTCACCTACCTCCCAGGAACACAAAGGAGAAGACGATATAAGGAACTGGTCAGACAGGAGCTACTTCGACAGACTCCAGGAACAGGAAGAAAGCCAGGACTACTTCGACGAGAACGAGAACGAGGCCTACGTGGACAGCTACGTTGGAGGAGAAGATCCCGGGGAGTACCCCGAAGAAGCCAAAGCAGAAGAAGGAACAGCAGCAGCAGAGGAAGAAGAAAGCGAGGAAGCAAAGGAAGAAAGAAGGAAGAAGAAGATCGCGGAGATCAACGCCAAAAGCAAGCAAAGGCTAAAGGAGAAAGAAGAGGAAAAGAAGCAGTTTCCGTACCCCTACGACTACAGCAGCGAATGGAAGGAATACTCCGAGAACGGCGAGATCTACAAGCAGCACAGAGTCACAGGAGAAAAGATCCACATCGACAAGGACTACACGTACAAGCACGAGAAGGGAACAAAAGGAAAGAAGGAAGGAAAAGGAAAAGGAAAGCCAAAGGCAAGAGCAGAAAGCACAGGATTTCGACCTCGAGATGAAGATGATCGCAAATATTGGAACGAACAGGACAAGATCTCAAAGGAGCAGAAGGAAGCGAAAGCCAAAGCAGAAGAGGAGAAGAAGGCAAAGGAAGAGCAGATTGCCAAAGCAAGAAGGATTTTGGAAGAAGCAGCAGAAGAGCAGGAAAAGCGAGACAGAGAGCAGGCAAAAGCAGAAGCCGCAGCAGCCGCCGAGAGAAGGCGAGAGGTAGAAGCGGCAGCCAAAGCAAAAGCAGAGAGAGAGGCAAAGGAAAAGGAGGAGACAGAAGCAGCAGCCGCAGCAGCCAAAGAGGAAAAGGAAAGAAAGGAACAGGAGAAGAAAAGAAAGGAGAAGGAAGCCAGGAAGAAAAGAGAGGAAGACCAAAAGGCAGCGTCAGCGTACATTGCCAAGAAGGAAGCAGAAAAGAAGGCAGCAGCAACAACAGCAACAGGATCAGGAGAAGCAGACAGGATCCAGAAGCTTGAAGAAATGATGAAGGAGATGATGAAGGAACGCAAAGAGGATAAAGAAAGAATTGCAAGCCTTACACAGGAGCTTGAGAGCAGAGGATCAGCAGCCGGGTCGCAGGCACCCACGGAACCAGACACAGCACCAGCAACACCAGCAAAGGAAGAGGAGAAGCCAGAAGGAAAAGGAACAGGAAAGGAGCCACCGAGTGTCACACAGCAGCAGCAAAGGAAAGGAGGAAAGGACGACCCAGAACTTTCCGCCAAAGGACCAGTGAACGAAGAATCGTTCATGAAGGGCAAAGGAAAAGGAGAGTTTGAAGGAAACTGGTTTGCAGTCTACGGTTTCCAGAACAGGAACTACCAGTGGAAGTGGAACGAAGTCAAGACGCAGTGGTACTGGTATTCCGGATCAAAGGAAACAGGTTGGAAAGCAGGATCAAGAGACAAGCAAGGAAAAGAGAAGTGCATGTCACAAGCAAGGCAGCGTGCAGAGTGGCTAGAGCAAGAACTCAAGGAACAGAAAGAAGTCAGCAACGAAGAAGAAGGAGTAAAAGTCTACAAGGTCGACGACGGCGAAGTGACCTTCCAGTGAAGCAAAGGAACAGCGAGCAGTACTGAGGCCAGAGAGCCGAGGAAAGAAGAAGCAGGACACAGGAACCGTGGCACAGCCCTTTTTGTTTCTGTGGTGATCTAAGTATAGTAAAGGAACGTCTTTTGTACAGTCGAGCAACCTTGGAGAGGATTGCGAGTGAACATAGGAACATATGTTTGCGATGAGGCAGAGTGTTTGTTTTGCAAGTGAAAAGGAACTGCAGTGTGTTTACTGTTGACAGGAAAAGTCGGAGTCACCTCAGTCGAGGAACTTTCGCTAACTCCGAAGGCGGGGTGTTAAACATCTTGCCAGGAACAGTAACACAGTTAGTGCAGTGCAGTTAATGTACAGGAACAGCCGTCACGCACACGCGACGTGCAAGGCTCGAGACCAGCGGACACAGTGACCCACAAGGAAAAGTGACCGCTTCAGTTTGAGAGTAGGAAGCTTAGTGAAGCCCGTTCTTTAACAAATCAGCTTTCTCGACGTCAGCCTGCATTGCCTACTCGATTTCCTCGCCCTAGCCAGAGCATCGCACAGCCAAGACCTTGAGATCCATCGCATCAGCGCCGCTTCCTCTATCAAAGCCCTTCGCTGGTTCGTAAGGCAAACGCAATGGTCATGCCTTAGCAACGCACTAGAAAGCCCGATTATACGGGCCTATTCTCTCAAAGGCACTGCCAAAGACCGTCGCGAAGCACTGCCCATCCCCTGGGCGCTAATCGCTGCCTGGGAGCAGCGCGTTTGTGACCCAAACGCCCCCGTCGCATCTGTCGTCGTCCTGGGGGCTGCACTGCTCGCCATCCACGCAAGTCTGCGCTTTGGCGACCTGCAACGCATTGACTTCTCCAGCCTATCGCTCTCCACTTCTGCATTGCACGGCACCTGCTGGGCTACGAAAACCACAGCGCAAGGCCAGCCTTTCGCAGTTACCCTCGCGGGTATCACTGGCCGGTGCAAGGCCACCTGCTGGACCTTGCACTGGCTCTCAGCATTGCACCGCATCGTGGCCTCCTCATCGGAAGATCCGCCGGATTTTCTGTGGTTCAGCACGGCACTAGACCACAGCTCGGTCGAGGAGCTTGCCCCAGCATCCTATTGCACCGCTCTGCTCAGCCTTAGATACCTGGCCACATTGCCATGGAAGGCCAGCGGCAATGGTCTCTTGCCCAGTGAAGCCAAACAACTCACCCTGCACAGCATGAAAAGCACCCTGTTGGCAGCTGCAGCACAGCTACGCGTTTACAAAGAGCTACGCCTGGCTCAAGGACACCACAGAGATAGCGCGAGGCTCTATAGCAGGAATGACACTTTCGACAGCCTAGACCTCCAGCATCGCCTCGCACAAGCATTCAGCACAGGCTGGCGACCAAACCGCAGCGTTGCCAGAGGAGGCCAAGCACCCATCCCAAAGCCTCCTTTTCACCTCCCAGCGGGGGATCCACTGCAAAGCATCACAGCTCAAGAAGTTCTGGCAGGTCCTTGGAAGGCTTTTGCATCCAGGCACGAAGAAATGCACGCCGCATCGCAACATCATCCGGCACCTACACAGCTTGACCCGGCAACGCAACAGGCCACGCAGAGCTCGCCAGACGTCATTGAGCAATTCTCGCCAGAATCGCCAGACCCCATCGCACCCTTCTCAGATGAAGAAGCCTGGATGGTGGAAAACGCGGCACTGCAACGCCAAAGCTCCGATTCCTCCAGCGAAGCATCGTCAGTGTCCTCCAAAGAACCCTTGCAAATAGACCTGGATGGACCAACGCCGCTCTTTGCATGCACAGGCCCTTGGGGCTGTTGGCACTCGCTTTGCCCCCCTGACGAGTCCGGCGTGCTGCGCACAGCATGCGGGATCAAGCTAGGCACAGCCGCCTTCACTTCTAACGCACCGCCACAGCCTCATTGCCGTCGCTCGGCTTGCGTCGCACTCCGCAATGGCGCTTGAAGAAAAAAGGAACCTCTTTCTTGCTGTGGCTTTACTTGCCGCATATCCTTCAGCTCTTGCCTACTCAGGTCGCTCTTCGGGTGCGCCGCTCTGGACCTGCCCTGCACCAGATGCCTTGTCACCGCCATCTTGCACCCGCAGCCGTTTTCTTGCTCGAACTACAGACTCTACTTTTTCGCTACTAGCCTGCAGGATGGAGTCTCCGGACGCACTGTCGGATCTCCTCTCACAGATGCAGGTGCCTGAAGCCCTTTGCAACGCACTGCACAAAACCGGCATTGAGTCGGTGCCCGATTTCGCATTTGCATATAACAGCACGGCAGACCTTGATGTGTTCTGCTCTGACAAATACGATGAGCTCTGGGATGAATTGGGCGTCTCAGACCCAGAGCACTGCCCAGCAATGGCGCGCCTTCGCCGAGCACTCCGCCGTGCACAATCCATGACGGAAGTGGCAGACACCCCCGCCTCGCACAGCACCGCCAGCACAGCCCAAGCGTCGCTTAACGTATGGGCGGAACACGCCCCGCCCAGACTGGACGCATCCAGCATTGCACAGCTCGTCAAGGACTTTCGCACTAACTACCCTGGTGAACACCTTGACAGCGATGCGATGCCCAGCGTGCGCTTGCTTAGCATAATCCATCGTTGGTTTTCTCCAGGGAACACCATTAGCTGGGTACCCTGGCAACTCCGACTTTCGGAGAAGCAATATCAAGAGCTCATAGAGAGCAAAGCATCAAGAGCTCATAGAGAGCAAAGCATCGCGCACCATCCGCACCGAAGCAGCCTTCCTCAGCACAGCACTGTTTGATGACACACCGGAAATGCCGGTTGATCATCTCAGGCTTAGCGCCGCATGGCTTGGCAGAGTTCAAACAGTATTCCGCAACTCCATAGCACTGTGCAAAGGAGCGCACCTGCAGCGCCTTAAGGCATATGACAAAAAGATTCTTGATCTGGCGACGCAATCGCCAAGCGACGCATCGCTCCGCACCGTCACCACGCAAGAGCTTGTCGCAGCTGACCGCAAACTGTGGCGCGAGATCTCGCTTTTGCACAGCGCCGGTTGGACACTGGATGACGCCCTGCATGAAATGACAAGCATCCGCTCGGACATTGGCAACCTCCTCCAGCTGCGTGCTCGGCCGCCTCCCCCCCCGCAAAAGCCACCTCCTCGCCTACCGAACAAAGGCAACGGCAAAGGCAAAGGCAAGGAGAAAGGGGGCAAAGGCAAGCAAGGCACACAGCCAGGCAAAAGGCGCACTCCCGGCGAAGGCACAGCACAGGAGGTCAAGACAGCGGACCTCGTGCAACAGCACGGCAACAAGACCTTCTGTATTCGTTACAATAAAGGGCACTGCAAGAACGCGCAGTGCAAATATCTTCACGCATGCGCATACAAAATGCCTAACGGTGAGCCTTGCGGCAAAAGTCATCCCGCCTGCCAGCACCGCAACCCCCAGGAGCCGCCTAGCTCCTGAAAACCGCAGCTGGAACTGGCCGGGCAGGCCCAGTTGCCCTCGCCTACTCTCCCGGCTGCACAGACTCCAGCCGCCACGCATGGCACACCCACAACGCCTGCAGACGTACCTGCAGCACCGGCAGGACAGCATTGCCCAAAAGCACAGCAACCAGAAGCTACTCCTTGTACGCATAGCCCAGCACAAATGCAAGAAGACAGTCATTCGCACAGCTCCGAATCCAGCTCATCAGAAGCAGAAGATGCCGGGCCTAAGACATCCAAGCATAGATTCCTGCTGCACAGCATAGCGGAGGACCCGTTCAGCTGTGACCGGTTCTGCTACCAGGCCATGGCACAGCACAACACTATAGAAGATGAACTTTACTCTGCCTGGCATAGCCTCGTCTGGTCGGGAGCGGTCGGAGCAACACTGCTCCTGTTCCCTGCACATTCGCTTGATTTGGCATCGCACACCAGATTATGCGCGCTTCTTCGGGCAGCGCACCTCCAAGGCAGTCAGGTCTTTTTCGAGTACCCCAGGCACTGCGATGACGAGATTGCAGACCTGTACACACAGCTGTGCCAAGAGTTAGCAGTGCACTGCATACAAATGAAGCTGCCCCAGAGCGACGCCTCGCACATCATTTGCTCCACGCATGCAGCACTGGCAAGCGCAACACAGCAAGCTGATCCATACCAGCACATGCTCGCTCTTGCAGCGCAGGAGTGCACATCGCACCTCAATGCCCCTATCCAGCCAGCAATGCTGCAAAAGCATTTGCCGCGCTGCTTTCTGCCACGCAGGCCCGCGGTCTGCGATGGAGCAGGCATGTTCAGCACTGCAGATCACTCTGCCAATAATGTAAGCAGTAAGCCCAAGCCCCTAGCAAAGCTAGCCTCTGCCTTTAAGCAATACCTCACTAAACACGGCCTCGTTTCGCATATTTCTAAGCACCTACAGTCAGGGCAAGACTCGCACCCGCTTAGTGAAGACCATCGCAACGCCTTGGCAGACATTGTGCATCAGACCATGGCACCCAACATCGACAAAAACCAGTTCCTCCGAATCTCGGACGGGCAGCCCTTCCGGCTCACAGCACTGCAATACCTGGCACAAGCCATTCATGATAAAGATGCACAGCTACCCATCATCCTCGATGAGGGAGTACCTACAGGTGCTTTCGGAGCACTGCCCAGCAGCGGGCAGTGGCCCACAACGCAAAGCTCTTTAGACTTTGCAGACGACTTCAGCCCTGCATCCCTCGAGCACTGCAGGGGGAATTGGTTCCTAGCGGAAAGCAACCCCGCACTGCTGCAAGAGCTAGTGGAGGATGAAGTGCGCAAAGGCTTTGTCGCAAAGTTCGAAGGCACCGAAGAAGACGCAAAGCGCCACTGGCCGCAGGGCACTGCAATCGGCAAATTAAACATTGTTATGGCCGAAGGACGCGACCCACGCCTGGTCCTTGACAGCACTGTGTGCGGGTGTCACTGCCCAACGCCTCGGACGTGCAGCGCACATTTTTGTCAGATGACTGCTACGCACAGCTTCACGCACTGTCACTAGACTTTAAGGCAGCGCACAAATGCTGCAAAGTCAGCCCCGCAGACCAAGGCACCCTGCTGTTCCGAGTTGGCAGCTCCCTGTACTACTACAAGGTTTGCCACTTCGGGGCGCGCTTCTCGGCATATTGGTGGCAACGCACAGGTAGCCTTCTACTGCGCTGCATACATGCGCTGCTCTGTAACTACCCGCATCGAGCTTGGCTTTACGTCGACGACCTCCTGGCCCTGCTCCGCACAGCTGACAAAGACATGGCCACCGCACTGATAGTTGCACTGCTTTCAGCCCTGAACGCACCCATCAGCTGGAAGAAGGCTCAGTTCGCCCAGGAAGTCACCTGGTGCGGGTGGACCATTCGCACGGACGCAGAGACCATTGAGCTCCGCGAACTCAAATTGCACAAGCTCCGCGAGCAACTCATTGCACTGCAACGCAAAAGCAAAGTGCAACGCAAGGAGCTGGAGGGCGTACTAGGCCTACTTAATTGGGCCACCTCCCTAAGTAAACACATGCGCCCTTTCATGGCACCGCTCTACAAAGACCTACACAGCTGCAGAGGCACACTGCACAGCATTTCACCGAGCATGTGGGGCACCTTCCTAGATTGCCTGGACAACAACGCAAAGCTCACCCGCACGCCAGCAGGCTCTTGGCTGCCACGCAATGCCCAACTACTTGAGGTTGGCAGCCTCAAAATAGCAAGCAAAGCAGATGTGCCCCTTGTGCCGCCCTCGCACAAACACCAATGGCTAAGGCTAGCTGACCCGCACCGCTCTGAAGTTCACCTTCGCCACGAAAGCAAATTCGTTCTGGCATGGCTGCAGCATTGCTTTGCGCATGAGCAGCCTCGCTCGCTGCGCACAGCGCCACGAATGCACTGCTACAGTGCGGCGGATGCATTCGCAGATACGCACCGCATGGGCATTGGAGGATGGATCAGCACTGCCGACGCCTTCCTGTGGTTCAGCGCCATCTTCTCTGCAGAGGAAGTGCGCAAGCAATGGCCGCAACTGCAAGGCAGCCTGCAGCCTTACATTGGCTGCTTTGAATCGCTCGCACAACTTGCACTGGCTCAGTGCTCCTGGCAACTGCTACGCAGTAAACAGATCCGCTTTGTTCTGCCCACGGCATCTGACAATACCAGCGCAGAGTCTGGCCTTAATAAGCTTTTCAGCACGGCAGAGCCCCTAGGGACTTTCCTTCGCCTGGCGGCCACCTGGGCGCATCTGCACCGCGTGCAGTTTGAGGTGGAGCACCTCGCTGGCGAGAAGAACGTTTGGGCAGACAAGCTCAGCAGGGGCTCAACTGCCTTTCTTCAGCATCGCACTGCTGACAAAGTTGAAGTCACGCTAGCGCAACTAGCATCCGCATCGCACTGGGTCACATTACATGATCACGCACTCGCTTGGCCGCAACGGCTACTAGACGCTCAGCACGCAATGCTTAAATGATGTAAAAAAAGAGTGGAGTGACGCCTCTCTCTTCCTCTCTTTCAGTGAGAACAGCCTTGCTTTTCACGCTCTTCATTTCTCACGCCCTGCCTCGCCAGGTACATCCGCCAACTCGCGCGGTGAGGGGCTTTTACAGCAGAGGTTGTCGAAGTGCACCTAAAGTGGGGGTTTGCTCGGCATCGCTTGCCGCTTTCCCTTGCGAGCAATGCCTCGCTCTGCACTGCACATTCGAGCAACCTCTGCGGAAAAATAGAGCGTATGCAGTTCGCACTGCACTTAGCGTTGAGAACAGTTAGGAGAACGCTAGTTGTGAGTTTGTGTTTTTGATTCAACTGTGTTTTCTTATCTGTGTCGAAACCTTCAAACGCTCCGCGCTGCTTTCGGCACCAGCACTCACAACTAGTGTTCGCTTTCTTGCATCGCATGCATAAGAAATTTTTCACCCACCCTCCACGCCCTTGGGGGTTTGCTCGGCATCGCTTGCCGCTTTCCCTTGCGAGCAATGCCTCGCTCTGCACTGCACATTCGAGCAACCTCTGCGGAAAAATAGAGCGTATGCAGTTCGCACTGCACTTAGCGTTGAGAACAGTTAGGAGAACAAAGTTTCCAACACCATCGTGACGGGAGCGCGAAATACTATCGCTACCCAGCTTGATGGAAATAAGGTTTTGCCGAGAGCTTTGGCGCTCTGTAGGGGTCAAGAGAGCTTCTGGGGGGGGCTTGCTTGTGCGGTTGCGGGGTTGGTTGTGCCCGCTTTTGAACGGTTCTCTGTGCTTGGGTGACGAGACTCACGCAGTCAACGCTCGGCGTGGTGGCCTGCCGGTAAAGCCACCCTTGTCACCTGCTCAGTTGCCTGTGCAGCATGATCGGGCGCCCTGGTGCCTTAGCAGTTTCTCCAAAGGTTCGAAGGCCAAACCTTTCACTCGACCCAGAAGTAGGTCAGGAGGGCTTGTTCATGCACGCAGGTAGGTTGGAGGTCAGGTCGCGCTGCCGCAAAGGTTAGGGCCACACAGGTCAAGAGGCAGGTCTTGCTGTGCTGCACGCCGCAAAGCTTCCAACATCATCGTGACGGGGGCGAAATACTATCGCTACCCAGATTGATGGAAATAAGGTTTTGCCGAGAGCTTTGCGCTTTTTAGGGGTTGGGCATCCGTCCCACCCTTTGGCTGTAAAAATTTAGGCCGCTGCACAGGGTTAATTAAGATTTAGGGCAGGTTCCTAACCCGATAAGCTGAAGCGGTGGTGCTTGGTATAGCCAAACCTGCAGAAGAGGTATCATAGCCAAGGCCTCAAAATCTACGGCTTGTTTCGCAGGAGGCGCCTAAGTAGGCGTATCGGTGGCTCTGGGACGCCCGCCTCCATGCTTGCCTTTTGACGTCTGCATACGCCGCAAAGCTTCCAACACCATCGAGACTGGATTGCGAAACACTTTCGCTACCCAGCAGAATGGAAATGAGGTTTTGCCGAAATCTTTTGCGTTTTGTAGGGGTTGGGTACCCGTCCCACCCTTTGGCTGAGCCCTTCTAACAATTTAGGGCGCTGCACAGGGTTAGTTCAGATGTAGGGCAGGTTTTTCAGCTTCTCAAGTTCAAACGGCTGTCCTTGGCAGTGTAGCCCTAGGGGGAGGGCTCCCAAAACCTGCAGAAGAGGTATCATAGCCAAGGCCTCAAAAATCTACGGCTTGTTTCGCAGGAGGCGCCTAAGTAGGCGTATCGGTGGCTCTGGGACGCCCGCCTCCATGCTTGCCTTTTGACGTCTGCATCGGGCGGTGCCTTTGCCCAACGGGGCAGGGTCGCAGTTAGCAAGCGCGAGAACGCTGCTTCTCTTTCGGCCTCGGGTTTGGCCTCTGCTTTGTCGTTGCTCGGTTGTCGCCGCCCGAATTGGTCGTGACATTTCGGTGAAGGTTGCGGTTAGTAAGAGCGAGAACGCCGCTTCTGCCACTTCTGCATGCCCGCCTCTTAACGTCTGTTTCGGTCTGTGCCTTTTCTCAACAGGTTGCAAGGTTGCAGTTAGTAAGCGCGAGAACGCTGCTTCTCTTACGGCCTCGAGTTTGGGCTCTGCTTTGTCGTAGCTTCGTCGTCACTGCTTGGCATTGGCCGCGCATCGGTTCATGTTGCGGTTAGTAAGAGCGAGAACGCCGCTTCTGTCACTTCTGCACGCTCGCCTCTTAGCGTCTGCTTAGGTCCGTGTCTTTTCTCAACTGGTTGCAAGGTTGCAGTTAGTAAGCGCGAGAACGCTGCTTTTCTTACGGCCTCGTGTTTGGGCTCTGCTTTGTCGTAGTTTCGTCGTCACTGCCTGGCATTGGTCGCGTCACCTTCGGTATATGTTGCGGTTAGTAAGAGCGAGAACGCCGCTTCTGTCACCTTTGGCTGGCCACTCACTGCCTGGGTGCCTTCACCTTACGTCGCCCGACCGTGGACTTTGGACTTGTGGATTTTGGTGTGCACGATCGTGACGGAACAAAACACAGGGGTTGTCCGTTGTCTGGCGAGACTAGAACGGCAACCGGAGCCTGGACTTGGCTCCACCTGTTGTTTTGGGCAGCTCTGAGCGACGGCTCTTTGTTGCTCCTGACCGGTCGCTGAGGCTCCGTAATTTGTGCTGAACGGCTAACACCGGCAAAGCCTGTGCGCCGCAGCCCTTGGTAGAGCTTCGCTTTGCTGTTTCACCGCTTTGTTGTAGTTTGATGCTTGGTTTGTAGTTTCGCTTGTTTGTAGGGACCGAGTGCTACAGCCGTAGTCGACGAGGCCCAGTCAAGCCAAAAAATTATGGCAGCAATTGAAGACACTACTCGGAGGTGAGAACTAACACGATGGACAGGTGAAGGGGCGAGCGACGTATGTCGCAGGCAGACGGCGAAGCTTGGTCCAGGGACCGCTTAAGACAAGTCCTAAGAACTTTTGCGGCTTTGTGGCTTCTTCTTCTTTTGTGTTTGGTTCATTTGTTTCATTATATCTGCTTTTCTCAATTTGTGGCTTCTTCTTCTTGCTTTGTTGTGTGTGTGTGTGTGATTGCGTGCGGGGCTTGTAATTGTGTTTTGTTTTATTAAGTTTGCTTTTCTCATTTTATTTTCTTTGCAAAAACTCCCCCACAAAACGATTTTGTGTGGCTTCTTCTTTTTGTTTTGTGTGTGTGTGTGATTGCGTGGAAGGCTCAAAGGGCAGCTTAAGGGGGGCTTTCCGGAAGGCTTAAAGGGGGCTTAAAAAGGGGGGCTTAAAGTTGAGTTAAAGGCTTAAGGAGGGCTTGAACGGCTTGAAGGAAGCTTAAGGGCTTAAAGGGGGGCTTTAAAGGGGCTTTAAAGACCCTTTGCCGCCCCCCCGCTTCCTGAAGAGAGACCCTGTAAAGAGGCCTGATGGAGGCGTGCTTGGCAGCTAAAGGCGTAGAGGTGGCCGACGACCCTGCCCCTTATTGTACAATGCTGGAGTGTCACTGCACGAAAGGGCAATCAGATTGTCCTTGGATGAGAGCCGCTAAGGAAGCTTCGTTGTCAACGAAAAGCACAACGTTACAGTGCCGAAGGTTAGGGATTCGGGTGGCACCTAAAACCGCGGCAAGGGTCTCTAGCTCCTAGATCAAGGTAAGCTTGCCATCAGGGTTGATGAGCGCAAGGTCCCTGGAGGTGACTATTTCACTAAACCAGGCAAGGCACAGACCTTTAAAGCTTGATCGTTGTAGAAAGCGTCAGTGAACAATACACCTGTCGCAGACTTGAGTCTACACACCTCGGTTTGCCAAGAACTACACGGTCCGCGCCCGGTCTCACTTGCCGACAAGCGTGGCAGCGGAGCTCAAGGTTGCTTCTTAGAACCATGGACCCACAAGCCGAGCCCAGCCGCAACCGTTCTTTTGGGGGACGGAGTACAGGCAGAAGTGCAAGCCGTGCCAGTGGAGTTTCCTCTGGCTTTCTCTCAACTCCTTGTGAGTCGAGCGCACCGGGCTCGCGGACTTGTGGAAGGTCCCTCCCTGTTCGGAACGGGCTGCTCTTTTTTTTCGACCCCGAAATATCTTTTTTCAGACCCCGCGCTTGGTCCATCTTGATTTCGACCCCGGCATGTTTTTTTTTCGACCTCCATCTTTTCTTCAGCCCCGCGACGAGGTCTAGAAAAAGATTACGATCTTTTTTTCAACCTCCACTCTACAATTTAAGCCGTCTTTTTCTCGGCCCCGAAACATCTCGTAACTAACCCCGTGTCTTTTTTCGGACTGCAAACTGAAGACCCCAAGATGTCTTTTTCAAGACCACGCGATCTTTTCTGCTTTTCGTTGGACATCCGCGGTCCAAAAAAAGACCTTGATCTTTTTTCGGCCCCAAGCAGAGGCCAGAAAAAAGACAAGTTGGAGGCCGGAAAAAAGATCCTTTGTTTGTTTAGCCCCTAAAACCGATTTCGTGCTTCTTCTTCTGTTTGTGTGTGTGTCAGAAGTTATAGTATGGTTAAGTTGGTTTTTGTGCAGTTTGCGTTGCAAAATTCATATTGCGGCGCTCTTTGTTGTGTTGTTTGATATGTCATGTGTGCGTGCTTCTATCTTTGGAGAGGTCAGAAAAAAGACATTAGAGGCAGCACGATGGGGGACTGTGATCTGCAAAGAGCACGGCCGAAGTTGAGGCTTGGAAACACATACATGTTGGGTGATTTATGTACCGTTGCCAGATCCTGCACCACAGAAAACTTGACAGCAAAATTGCGGTGTCCATGTGAGCATAATGCAATCCAATTGTCTCCACCACCGAATCGTGCGAAGTCCACACACGACTGCAAGTCGGGTAACATACTTGCGCACTGTTCAGGAGTGCAATCGTCTGCCATGCACAGCCTCAAACAAATGAGCTGCATGAACAAACACCGGCGCCATTGCATGCTTGACATGTGGCGGCGTGTGCTCAGCATGTCAGAGTATTACGATGAAATCCGTTGGCGAGATGAGCATTCATGGGCGAAGATGGTTTTTCCACCAGCTTTTCCACTGTATAATGAATGCCTCGCATGCGTGCAGTTGTGCTCAAGAGTGCCTCTCCAAGATGAAAGTGGACACCCTGTCGCGAATCTGTCTCGCAAGGCCCGGATTGGGATTAGCATGATGAAAGGTGTGGACGGGTCCTTCAACCAACTCAAGGATCGGCTGACAGTCCTGCACTTGTGCACTATCTTGGTGGGATATCACTTGGACTTGGCTAGCATGGCAGATATCCACCACTTCCATGATGCGCATGCAGGCAACATTCTTATATCTCTTTCCAGCAAGTTGCCTGCGGTCCGCTGGCATGACTTTGCAGGCAATTTTGGATCTGCGGCTCGGAGAGTTGTTGCACAGACCTTCACCGATGGCTTTGCGAGACAGATTGAGGACTTTTCAGGCACGGTGATCAGCCAAATCCGTGGAATGCACCAAGGTTTTGCGTCGAGGCTAAACGAGACGCGCAAGACATGTAGCATGGTCGGAAGAGACATGATATGGGTGCGTCAGTGCCTGCGACAGCGCGCCTTCGACTTGGCATCCACAATGCTGAGTCTGAGCGCTTTGCAAACACTGGAGAAGCAGCGGCTCTTGGAGAGCATTGCACCTGCACTATCCGACTCGGACGCGAGGGTGTTGTGGCGACATTGGTCGGAAGGCACGAGGGAGTACGGGAGCTGACAAAAGGGAAGGTCAAAACTGTTAGATGTTTGAAATTTCGTTCAAGACCAGGCATCACCAGATCACTTGAAGCTGGAGCGGTGTGGGGGCGAGCTGGGAGAGCCGAGAAAGGGGGAGCAGAGAGCTGTCCGAAATTCGAGTTGCTCAGCCGTTGTAGGAGTTGATTGGCCAGAACGAGATACTAACCTTTGGCGTCCTGCGGGGCTTTGCAGGCACTGCCTCGGCGACATCCACCGTCGTCTGGGCGCGGGAGCTGATCTGCAAGGACTGTGCTGTGTGAAAGCAATTGTCGGTAACTGGAGCGGCGAGGAGAGCATGCTGTCTTGACAGCATCAATAGGCATCCGTAGCAGCATGCGGTGCTTGGGCGCGAGCTGGTGGGACGCGCCGTGTCGGCTGCCCATCGCGCGGGCCGCATCCTACCCCACTAAGAGGGGCCACTTTGTGGGGCACGGAATCTGCTCGCTGTTGGGAGTAAATGCTTCAGCGGCGACGACGGCCTCGGCGACGACGACGCGCGACGATTCTCGGCTTCGCGCTCGCTATGCCGGAGGGGCTGCTGTGCGAAAGTTGCTGTGACTCGTAGCTCTTCCTTTTACATTGCCTAGTAGAGGGCACTCGGGTAGGGTGTGGGAGCCGATCCGCGAGGACAGTGAGAACAAGTGTCAGTAGCGGGAGCGCAAGCCTGTAGCAGCGTGATGTCGCCGTGGGGGCGCAGCGGGCCGTCTGGTCGAAGGTGGGAGGTCGGGGCGGGGCTGTTCCTTGCTGGGAGTGTTTCTGCAAGTTTGCTGTCAGTTCATGTCTGCTGCAGTTTTGACCCACTCGCCGCACAGGATGGGACGGTCACCGCCAAGCCGACGCCCAAGGAGGATTCCGATTGCCGGTCGTTTTGGAGCAGCGCCTCTGCGCAGATAAGGTCTCGTCAAGAGGGCGAGGGTGAGCTGGAGCGGGCGTTCAAGGTGCAGTCTCGTGAGGCCATCCACACCATATCATGTGGAGTTGATGGCCGCTGGTGCTCAAACAGGGTGCGCAGCTCAATGATGTGGACGACTTGGCGATCGACCCGGCCTCGGCATGTTTCCTGTTGCTGCCTGTCCCGACATTTGCCCAAGTCACGAGGCCATCAAGCAGACGAAGTCTAAGGCCCTACGAGACGTTGATCCTGATCAAATTGACGTATATCTCTACTCAAAAGAAGCGCGGAGCCCCAGACTGCCTTTTCTGTTGGCTCCTTCCCTAGCCCTAGCCTCCGATGCTGGCAGGCTGGAGAGTGGCAACTCGTCAAATCCTCATCGACCTCACTTCGCCAGGACACCAGCGAGCCCAACCCTCGGCTCCGTGATCTTCCATTCAACTTCCGCATGACGGCATCACTGCTAGGCAAGATTGCTACGGCTTTTTGCCGCGACGGACTTGAAAGGCCGGGCGATGTGATTTGTGAAGGAAATCGGAGAATCAGTGCTCCATTTGCGTGCACTCACAGTCTGGCGAGTCGGGTACATCTGCATGCATGTATGCATGGATGGATAGATAGATCTGTGTGTGTTTCATGTTCATTTCATCTTTTATAAAGACGTTTAAAAGAGTTTGGACAGACACAGAAAACCTTGCAAAGCTTGCAATTTCATGCGCAGCGGCGTGAGGCACCTTGTTATCAGGGCACTGCTGTGTAGCCCGCAATAGGTGCTGTTGCCAGGTAGGGACAACTAGTCATATATTAAGTAATTAAGTGGTTTTTGGTTGTCCATGTCGTAGTATGAGTTGTGCACGAATTGCCCTTCAAAGGTCAACCTCACACGAAAATGCTCAAGACAATCTGGCGCAGCTGAGCGGTCGCCTCGGAGTGAAAACAGAAAATAGGATCCAAGCTCAGGACTTATACAGCCCTTCTTCGGCCGTGAGCGCCGAGTGGTGTAGTTTCTGTCATAATGCTTGATCATTAAGGCCAGGGCCTGCGGCGACGCGGTGCTTGCGTGGAAGACCTCCAGGGGCGCCTGGAAGCCCCGATGTCGGCATCTCAGGTGGAGCCCCGAAAGCTTTGGAGGTGTTCATAGAGGCCAAAGAATGCTAACGCTTGGAGGGCTGTGCTGCGCTGATTCTGGTGAACCGGATGGGGAGCAAAGAGCACTTCGAGTCGCCTCTCACCGCTCCTCTCCACGATCTCTGGAGCTTTGTCTCGGACCATCCGCCCATCGGGGTCCAAAATGCAGCTTGCGAGTGCGGAGCAGGGGGCCGAGGAGCTCGTGGAGGTGGCAGCGCTTTGATTTTCGCGCCACGCAGGCGCCGGAGTTTCTGGATCTGCTTCAGCCCGCGCTCGCCGAGTGCAACTGCAGAGCACGGCAGACGACCGGAGCCAGAAGAACCAGGAGGCGACCGGGGAAAAGAAGTCAGCTAAGAAGTCAGCTCTGAGTGTTGTCGGCTGCGGTTTTGTTTGGGGCTTCGGGGTTGCAGGGTTTCTTCCAAAATTTGGGTTTTTTGGGCGCAAAGCGGGATGTGTGGAAAGTCTGTGCCACGTCACTGGGAGGCTTCGCCCTCGGCATAGTGAAGCAGACTCTTCAACCATTCTTTTGATCGACAAGCATTCAGTGACTGACAGACAGTGCGAGAGAAACCAACAGTAGCACGGAGAGTTGTCGTCTGCTGGGCTGTCTGCGAGATTCTGTGAGTGCCGGCGGTTAAGTTCATGGCGCACAGACGTAAGATAAAGATTGAGATGATTGTGCCTTTTGCAGCTTTCGTAGCCGGACGCGCTGTCGTTCGTCTTGTGATGCTACTTGTAGTTGGGCTCCAGCCCCAAGACGATTCGAATATGTGAAGGGACGTTCCGTAAGCGAGAGAGTTTCTGGCAGCCGGGTGCGAGAGTATTCAATTCAGTTCAAGCCCAAAATACCTTTTGGCCCTTGGATTTGTTCAACTTGTGATTGCAGCCTGAGGTCTTGACGCAACATCTGCAGCTTGCGCACATGTCCCCTAGCTTGCATGAAGTAGCAATACGGCACTGCAAAACTATCCGCCCCATCCCTAAATCTCAACCTTAAATCTGAAATCCTAAATCCTATCTGCCCCAAAAAACCCTTACAGTAAGCCCTAACCCTTAGCTTCAAGGCCCTAAATCCTAAATCCTACACCTTTAAAAGTCTGGAAGGAATGCAGTAGAGACGAAGGTCAGCAGCGCTGGGTGAAGCTGGCCGAGGGAAGAGCCCAATATAGGGGCCGAATTAATTACCTATGTAGTATAATTAGGAGCCTTTAGGGATACTATAAGGGATCTATAATCTATAAGGGTACGATAATGTAGGGTCCTTAATCATTACCTATACAATTGCTTAGATAATTATCAATATTCTGTTGGGTTCCTTATTACTCTAAACCCTACAATAATACGACTGTGATAGTTCGAGCCTTCCTCGATGGCGCTTCCCGGCTGGATGCAGGGTGAGATGAAGCTTGCGAGGCTGGGTGCATCATAGATGAGATTCATCGATGAGTTTTGCTGCAGAGAACTGTGAACGCGAAGCTTTACCTTTCTGGGCACCTTTGGGTGAAAGGGGTCGAGGGAGTCTTCAAAAAGCTGGAGATGTAGATGGAGCCCGAAGCCCAAAGCGGGAATTCCGCGCAGTTCTGCCGCAGGTACTCTCTGCCGTTGTCGCCGACCTGACAGAACGCCTGCTGTTACACAGGTGCCGGACGTAGGCATAGGGTTTGAACTGATCAAGCAGGGGTTCAGGATTGGGCATTTTATCATGGCTGCACAGCTGCCACCGGTAGCGGTAGCAGCCCCTGTCTAACACACCGAGTCGAGCACTGCTCTTTGCGAACAAAAGCAAAACCCTGCTGCCTTCGTGCCCAAGTCGCCAGCAACGGTCTTGTGCAAAACTACAGGCTTACACTGATCAAGCAGTTTTTTTATTCCTTTCCGAAAACTTTTTTCAGAGAAAGTGTTGTGCCGTTTTTCAAAGACTGCCACCACATCTATGTACGCCAGAGCGACTCCGTGACATTTCAGGATCACGCGTCAGTGGTGGCACCATGCACGAAGTTATCTCTGCTTCGAGCTAAACCCTAAACCCTAAACCCTGTTGTTCCCAGGAGTGGGTCATGGTGACAGCTCTCCCGCGCCCTGGTAACTCCCGCCGCCTCCGAGAGCCAACCCAACCGCATCCAACAGCCTTTCTTGCTGTGCTTCCTCTTCTGGTAGTAAAGCTGGATGTATTTGATGGCATGTTTTTTTTTTCTTTTTGTGTGTTTAAGATCTGGAATCGCTTATAACGCGAGTTTTGGACACGCTAGTCGCGCTTGCGGCCTGGCGATGCTGTTAGTCGGGAAGTTGTAGACTGAAAGTAGCATTGCTTAAGAGACCGAAAGTACCTCGGGTGTCACGTGAAACAAGATCCATCATGGGATTGTGAAGCTAGTGAAGCAACCCTTCGTATGACAAGTCGCGATAAAATGTGATATGATATGCAAAGAGAGTGATATGTCAGGGCATGATCTGCCATGGCTTGATGTGACTTGGCATGACATTGCATGACGTGCCATGATTCGACATGCAATGCTATGATGTGATGCGCTTTGATATGGTATGATAAGAAATGGCAAGAAACGGGACGTCATTATCCCCCACGATCCCCCCGCCCCCAAGAAAACAAGCAAACGTAGGCTTCTCGCAAACATCACGAGGCACACCTGCAACATCAAGCCTAGCCGCTTGTTGGAGCGAACATCACCACAGAGAGCTGCAGCATCCAGAGTAGCAGAGTGAAGGTGCATGGCAGCATCAACATGAGACAAGTCACCGGCCACGATCTTCGAAAACAGGATGTCATTACCACCCCCTCTCACCTGTTGCACATCTGATTGCCATTATGGCCCCTTCCCAATCGCGTCAGATCGAGAGAGTCAGGACCTCCCATCTGCTAAAAAAAATCGGACTCTTCGCAACTTCGTGTTCATTATTTACAACTTCTTGGCTGCTCTTGGCTGCACATTCCAACTGTACCGCCCGCGGGATTGTAAGTGTTCCTTGATTCAAGTTCACTGCTTTGGAGTGCGAATGCTATTTTGCAAACTTTAGTCGGCACTTGCTAGTTATGTTAGAGATTTGAAAAGAGTGTTTTCCTCCTTCCACCACCAGTTCTCCTAGGCGTTTCATTCTTTGCTGTACGTTGGAGTTCTCCAACCTTTGGGAAGGTTGCTGGCAGGCTCCTGTACTCGGCTTCGCGTTTCACAACCAGCGAAAGCGGGGAGACATTGCTGTTACTTCATAAAAGAGGTATCGGGGCATTCGGGGCAGGGGCAAAGTCAAGGAGGGTCTTCGAAGAGTTTCTGAAAGTCTGTTAGGTCGAGCCCTGGCAGGTGCAGCTGAAGTTTGAGGGGCCTCTGCGCACGCAAGCATCGCCCGATGTGCGTCGTTCCGGGTCGGGTTGCGGGGATCTTGGGGCTCTGGTGGGACCAGTGTAAGATGTGCGGCATGTAAGGGCGCTCACGGGCTCTGTACCATGCCTTTAGCATGCTGTTGGCTTGAACATGGCTAAGATTCGTGTTGCCGCGTCCTTGAGGTGTGGAAAGGTGTTTCTGTTTGGGACGGTATCACCTCCGAAGGATGCTCGTGCCAGCTTTCGATTCGCAAGGCAGCCCACACCAAAAAGTTTAGTTTTCGCCCAGGAATCTGCTACGGCACATGCCGCTCACCCGGCCTTGCAAGTCTTCGAAGCAACGTTGCGGACGTTGCTGCTACTTGGTGCACGATTGATGCTGGAGGTCTCTGGGAGCAGGACTGGGCACTGCTGAACAGCCTGAACCCGTTCTCGAGCAGCCGGCTGCATGTTGACACCCGCCGCGTTAAAGGCAGGTCGCAGGCTTTCAGCCAGGACTCCGAGCTCCGCAAACTCGCAGTTAGCCGATCGCCACAATTCCCCCAATGTAGGACTGTGCTTCGTGGCGTTTCCTTTCAGGCCAGCGTAGAGGGGGCTTTGCTTGGGTGTTGGGCTCAGATCTGGGTGTTGCATCAGCAAAGTCTTGGAGAGTCCGTGGAATCAAGTTCTTGAACTTCCAGGGCGATGCTGCCCTGGGCTGCTGCAGTGAAGTTTGCGCAGGTTACAGGGTTGGGTAGTTCAGTGCGGCTACAGTTTCTTGCCTCTGTATGGGTTGCCACAAACGTGAACCATTAAGCAGGTTTCCAAGATCCGCCGCCGGAAGAAGCGCGTCACAGTGTCAAGCGTGGGGTGCAGCTGTAGGATCAGCTGACGCCTGTCGACATGGGACTTGTGTTCTTGAGTCTGACAGACACAAGGCCACTGGAGCATTGTTTGAGAGGCCAGGCTTGCAGCAGCACACAACTCGCTTCGTGCTCTGCAAGTCGTGGCGCGATTCACCCAACCGGCACAGCAGATCATCCCAGATCCGGGAATGGCCCCCTACTACCGGAGACGTGGATCTGCTGCGTGCCGCACTCTTCGGGGTTGGCTGCAGGTTTCGAGGTGAGGAGGGCCCAGGGGGATTCACACTAGCATAAGCAGACGCAAGATCCTGTTGTGTAAGTTGTGAGAGGCCACTCACCCGGCTTTGCAAGTCTTCGAAGCAACGTTGTGGCTACTTCGTGCATAATGGATGCTGGAGGTTTCTGGGCACAGGACTGGGCACTGCTGAACCGTTTTCAAGCAGCCTGCACTCAGGACGCTGCATGTTCTCAAGGTTAACCGAGCAGAAGTTGTATCAACGCTCCCCGTTTCACTAGACAACTGGTCGTGTGCATCATCGACTCGGCGGTGTGCACATTCATGTTGACACCCCACGCGTGAAAGGCAGGTCGCAGGTCTTCAGCCAGGCCTCATAGCTCTGCGAACTCGCGGTTAGCCGATCGCCACGATTCCAGGGCTGCCGGGCGTTTCCTTCAGACCAGCGTAGAGGGGGCTTTGCTTGGGTGTTGGGCTCAGATCTGGGTGTTGCAGCAGCAAAGTCTTGGAGCGTCTGTGGAATCAAGTTCTTGAACTTCCAGGGCGATGCTGCCCTGGGCTGCTGCAGTGAAGTTTGTGCAGGTTACAGGGTTGTGTAGTTCAGTGCTGCTGCAGTTTCTTGCCTCTGTATGGGGGCCGGTGCAGGACTCCAACTTGTCGATGTTTGAGTCTGCCACAGGCTCGGCGGACTCGAGCGCTTCCCTTGCCACAGACGTGCACCTTGCTCCCTCGCCCGACTTCGCGTCCGACACCTTCCTTGACACCGTATTCGGGACGGTATCACCTCTGAAGGATGTTCATGCAACCCTTCCATTCGAAAGGCTGCCTCTGCCCCGGGCAGGTTTCCAAGGTCCGGCGCCCGAAGAAGCGCATCGCAGGGTTAAGCGTGGGGTGCTGCAGCTGTAGGATCAGCTGACGCCTGTCGACATGGGACTTGTGTTCTTGAGTCTGAGAGACACAAGGCCACTGGAGCATTGTTTGAGAGGCCAGGCTTGCAGCAGCACACAACTCGCTTCGTGCTCTGCAAGTCGTGGCGCGATTCACCCAACCGGCACAGCAGATCATCCCAGATCCGGGAATGGCCCCCTACTACCGGAGACGTGGATCTGCTGCGTGCCGCACTCTTCGGGGTTGGCTGCAGGTTTCGAGGTGAGGAGGGCCCCGGGGGGATTCACACTAGCATAAGCAGACGCAAGGTCCTGTTGTGTAAGTTGTGAGAGGCCACTCACCCGGCTTTGCAAGTCTTCGAAGCAACGTTGTGGCTACTTCGTGCATAATGGATGCTGGAGGTTTCTGGGCACAGGACTGGGCACTGCTGAACCGTTTTCAAGCAGCCTGCACTCAGGACGCTGCATGTTGTCAAGGTTAACCGAGCAGAAGTTGTATCAACGCTCCCCGTTTCACTAGACAACTGGTCGTGTGCCTCATCGACTCGGCGGTGTGCACATTCATGTTGACACCCCACGCGTGAAAGGCAGGTCGCAGGTCAGGCCTCATAGCTCTGCGAACTCGCGGTTAGCCGATCGCCCACGACTCCAGGCGTGTCGCGCCCTTTTCAGGGTAGGCCGGTGGGTAACGCGGGCTGTCCTTCACCGACGTTTCCTCAGGCAAGCATAGAAGATGCAAGCCTTTTTGTGCACAAGCACACATCGGGCAGTGCACGGCCTGTGCTAAATGTTGAGATATCTGCTGGGGCGACTCCTCTGAATGAAGAGCTGCGGCACTTCACTGTACTTGTCCGGACGATCTCGCCCGAGCCTCCGAAGAATGCTTGCCCCAGGTGCCTCTCATGAAGCTGACGGGCACGAGTCCCGTGCTGCCCGCACCAAAAAGCTTCGTTGGCATTGCCGAGGAACCTGCAATCGCAGATGCCTCGCTGGCAGGTCCAGCACCTTGGACGGTGAGCTGCGGGGTTTCCCGGTGTGCGCAAGCTCCGTCCAGGCTCTCGGGAACTGGGGCTATGGAGAAGCCGTCTTGGCCTCGTGTGTACATCATCGTCTACCAGAAATGGGAGCTGCATCAGGGGATGTCTTCGTCCCCCAACTTCCGCTTTAGGCAACTTCTCACATCACACAGTTCATGTGCGTGTGTTCGCTCGGTTCAGCCGTTCAGGCGCTGTATTTGAGATAGGCTTGAGGCCTTGAAAAAGGGGGCTGGGAAACCGAAGACCGATCTGATCGGGAGTGCGCGATGGCTTTGCCGGCATAAGTGAAGCAGTCGCAACATTTATGTCCCGGAAGTTGTAGCTGCGGTCATAGTGATAGTGACTGTGTTCCTAAGGGTGCTCCTAGTGCCTGGACCTGGGCAGCACCATGAATGCAACTCTGCGACTCCTACCTTATGCCCTAAACCCTAAACCCTGAACCCTAAACTCCTCAACCCTAAACCATCTAAACCGCCTAAACCCCTAAACCTAGGGCCGTATACTATAGGGATGCTCTACCGAAGGCTGTTTGCTGTTACCCAGCAGTGCGCGCTATGCCTTCACCTAATGCTGGCTTCTCCATGTGCTCCCTCCTCCTCGTGTTCCATTGCACCTGGACCTCACCGACAGCTATGGAGAGGGGAAGTCAAAAATCGTCTGAGGCAGGCGATTCGCAACCACGGGACGGCCGTCGTCAATAGACAGCTTGAGATATGTTGGAATGGTACCGCTGTATGGCCGGTGAAGTAAGCATGACTTTCATTTCAGTCGCCGTCGTCGTCGTCGTCCATTCTGCTCAGTGCACAAGCCTCATCCTCCATTCTGCTCAGTGCACGAAGTGGCAAACGGATGTTAGGGTCGCACATCTTTCCAGACATCATCTTCAGATGTTTGAGTGCGGGAAGTGCCGACTTGGTCGGTGCCGGGTGCTTCTCTTCGGGACGATTGCACGGCCTCAGAACCAGGCCTTGGCCAAGAGACAGTCTCAGGCCAGTGTTGGCTGCAGGACGCACTCATGCAATAAGCTGCCAATGCAGGGGCTCCCTGGCGATACCACGAAATGCATGGTGATGCAGTTGTAGCCTCTGCTGGTACCTGCCGAGATCGCATCTGCGTTCGACCCCCTGCACCTGGATGACGAGACTGCGATGCAGGGCTTGTAGTCAGTGAGCCTGCTATTGGTCTTGATGCCGCATCAGGCCAGCAGATGCAATGACGTATGCTGCAACTCTTGTTCCATGTTTTTTCTGGGCAGCTCTCGGGTCGAGACTTTGTGGGCACAGGACGGGGCCATGCTGCGCCGTGCTGAGCCTCTGGCAGAGAGCCTTCTCTTCGGGTCTTCGGGCGGATCCTTCAGCGACAATTCAAGGGGCTTCTTGCAGCGAGCGCAACCCAGTCAAGTACTGGGTCCTTCTACGAGCCGAGCCGTCTCTCAAGACAAGAAGATCCATGGCCCAACTACGCGTTACAAGGGGCCTCTAATATACAGCCCATAGGTAGAAAGAGGATTCAGCCAAGTATGGGATTCTAGGATGTCTTCCTTCCTCTGCACAGGACGCTCACGAACTCTTCTCCCCTCTCTGTCTCAGCCTGTAGAGCGTGCCGCAGGGCCTCACGAATGCCCAGATGTGAAGTTCATCGCGTGCTCACTTCCGTGAAGGTTGGGGATCGCATGCAATTTCCAACCCGACCCTGCGCTGCGCCGGGAATCTGAGAAGGGCATGGGCTATGGCCATGGCCGGCAAAGTACCGACTCGATGCGCCAATTGAGTTCTCGTAGCTTTCCAGGAGCCGAGCACAAGATTGCTGCCGTTGCAGTCAGGTGCATTGAACGATCGAGTTTTTGTGCGTTTTTGTTTCCCTACAAGCAAACACTGCCGATGAAAGGGTTTTGTCCCTAGTCCTCGAGTTGTGAATTGATAACCTGACTCTCAAGGCAACACCCATGCCCAAACTGCACCCAGAAGTTCCGTCTTGACTGGAGAAGCTGATCGGGCCACCAGGCATTCGCCGGCCCTTGCATCGGTGTTAGACGGAACTGCGCAGTGAACGCAGCCGGGAAATGGAACAGTTGGTCCGAAACCGGGTCTTCCAACCTTGCGCACTGGCCAAGGTTTCCCCGAAGTCGCGGCCAGGCCACAAACGCGCTTTAGGGATCTTCGAGCTTTCAGCGTTTGTGGGCTTTGTTCGTCCGAAGCTGCAGTCAGCGGATCCATCCCCCGCGCCCTTGAGAAAGGGATGCTTCCTTTCCCCTTATCATACACATTGGCCCCGGAGCACTCGGGAATTGGGCGGTTTTCTGTTTGGCAAGCTACTTAGTTTGGGATTGCAAAGTGGTAGGCTGGCAAAGTTGGCTGATTTGCAAAGTTGGCAGGTTCGGTGTCCATGTGTCTTGAGTGCCGGAAATATGGATGCGCATCTTTCAACTTTCCGGCAGTCACCATAGCAAATCACTTTTCTAGGGCGAGTGCATCGCTTGGCAATCGCAGTGCGACGGCTATGGCTGGGTTCTACGGGGTCTCGAGCTCCACACCGTGTCCTCCGGCGGCTTCCAGAGTCGGGCTTCCGCTTGTGTCGCTCTCCCGTGAGTCCTTCACTGCCTGGCCAGGAAGAGAATTCCGGTACACAGCCTTTTCGTAGACCGGTTTCTGTCGGGCCTCGACCATCAACAGCTCGGCGATTCGAGTCTCTAGAGTAGGGTCCCTCTTGGTGTCTGAGATGAGCAGAAGCTACTTCATGCCTCTTGTGTGGAGAATGGAATCTTGTATCGCAAAGACTTCCGGCCATGGAATGCTCTTCGGGGCGTTCCCTGTGCAGCAAACCACCATCTCAGAACCGGAGCGGACAAGGGGAATCGGACTGTTTAATCAGAACAAAGCATTGCGCTGGCCTCAGAAGGTGTTGGCAAAGATGTGATTTCCGCCCAGTGCCCTGAATATCAAGGTCAAAGTGATGAAAGTCAAAAAAGCGTAGGCAAACGGCGGGAGTAACTCTGAATCTCTTCTGGTAACCAACTGCCTCGTCGTCTGATGCGTGACGCGCATGAATGGATTAGCGTGATTCCCACTGTCCTTACCTGCTATCTGGGAGTTTCCGAAAATAGGGGACCCTAACATAGTACCCTTAAAAGTAGGATCCTTATTATAAGGACCCCAACATCAGGTACCCCTAATGTTCGGAAACCCCTATCTGGCGAAACCACAGCCAAGGGAACAGGCTCGCAGGCCGGAGCTGGGCGCCCAGGTGCCGTTCCGACATGAAAGAGATCCCCTCTTGTTTTTTCGGTTTAGGGGCTCGGCCGCACTGAAGGGCTATGGTTTACTGCATGCCCCCAGACGCAGTTCCGCTTCCTCTGTGTTCATACGAGTCCCTTCTTGCTGTGGCAGTGCAGCGCTTTGGTGCGAGGCCTCCGACACTGCCCTTTTCCACGGCTCGGCTGAGAACCCGTATTCTCAAGGCCGGCACACCGGCTGCAATTCGAGCGCGCACAAAACTACAGTCACAGCGAAAGAAAGCTGCAAGTTGGCAAGAGCGAAAGTGTAAGGCCTTCGTCTGTTGTCGTGCATTGCGACGTCGTTCGAGTGCCATGCCTCCCCACCTGTGGCTGCGCACAGTTTCCAGAAGCCATGGAGCCCATGGCGGAACATTGCACGGCCATGCGGCTCTCATGCCTGAAGAGCTGGGTTCTTTGTGGTACTTGTCAGGCTGTGTCTGGCAACCCTTATAACCCTAAACCCCTAATCTTCCTCACCCCAAACTTCTTAACCCCTAAAGAGGGTTTTTAAGGCCACTCTTTGTGTTGAAAACCTCAACCCTTCAACTTCCTAACCCCAAATCCCTAAACTTTCAGGCTCTGTCCGGCAGCTCAGCGCCAATCTTCGGATGCGCTCTCTTCAAGCTGGCCTTTCTCGAGTCCCGCCAGGATGGGCCAATGGCGGCATGCCTTAAAGGCGCCCTTATGGTCCCTTAAAGGAACCCTTCTAGGTCCCTTAAAGGAGCCCTGATAGGTCCTTGAAAGGAACCCTTATAGGTCCCGATTGTGGTAACCACCTTGAGTTAGGGCCCAGGATTTAGGGTTTGAGGTTTAGAGTGCAGTAGACCTGCCCTGCGCGGCTTCCGCCTCAGATGGCCGTGGTCTGGGCCCTGGCACCTGGCACGCAGAGGCGTGCAAAGTACATCATGCAGGGAACGGCCAGGCTTGCACCGGTAGCAACAGTTGGCTTCGAGTCTTCTGGCTAGGGTTTAGGGTCTATGCTTCACAGGAGTTGAGGAAAGCTTTGAAGCCCATGCTTCCGGAGACAGCTTTTACATCCAGGGACCTATCCGGAGGACGTGCTGCTCATTGCTCTTGCATCCCAGTACCGAAAGGCACAAGGCCGAGCTCGTCGTCTGTTCTCAGCACCGCATCTTGGGAGTTCTGGCTCTGTCGCATGTTACGCGGTTCTACGAGGATGGCCCGATGGCATCACCCTGAAACCAGATCGCTTTCCTAGACACCCAGGCTTGAAGAATTTTTTTTGCCTTCGACGCAGGAGCCCTCACACCGGGATTGAAAGTTAGCTTCAGTCCAGTGCACGCAGTTGTAAATCTCAGCAGGCTCTGCCAGAAGCCACTCTGAATCCGGTTGCAGTCCCCCATGAAATCGGGGCGTGGGGGTGAGAGTATGAGCAGGGCCGTCAGCCCTTGAGCAATCTGTGCTCCCAGGATAGGAACGCATGGTCGCACAGCTGTCAGAAGCTGAGGAACCTGGGCTTAAAGTCGTCTCGCCTTCATGATGGCTGGCTTAAAACGAATTTGATGCAAACTTCCCGCGGACGTGCTGGTCAACGTGGTTCCACATGGTTCCACCATTGTCCGAGCTCGGGAGTTGGGCACTTTGTCGCATGTTGCACTGTTCTACAGCATGGCCCGATGGCATTACTCTGAAACCAGATCGCCTTCCCAGACAAACCGGCTTCTGTTCATAGAATTAGATCACGTTGCCTTCCGGAAATGTGTGGAGTCCGCCTCAAGATTGCTTTACCTTATCAGTACGCACCCGGAGCTTGCAAGCTCGCGGGGCCTCGTCGTCTCGGGCTTTGCAGATTGAATCAGCGATGTGGCGTGATCGATGTAGTGCTTCCTCGCGAAGCTTTTTGTGAGTCCACGTTAATCGCTCCGGCAGAGAGGTGAGCCAACACCACAACTTCAGATGTTAGAACATCTGAGATTGCAGGTGAAGATCTGTCGAGTGACAGGGCCCGTTCGGGAAATGCAGCTTCGGAACCCGTTCATGTCAACCGTGCCCTGAAGGCAAGGAGCTTGCCAGCGGGTCCCGGTTCGGTCATCGTTTCAGGTGTATACCCATAGGCTCCATAGTAGTTCCTTTCTGTGGTTCGTATTTAGAAACCTATAAGGTACTCCCAAACAGGAACCACTGTGGAGCCTATGGGTAGAGACTAATTCCCAGCGAAGGTTTTCGGATCATGTACCGATGCAGGACAGGACCACTAGCCCCGTGAAGGGTCCCTTACGAGTGCCCTTGGGGTACTCTAGGCTTCTATAATGGGGATCCCTTTGAGGAATCCGGTAGAAGTTGCTATGCACTGATTCTCAGGTGTCACGAACCCGTGTTGCAGATTCTTCCCATTGCAACCAGCTGACGCTCGCTTGGATTCTGAGAAGCATGCGTGGTTCTGCCAGAAGCCATTCTAAAGCCAGCGCAGTCCCCAAATCATGGTGTTGAGGGTATGAGTAGGGCCGTCAGCCCTATGCCAGCTTGAGGAATCTGTGATCCCAGGAT